>CM060449.1:107837814-108437814 GCA_030545235.1 Helianthus tuberosus
TTTGGTTTTGAAACACTTGATTTCTTTTCAACCATTTTTGGCTTCCATGTTTGTTGAGACGATGCAATCCGTTTATAAAACTTGTCATTTTTAGTTACCACATTTTTAACAGGTTCAGTTTTGATCTTGATGTTATCATTTTTCAAAACCTTTTTCTCAACAACCAATGGAGCTTTTCCTTTCACATTAACTTTCTTTCTTGGATTCATCACAACTTCAGTCTTAGGCTTCAAGTTGGTACACTTTCGTGCAATATGTCCAACCTGATTACATTTGAAGCATGTTCGAGTATCAACTACCCTACTTGTGCCTTCAGACTGAGGCTGCGATGCTTTCTTCTCAAAGAACTCTTTGTTTGATTTTGAAAAAAATCTCAGATTCCTCATCAGAAAGTGACTTGAACCGTTCACAAACACCTTTTTCTCAGCAAACTTCTTGTTTTGAAAATTCTTTTTCTGATAACTCTTACCACCCTGATAACCACCCGACCATCTGTTTCGATTGTTGTTATAAAAACGTGGTGGAACAACAGGTTTCTTGTAGTAAGGTTTATCTTTTTCAAAATTCATTTGCCTCTTTGTCTGATTCAAACCTTCTACTTCAGACAAATCAATTTCAACCAGTTTGAACACATTTTTCAATTTGTTCATATTAACATTCTCTAGAGGAAACTCAGAATCCGAATACAACTTATCAGATCCAGCCATCTTGTACATCACAAGACCCGGTTCATCACTTAGGTTGTTTTTGGATTTTGGTTTCGGAATGTAATTGTTCAGAAAACACTCTTCATCCTCAACTGAATCACTATCAGACTTCAAAACACTTTCAGCCATGCCTTTCACAATATCAGTTTGAACACTATCATCAGATGAAGAAAATATAACATCAATTGACTCTGGAAGTTTCACTTCATTTTCATCATTAACCAACCCATACTTTTTCTTTGAATAATTGTTTAAAACTGGTGGTGGAACCTGATGAAATCCAACCCCAGTTCCATCAAAGTATACATCTTCGCCTGCTTTGTTTTTCCCGATGGGTTTGGGAACAATGTGTTGTAAAACAAAGCTTGCGGAGTTGTAACTGTTCAATTTCAACTGGATACGTTCATTTTCAATTTTGGCTTCTTGAAATTGAAGCGTTAACTTAGCAATTTCATCCAGTTGCTGATTGATTAACTCTTCTTTCACTCTAAGAACACCAGTCAGTTGAAGATTTTCCTTGTCTGTCTTACCATTTCTTTCATCACAATCTTTAACCGTTCGTTTTAGCTTCTCAAAATTTTCTGAGATTTGACGATTTTCAAGAATCAATTTTTCATTTTCTTTCCTAATTCTTTCTACGTCATTTTTATCTTTTTCGATTTTCTCAGTTAATTCTTTTAATTTGTCGTTTGAAGCTTTCAACAATTTATCCCGGTTTAAGATTTGATCTTCAACACTTCTGACTCTATCAGTCAGTTCTTCAACCTTCTTACCACTAAGGTAAGCAACTGTACTACAAACTTTGCACTCTTTCATGCAATTTTTGCAATTGTTCTCAGATTTACCATTCTTACCTGACACATGTGTATCATTTGTACTGACCTTATCATTGGACTCAGTTCCAGAACCAGAAACTACCTCTAGTTCTTTTGCAGCTAGAACTTTGTCAGCCATCTTCTTCAAGTTTTCAGCGGTGAATTCTTGTGACGTATCAATAATTCCATCATCCACTTTCTTTGGCTGCGGTTCTTTTGCTGTCTCTTTCTCTTTCTCATCAGTTTCTCCTCCTCCCCACCATTCTCTCTGTCTGGCTTCTTCTTCATCAGCAATTTGTTTGGTGAGAACTTTAATATCAACAGTATCTGGATCCACAGCTATGTTTCCATTTTGATCAAGATAACATTCTCTATCAGGATCCTATCTTTTCGCCTGTTTAGCTTCTTTGTATATACGATAGATTTTGTTTTTCATGAAATAAGCTGTTTCCCTCCTGTTCACATACTTCACTTCTTCAGATCTTTTATCTTTAAACGAAACAATCTTTGCTGCTGTGAAAGCATAACCAACTGCATCTTCCTCAGGCAAAACATCACTCCAATCGTAACCTTCATCGTCATGAAAAACTACAAGTGCCCTAGATTTCTCTTTGGGTACCTCCTCTATCTGCTTCATCCTGGGAGGTTCTGATTTATTCTGATGATAAATTGCCTTTTTGTAATAATCCTCTCGAAAAGGATTTGCAGTATCATCAGTGTAAGCATTTCTTCATTCACGCTTAAAGTAACCTTTCTGTTTACACTTGAAACACGTCACTTTTGACTTGTCAAAGCCTAACTTGGTAGAAGGTCCACCAATAGACTGTCTTCTAGTAATCTCCATGAAACGCTGTGCTCTTCTCACTGCATTGGCCATACACCATCGTATATCGATCAATTCCATCTCCTCAGGATCTATTTGATCGTAGTCTTCCTTTGTTAGGTTGGTGTTGCCTATCTTTCCTGCAACGAGACTTTCGTACGATTCTAACACAGAAGCTAAAAACACCATCTGTTGTTTAGCAGACTCTTCACTGAAATTCTGACCATTCTTCAGATCAACAACAATGTTGCATTGAAAAAGATTCTTTGATGCAGATTGGTTTGAAGTTGTTGAAGAAGATCCACCATGGTAACCACTGCTAGGAGTTTCTTGATTTTTTGTAGTTGAACTCTTTGCAGAAAATGTTGTTCTTGGAGAACTAGTCTTTGGTAGATTTCCTCTGTAGTATAACTCCACATTCTGCTGATAAGATGAGTTGTTGATTTTGCTAGATTTCTTGATCTCCAACTCGTGACTCTCCAATCTTTCAATAAGCAGACCCACTTTCAAATCAGCAGGCTTTATCGTATTCTTCAGCATCAATGCAAAATATTGCCAGTGTTGTTCATTCGGAAGTGCGTCAAACAACTTCTCTACCAGCTCTTCTTAAGTGTAAATGATATCATGTCTAGCAAGTTCCATCTTCAGATGCCCAAATCTCTCAATCATCTTAGAAACTGACTCGTTCTTTAAACAACCAAACAAATCAAACTCTTTTCGTAACAGTTTCTTTTTGTTCTTAACTATTTCAGCACTACCAATACATTTTACTTTTAATTTTTTCCAGAGATCTCTCGAATCTTCGTATTCGATCAGTGCGATAATATCATCTCGAACAGATTGGTGAAGCAAAGCAATACACTTTTGTTCAGAAACATATCTTTCAATTTGATTATCTTCCAAGTTCTCATAATCATCTCTTCCCAAATCATATCCATTTTTCAAACTTCTCCAACTCTGAAAAGCAAACGCCTTAAGCCATTCCTCAAATCATGTAGCCCACCTGTTGTAATCTTCAATCGCCATCAGCTTGGGCGGCTTGTTGTATGTTCCATACGCACTGTCTACACTCATAGCATCATTGAGAATTTTCTTTGCACTCGGTGTTGTTGTATTCTCATTCGTGTTGTCTAATGTGCCATCTCCCGAACCACCAGTAAATGCGAACACATCATAGAAAGGATTGAAATCATCCATCTTCACGTACCTGAAATGATCAACAAACACTTAGAAAATTTTTAATTTTGAAAAATAGCAATTCCAAGCGAAATCAGTTGAAGCGAAATATCTTCAAGCAAAATCAGCTTTTAAGCTAGAATGCTTTTCAAGCGAAATAGCAATACAAGCGAAACCCCACTCAAGCGAAATCAGACAAATGTTTCAAGCGAAATCTCTTATTTCGCTCAAACTTTTAAGCGAAATCTGAGTTACAAGCGAAATCAGACCAAATCTTTCAATTCAAGCGAAATCAAGACTATATTTTCAAGCGAAATCAATATGACATCAGCATGTTCGAACAGATTTTCGAGCGAAATCACAAGTTTTTATCAGATTTAAGTCGAATTACGGTCCAATTCTTTCAAGGATTAGTTAACACTATGTTTCGCTTGATATATGTGAGTTTCAGGCCATTTCAACCGTGAAATTTCGTTCAAATCAGAAAAGAATGAGTAGAAGAGTGAGAATCCGGTAAAATCAAGCTGAATTGGTATGAACTCCTCGTCCTGAGCTCTGATACCACTTGTTGGATCATTCCGTGACCCTAAACAGTCAGTATGAGTAGTTCATCATCATTTGCAAAGGCGGAATCAATGTAAACGATGTCAAAACAACTTGTTTCTTTCTAATTATCTTTCTATTAATCAATCCTGAGCTTTTACACAATTCAGATGACAAACGGACAGCACCTCGACTCAGAACTAATGATCAGGTTTCGCTCCAAATGACAACACACAACACCTATATATAGTAGTCTGATTTCGCTCCAAATGACCAGGTCAGTTTCAAGCGAAATCTCATGTATCTGATTTCGCTTGAACTGGACATTTACACTTACAAGCGAAATCACCTACAATTACATGTAAAACCCTAAATTCTAACCCTGTTGTGTGCTCGTTCAACCTATCTAGACATAAGACTCGATTTAGACGAAGTTAACAGACACTAGATGCACCAACAGCAACACCCAAATAGATCTATCACTCATGTCCCTCGGTCCTTATACGAGGATTACTGGTCTTAAGTATGCGCCTACCCATTCACATGATCTAATAGTTCATTTCTTAGCTAACTATACCATTTGTAAATGTTTGTAAACAATTGTAACATGTGTTTCACCCCCGAAGTTATAAAACTGAAAACAGTTAAAAGAAAAGGGGGACATGAACTCACAGATTTGCGTCCTGTCTCCTGTATACCCAAAGTATGTATCCTTACGCCGTACTACAACCTACACACGTGCTAGGTATTATTAGACGTTTAGGTCGTGTAACGACTTTTAGTCTTAGTTTCTTTGTTAAGACTTAGTATCCTTTGAGTTACGTTTTTGATGTACATTGTATAATTCCAAGGTGTACAATTATTAGTTAAAATAATAATATTTTAACTTAAATTATATTTGTCAATAATATGGAATATTTGTTAAAATAATATATTTTTGACTTATATCATTTGAAATTCCTTCATGAATATTTCCCAAGAATGGTATCATTATACTTGTGTATTCTTAGTCTAGTATATTTTGCCAAGGATTGGTGGCGTATTCCGGTGTGTATTTGTACGTACGAGAATTACGTATTTTCTTGTATTTATTAAGTATTCTTATACTTAATTTTGTATTTAATTTTACAGAATATTATTTTTAATCAAATAAAAATCACCAATTTATATCTCAAAATGTTGTATTTTAAGAAAACTTTTATAGAAAAATATCTATAAATCTTTCTTGGCAAAAATAATTATACTTCCATATAAATCCCCAAAAATAATATAATTTCAAGATTATCTTAGAAAATATTTATAATCCTATTTTTCACCCAAAATGATATATTCTTGCTTTGTTTAAGAAAATAAATATTTTCTTCAAAAATAATATATCTTCTGATTGTTCAAGAAAATATATATATTTTTCTCCACTCAAAATAATACATTTTCTACTTGATAAAAATACGATATATTTTTGTAATACTTGTAAAAATCATACTTTCCGTTCTTTTGGTTTCCATAATGCCGTTTAACTCGTTTGTCAAAATATATGAATTTAATTCCGGAATATATATAAGTGTAGTCCATACGTCCGTTTGTCCAATCGTCCAATATTCGGGTATAATTCATATATTTATTTTCTTGGAGTTTTGGTAATATTTTGTATTACAATTTTGGGTACCTTGGTTAGTTATATTATTTTCAAGTCCTATAATAATATAGCTAATACACATAATATATAAGCAACACACAAATTGTGACATCTAAGTATATTTTCCTAAATATATACTTAGTCACTTTTATTTATAAAAAATCAACCTCCAATATTTGTAATTTTTGTAACAAAAATTATGGCAAATTTTTATATGAAAAACCATGATTAAAATTTACTTGGAAACACTTGTTTTAAAAATATTTTTTTAAGTGTTTAATTTCTACAAAAATTTTGCCATAGTTTCCCCTTTAAAATGGAGGTTTCCATGCTTTAAAAACATATCATTTTCTTTTTAAAAAAACATCATCAATCATCAACAATTTAATCAAGACTTACCATGAGCCAAAATCGTGCAATTTACACTACATCATGAACTTGAAATTTTGTAAAAACTTGTAGTAACTTAGTATGTTGTTAAGTAAGCTTAGTTACCCTTAAAAATATGGTTATTTGTTTATAAACCTCATTCTTGTAAAATCTACTCCTTTACAACTTACATGAAGATTTTCTAAAAATGATTTTTCTTGTATTCTTCTTGTTAACAACATGTTTCTAGTCTTGATTTAACACTAAAAATATGATTAGTTTCTTTTAAAAATCATGATCTTGTAAATCTTGTAAATAACTTTGGTTTCTTGAGAAAACTATCTTTGAAATCATCCATTTACAAGTCTTATAACATATATCCATCATCATACACAAAAGCAACTTTGCTTTCAAGTTCATGTTGAACATAATGGATGATCATTTTGATTCTCACAAGATTCATCCTCTTACTTGCTAGATCATGTCTTTAATCACAATCTAGCAAGCTTCTTATGATGATCAACATCATAATCACAAGAAATCAATCATCAAGTATCACACATACACTAAAACAACATAGATTCTTATGTTTTTAAGCTTTATGTGAAAGATTATCTTCTTGTTTCTTCATGATCTTCATGATTAACCACTTACATAATCTTTTAACCAACAAAAAGAGAAGTAAAATCAAGTTACAAGAGGCTTAATGCTAGCACAAGGGCTAGGGAAGAATCAAAGATGAAGGAGATGCTGAACAAGGTGGATAAAAGCTCTAGGAAGTGGTCCTTCAAGTTCCAATGCCTTCAAGCTTCTTAACTTTAGCTCCTAGCACCCTTGGATCACCTTAGATTGGTTGAGAATGATTGAAAAATGGTGGTGTTGTAGTGGTGGTTTGAGGCCGTAAGCAAGGAGAGGAGAAGTGATGTTGTTTGAAGATGGTAAAATGAAAGAGAATGGGTGTCCATAGGTTTTTATAAACTTATTCTCCAACATTTTATAAACTCTTGGTTATGTTTCAAAAGTAAATAACATATCAAATAATTAAATGGAAGAAAATCAAGGTGTGGGACCACCTTGTTGGACCGTCAAATGAAAGGGGGGGGGGGGTCTAGTTGTGGTGTAATGGTAAGTTAGTTAATCTAGTTAGGTTTTAAGTGTAAGATTTAGTGTTTTAGGTGTTATAGTGGTTTAGGGTATGTTATGATGTTCGGTGACCATAACTAGCTCAGAAATGTCAAAACAATGCTTCTAGTAAAAATTTGGTGTTTCGGGTAGTGTCCGGTTGGTTACCGGTTCGTTAAGGTGCTAAGTTACGCAGTTTAGTGTGCTTTATGTAGGCTTTTATAATAGTTTTGATTCCCGACACTTAGGATAGTATTCTGGATCATTAAACCGTAATTCTGCATTATATTTTGATGTTAAAATGCTGAAAATTGCTGAATTTTATTGTTTTCTGCAGCATTTTGCAGTTTTAGTGTGTTTCGGGCACTTTCCAACACTTAAATCATCACTCGGAAGGCATTTTTGTGATCCCTACTTTCCTACACACTATTCTAGTGTAACTCTTGGTTTCGGCCTCGTTCTGTGTCTTAACATCATGTCTGCCTGAGTACTAAACTCCCGTCAGTACTTCTATTTTGTCTGATAACTGTGCTAACTTTGTCTCGTGCACTAATTGAACCATATTGTGTTGCATGCAATAATGATAAATAATCTTGCAACATGTAATACACTTGTATGTATATGACAACATTCAGAAAATCATTCATGTCATTAATTAAATCAGGCACAGTCATTAATGCACAAATTACTGTTTTACATTGTACGGAATATGTGGAAAGGTGCCAGTTGTCATATTCTCCCCCCGTTAAAAGAATTTCGTCCCAAAATTCAAGCCGTATTATCGGTTGCAGGGGAGTTGTGAAACAAATGCGGATATTTTGATTTGTTTCGGTCTTACGCTCCTAAGTAAACTCTGGGCTATGACAATGATTCCAACGAACTTTGACAAGTTTAAATACGACTTCTCTGGGTCTTGTGGACTTCCCAGTCCATAACCTTTACAGGTTCTTCAGTAAATTGGAGTTTGTCGTTTGACGTGAATCCCGTCTGCGGGAATAACTACTGTTTCTTGTGTAGGGCTCTTCTTGAGATTAGACACGTGGAATGTGTCATGAACACTACTAAGCTCTTCTGAAAGCTTTAGTTTGTATGCAACGGTTTCGATCCTTTCGAGGATCTCGAAGGGTCCAATCTACTGTGGGTCCAACTTTCCACGTTTACCAAATCGTGCCATGCCTTTCCAAAGCGAGACTTTCAGTAAAACCATATTGTCAACCTCAAATTCCAACGGTTTCTGCTGCTTGTTGGTGTAACTCTTCTGTCTATCACGAACTGACTTGATACGATCATGTATATGTGAAATCTTGTCTGTTGATTCCTGAACCAACTCGGGGTCAATAATCGTTCACCTCCGGTCTCCGCCCAATCATAACGGGGACCGACACTTACGTACATATGAGGCTTCAAATGGGGCGGCCTATATGCTGGTGTGATAGCTATTGTTGTAGGAAAACTCCACCAAGCGCAGGTAAGTATCCCAACTCCCTCCAAAGTCCATCACACAAACACGCAGCATGTCTTCCAAAGTCTGAATCGTCCGTTCACCTTGGCCGTCCGTCTGAGGGTAAAAGCAGTACTAGGGTTCAACTGTGACCTGAAGACTTGCTGAAACGTCTGCCAAATCCTTGGCACAAAGCGACCATCCCTGTCGGATATGATAGATACAGGCACTCCATGACGTGCCACAATATCTTTGAGATAAATCTCTGCTAATATTCCTTGTGCTGTCTCTCTAACTGATCGACAAGAAATGTGCGGGCTTTGTGAGCCGATCAATAACCACCCAAATCATATCGTGTCCGTTTTTGGGTTCTTGACAGCTTGGTAATGAAATCCATTGAGACTCGTTCCCACTTTCAAACGGGAATCTCAGGTTGTCGTAGTAGCCCTAAGGATTTCTGGTATTCCGCCTTAACTTTGGCGCCAATAAGGCAGTTACCCACATATGTAGCAATATCGCTTTCATCTTGGGCCACTGATAAAAATCCTTTAAGTCTTGGTATATCTCGTCAGATCCAGGATGGATCGAGTACCTTGACTTGTGGTCTTTGTCCAGTCCAAGTGTACGTATATTATCGTGAAACGGAACAAAGTCATTCCGTAAATTATAATGTTCCGTCTTCCTTCGGAACCAATTTCACTTCCATACCACGCAGTGATTTAGCTCGTAAGTTCTCTGGTTTAAGTGCTTCCTGCTGGGCTTCACGAATCTGATCGGTGAGATCGGTTTGTATTCTCATCTCTAAGGCTCGCACCCTTAGAGGCTTTGCGCCTTCCTTGCGACTCAAGGCGCCGGCTACAACGTTCGCTTTACCCGGGTGTTATCTGATCTCACACTCATAATCATTCAACAGCTCCTCCTACGTACACTGTCTCATAGTCAAATCTTTCTGATCAAAGATGTGTTGTGAACCCTTATGGTCTGTAATGATCGTGCGACGAGTACCATACCAGAAATGACGCTAGATCTTCAACGCGAAGATCACAACACCTAGTTCAAGGTTGTGCGTCATGTAGTCCTTCTCAAGCACCTTTAATTGACGTGACGCGTAAGCAATAACTTTGTTCTTATTTCATCTACACGCGACTAAGACCTTGTCGAGAAGCATCACAGTAAACTATAAATCCATTGGTACTGTCAGGTAAGATATAATAGGTGCATCGCAGAGTTTATCCTTCAATGTCTGCCAAGCTGTTTCTTGTTTCTCTCCTCAATCAAACTTCTTATCCTTTTGGGTTAGGGACGTTAGCGGCTGAGTAATACTTGGAAAAATCCTCTATGAATCGTATGTAATAGCCTGCTAACCCCAGAAATTGTCGTATCTCGGTTGCGGTTTTTGGTGCTTCCCAATTCTTGATTGTCTCTATCTTGGCAGGGTCTACATGGATTCCCTCCTCTTTCACCATGCGACCTAGGAATCACATCTTGCGAATCCAAAATTCGCACTTTGGCAACTTTGCATGTATCTGTTCTTTCTTTAAAAGCTCCAAGATAGATCGCAGATGTTGCTCATGACCTTCCTTGGTCTTTGAGTAAATAAAAATGTTGTCAATAAACATAATCATGAACTCATCCAAATACGGCTTACACACTCGGTTCATGAGATCCATGAATAATGATGGTGTGTTCATTAAGCCAAATGGCGTGGCAAGGGACTCGTAATACCCGTAGCGAGCCCGTAAGGCCGTTTTCGGGATTCTTTCTACTCATATCCTCAATTAATATTATCCTGTCCTTATGTCAATCTTGGAATAGTATCTGAAACCTTGTAGTTGGTCAAACAAGTCATCAATTCTCGGTAAGGGGGTACCGATTCTTGATGGTTAGTTGTCTATCTCCCTGTAACCTTTGCACCATACTTTTTCCTCATTATCTCGTCCGAGTTCCTTTCAGATTAGGCTGTATGCACATACGAAAGCTGTCGTCTATCTTCCTAACGAATAACATGTGACATCTGTGCTTCCACGGCTATCAAACAAATACCAAACCAATGAAATATTGTGTTTCACACTTTGGATTTGTATAATTATGTGTGTCATTTGCACATATCAATTCTCGTTCGATTTCAAGCTCTAAATCGCTTTCTGGAAAGTTATACGCGAACTGATGCGTAAACTTAATCAGTTTAACGCGACAAACACTCCAGAATAGTGACATGGTCTTAACATACCTTAAACAACCTTTACATAACTTAGAAATGAGTTTTGGAGGGTTTGGTGTGTCGAAATCAAGTATATTCGATCGCAGGGACTATTTGCGTCAAACTGCAAAAGTCTGCTGATTCGTATGGTATCGAACATTCTGGAACTTGACCATAAGTTAAACATGCCCTAAATATCCTTTACATAGCTTAGAAATAGGCTTTGAGGTGTTCGGTGTGCATAAATAAACTTTTTGGTCAATCAGGGACTTAAAGCGTCAAAACGTGCACAAGTTTGCATTTACGCACATATCTTAGGTTCTGAATATATCCGGACATCCAAAAATTTATGTAATCATTAAAATATTTTATTTTAGTGATTGGCATGATAAAATTCCATTTGTCGCGTAATTTGGATCATTATTCGCGTACGTTCGTGTTTCGTCGTAATTAACCGAACAACGCAACCGTACGACGAAACAAATCGACATACAAGATGTTTTTGAGCTTATTTTAAGTTCCCTATACTTTAACTTCATTTTAGAGCCTTGAAATGGGGTTAACGGGGCTTAAACGTGTCAAAAATGCATCGGAAATCAAGTTCTGCACTTGCAGGGACTAAAACTGACAATCTGCCAAACTTGCTTAGGCGGCCCGCGTAAGAATATGTCTGGGTCTACGCGGCCCGTGAGAGACTTCCAGAAAGAAACATTGAATCTGGTCTCTTGAGCTGGTTTTGATGGTTTTTAACCCCAGATTTTGCACTCTATGGACTGGTATTTGAGTACCCCTTGTATTCTAAACCATGTGCCCAAGTGTAAGGCCTAGATTAAAGCTCAAACTTTGAGAAACGATACTAACGGATCTTCGAAATCTATAAAGACCCAACACTTTCATTCATTTCAGCTCACACTTGATTCATTTCTACTCTAAGTTGGGGTTGTCACACCTCATACCTGAGCAACTTGAATCAAATCTCCATTGCTTGGACCTTTTGTAAGTATTCTTTCATCTTTTATGGGTTTTTAAGCACGAAAGTAAAACAGTATTTGACTTTCTGCTTTGACCGGTCAATAGTCTACACGAAGTTCGTTTGAACTTCGCAACGTGAGCGTAATCACGATGGTCATAGTCCTTTGTGACTATACCTATTGATTACCACGTTGATTAGGCATAATGACGAGTCATAGTTTCGGTCAAAATACGCGTTTATGCAAATCTTGCAACCAAACTATTCTTGGGTATCAAAACCCTTTGTTTTGATATCAAACTTATTTTCTAACTTCGTTAAACATGTTTTAACATGCTTAACTCGTCACTTTTAATTTAGTGCTTATATAGGGTCGTAAGATAAGCGGTCTAAACAACCGCTTAGACTTTCGAACCCAACCCGTTTGGTCGATCATTAGGATCCAACCAAACATATTTTGTGACCATAGTGTATAGGGAATAACCTTCCGAGGTTATACCTTATGGTCACTTCGTTTAGTTAGTTGTATGATAGGCAAATTATATGACTTAGGAAAATGACCAAAATACCCTTTTTACGCATAACTCCATTTTAAGTATATGTAACCTAAATTTTGACATCTAAACTGATTAGATAACATTATTAGATATGTTAAGGCATACAATACTTGTCATAGGACTAGTTAGGTGGTCCAAACGCGTTTTACGCGAACGACCCGTTAAAGTAGCGTAAGCTACCTAAACGAGTCGTAATGGGTCGTAAGCACTTAGGTTAGGTTTCGTTTTAGTATGTAGCCTTTGTTAAACCATAACATATGAGTTCCAATACTCATTTGGTTTACGAAACCTCATCCTATCCGATCTTCCGATTTAGGTCCGGTTTATTAAAATAGTTACCTATATTAGGTGTCGTTTGATTTCCGTGATCCCTCTAGCTTTGCTTGGTTGTTATTCAAGACTTCTAAGCATTCTCAAGTGAGTATATAGTTCCCCTATTTTACTATTTTCAATTGTTTTGGGGTGATTCATATGTGTTAAATGATTTTGATGTTTTAACGATGGTTTCGAAAATGATTAAAATGGTTTATATTAAATTAATAACGATTTCGATAAACTGAATAAACTTGTTGGTTGTAATTACATAACAAGTAGCATTCATTAGATTTGGCCGAACCGACCAGTATTAGGTTATGGTACCATAGGATCTGACAAATCCCGTTATCAGACTGCACCCATGGTTATGTGTGGGTTAGGTGGGTAACGACTGAATTTGTGATTGTTAATTTACCCTTTGGTGGTTTATTAATGCGAGTTTCGAGATATTCGAGTCACGAAGGTTTGGATGTTATTAGCGAGACGACCAAAAGTAGTTTTCACAATTAAAACGAGTTAAATGATTTTGGGGCGAATTAAACGATTTGAAACGACTTAAACGAGATAAACGATTTGATTAAACGATTGGTTTACGAAACCTCATCCTATCCGATCTTCCGATTTAGGTCCGGTTTATTAAAATAGTTACCTATATTAGGTGCCGTTTGATTTCCGTGATCCCTCTAGCATTGATTGGTTGTTATTCAAGACTTCTAAGCATTCTCAAGTGAGTACATAGTTCCCCTATTTTACTATTTTCAATTGTTTTGGGGTGATTCATATGTGTTAAATGTTTTTAATGTTTTTAACGATGATTTCAAGAATGATTAATATGGTTTATACAAAACTAATAACGATTTCGATAATGTGAACAAACTTGTTGGAAGTAATTACATAACAAATAACATTCATTAGTTTTGGCCGAACTGACCGGTATTAGGTTATGGTACCATAGGATCTGACAAATCCAGTTATCAGACTGCACCCATGGTTATGTGTGGGGGTTATGTGGGTAACGACTGAATCTATGATTGCTAATTTACCCTTTGGTGGTTATTAATGCGAGAGTAGCGATAGGCGAGTTGCGAAGGTTTGGATGTTATTAGCGAGATGACCAAAAGTAGTTTTCACAATTAAAACAAGAATGATTTAAACGATTTGGAACAATTTAAATGAGATAAACGAATTGAACAAAAGATTGGTTTTGGATTGTGATTAGATAATAGGATGGATGTAACATGATAAAAACACGGTAGATACGCCACTGGTACTGTTAGGGGTCATTTTCTTAACATACGTATCCTGACCAATATCCTGCCTTTGTTTGTTTATTTGTGACCAGGATGCTGGAAGAGGATATTGCTAACATCTTGGGCGATATCCTGAGGTTTATTGAATTAACCACGTGCAGGTTAAAGGCTGAGACTTGCTAACGGTCAAGAGGACTTCTTCTCCTCAAGACTCGGACGAGTTTGTTGAAGGAGAGACGTTGAGCCCGAAAGACCAGGTCCACAACGTTCGATGAAGGAATATTCGGTGGATCCCGGAAGTTTAGGATAGTTTGTTATTTTATCTTTACTATAAATAGATGGGGGCGGATCAGTTTAAGGCACATAATTTTTCACTAACACTCTCGAACACTTTCACTCTCTAGCTCATTGCAAACACCACACTTGTATTCAAATTTCATTGTAACATATAGTCGATCCGCACCACATCCTGCATTGTATCCTGACGTTTGAAGTAATAAGAAGAACAAGGCAGCTGTGATTGTCAGCTCCCGAGGCTTTATGCCGGTGATCTAGATTGATCAAGGGCTTTCCTCGTACATCTCGTGTCGTTTACTTTACTTTTGCTCATTGTTTGATCATAGATACAGCTCAATATCCTGAGCCGTATCCTGAATACTGATTTTCTAAATAACTAAACAAGCATATTTTACACACACATTTCTAGCACACTACCTCACTTAACTAATTTGATCACTAAATTGCTTAGGTAATTTTTGACCAAAACAATTTGGCGCCCACCGTGGGGCAAGTGGTGCTCTCTTTACTAAAAATCTTTGTGAAATCGCTAATCGGTTTTCTATTTTCAAAACTTTTTGCCACATTGTCCATAATGGCGCCTCAAGATCAAACATGAGTTCCTCTACTGTGTCTGCTATGACTTCTGCTACTACTGGTTCGGTGCTTCCACCACCTCCTCCAAGGATGCCAGCCTCTTCACGACCTCAGGATATTATCCCTACTCGCAGTGTTCAGGAATCTGCTCCCGTTCTAGCTTCTAATGATGAAATTCTTACTTTATTTGGAAGTGTGCAGGAACAAATGAGGCAGCAACAGGAAATAAACCAAATGCTTTTAAGGGAAATACAACTCCTGAAGTCTGGCTCGAGCAGATCTGCGGAGGATAATGTCACTCCATTACATCCCAGAACGTTGAACTTTAGTTCAGCTGTGTATACTGAGGATAACAGGGGGAATATTGTGCCCAGCCTTCCTTAGAATCATACTCCTGAAATACCCTCCTCGGTCAGGATGTCAACCATGAGGAGTTCAGGATATGCTTCAGGATATGGGCAAAATCCTCCAACGGGTAACGTGTCAAATAATAATAATACTCATGCTACTAACAATAGTGGATCTTTGCAGGATACAGGTGTAACATCAGCACTTACTAGGGAACTTCAGAAGTTGAAGGACATGATATCTAGTGTACCTGGGGTGGTCCAGCCGATCCCGGAAGTGTCCCAAGACAGCCACAAGATATCTCGTTTTGCATATCCTATATGTGATGCTGAGATCCCAAAGAGATTCCAAACCCCCAACATGAAGCTTTATGATGGGACTACGGATCCTGAAGAGCATATTGCTCAGTATAGGGAAAGAATGGAGATTAACCCTATCCCTCCGGAGCTCAAGGAAGCATGCTTGTGCAAGGGATTTGGTTATACTCTAACAGGATCAGCCTTAAAATGGCTGTTAAACGTTCCTCCTCACTCAATTACTTCGTTTGCTCATTTGGTTAATTTATTTAACAGTCAATTTTCTTGCAGTCGGAGTTTTGAGAAGCTAACCAGTGATCTTTACAGGATAACTCAAGGGCCTCAGGAATCCTTGAGGGATTATGTGAACAAATTCAGTCGAGAATCCTTGGATATCCCACATCTTGATGTTGCAACAGCTGTGCAAGCTTTTAAGATGGGATTACAAAAGGATTCTCAGTTTTATCAGCATCTTGTAATGAATCCCTGCAGGAATCTAGACGAAGCTCGTAACAGGGCCTTGAGATATATCCGTCTGGAAGATGATAAGAAGATGCAAGAAAGGATGAACTCATCTAACACTTATGAGTCAACTAACAGGAAGTCAGAATCCTCATTCAAGTCATATCGGCCTAAGCCATATGGTAGAAATGAAAACAAGAGGGTGAATGCTGTCGAAGATGAGGATCCTGAAGAGTATCCTGAGTTGTCTGAATATTGCTTTTATGTTAACATTCCTGAATTGATGTATGCCATGCAGGGTCTAGGAGACAAGGCTAGGTGGCCTCGAAAGAATCAACAAAAGAATGACTGGAAAGATAAGTCAAAATGGTGTGCTTTCCACGAAGATTTCGGACATGTAACTGAGGATTGCATTGCTCTAAGGAAAGAAATAAGCTATCTTCTAAGCAAGGGATATCTGAAAGATCTCTTAGGAAGAAAGAAGAATAAGGGTCAGGATACTGAGAAGGATCCTGAGCGAGCAGCATCACCTCCCGCGGATGCCAAGATAATCAACTTCATTTCGGGAGGATCCGACATTTGTGGAACTTCCTATTCGGCAGCAAAGAGACATGCAAAGGAAGCTAAGGCCGAAAGGGGAGACAAACCTGTCAGAATGACTACCCTCACAACTGACAAAGTGATCACTTTTGATGCTGATGACAGGGATACTGTCCAGGATCCTCACCATGATGCTCTGGTAATAACGTTATATGTGGCTAACCATTTTGTACGCAAGATACTGGTTGATAATGGCAGCTCCGTCAACATAATCCAACTAGAAACTCTGAAGAGAATGAATGTATCTCCAATGGATATCACTTCAAAGTCTACCATGCTTGTTGGGTTCAGTGGAGAGGCTAGAAACACAGTGGGAGAGATAAAGTTGCCAGTATACGTTGAAGGACTCAACTCGATACAACGTTTCTGTGTGATGGATTCTCTATCCTGCTATAACATCATACTGGAAGACCGTGGATTCACGATATGAAGGCCGTGCCATCAACATATCACCAATGCATCAAGATACCTACCCCTTGGGGAGTGGTCAAAGTTGATAGTGATCAGCAGGAGGCGAAAGAATGCTACTCATCCTCGATGAAATCCTCAACCAAACCTAGTGCAGCATAGCAATTAAAGACGCGGGCCCAGGATACCGTGGAGGATCCGGAGCAGGATGTGAAGAAAATTATCCTGGACCAGGATAATCCCGATATTTCAGTGCTCGTAGGGACCAATATCCCTCAGGATATTGAAGAACAATTAATTAACTTTTTGAAATGCAGGATGTCAACGTTTGCATGGAAGCATGAGGATATGACAGGCATATCCAAAGATATTATCACTCACAAGCTTGGAATTGATAAATCATTCAAGCCTGTGCAACAAAAAAGAAGGAAGTTTGCTCCTGAGCGGAACACTATTATCCAGGAGGAAGTTGAAAGACTATTAAAGTCCAGAATGATCAGAGAGGTTAAGTTCCCAAGATGGCTAGCAAACGTGGTTGTAGTACAAAAGAAAAATGGGAAATGGAGAGTTTGTGTAGATTACACAGACTTGAACAAAGCCTGTCCTAAAGACCCATTTCCTCTTCCCCACATTGATGCAATGGTAGATGCCACTGCCGGGCATGAAATGCTGACCTTCATGGACGCATCTTCAGGATTTCAACAGATCCAAATGGAGCCTTCTGACCAGGAGGATACTGCCTTCATGAAACCAACATGTATTTATTGTTATACAGCTATGCCTTTTGGTTTGAAAAATGCAGGTGCAACATACCAAAGATTGGTAAACATGATGTTCAAAGACAAACTGGGGGACACCATGGAGGTATATATCGATGATATGGTGGTGAAATCTAAAAAGGCTAAGGATCACCTCCAGGATATCAAGGGAGCATTTGATATCCTGGATCAATATAACATGAAGCTGAATCCTGCTAAATGCCATTTCGGAGTGGGGGCAGGAAAGTTTCTTGGATATATGGTGACAAAAAGGGGGATAGAAGCAAGCCCAGAGCAGATCAAAGCTATCCTGGATATAAAATCACCCTCAAATATGAAGGACGTACAAAGATTGACAGGGCGAGTAGCAGCTTTAAACAGGTTTATCTCGAGATCCTCAGAGAAGTGCAAAGATTTTTATGATATCCTGAAGAAGAATAAAAGATTCGAATGGGGGGAGAAGCATGAAGCAGCCTTGCAGGATTTGAAACGATATCTCTCAACCGCACCTCTATTGATGAAGCCTGAAAATGGTGAACCACTATCCCTGTACCTTGCTGTATCAGGGAATGCTGTAAGTGCCGTTCTCATAAAGGATCATGAAGGTCAGCAATATCCTGTTTATTATGTTAGTAAAAGTTTGCTAGATGCTGAAACTAGGTATTCTCATTTAGAAAAATTGATACTAGCATTAGTCATGGCATCAACGAAACTTAGGCATTATTTCGAGACACATAGGATACATGTTAAAACAAATTATCCTGTCAAAAATGTGCTTAGGAAACCAGAGATGTCAGGCAGGATGGCCAAGTGGTCAGTAAAGTTGAGTGCTTATGATTCAGTATATGAACCTAGAAATGCCATAAAATCTTAGGCTTTAGCTGACTTTGTGGCTGACTTTAGTAGTGACATTCAGGACGAGGTAGACCTAGAAGTTCAACAGTTAGGAGAATCCTCAGGATCCTGGACATTATATACTGACGGTGCATCTAATGTAAGAGGAGTAGGATTAGGAATACTACTAAAATCGCCACAGGGGGACATATTACCCCAGGCTATTAGGTGTGAATTTCCTGCTACTAATAATGAGGCAGAATATGAAGCTTTAATTGTAGGATTAGAATTGGCTAAGAGTATGAGTATCAAAAATCTGCAAGTATATGTTGACTCTTTGTTAATTACTAACCATTTTAATGGATCCTATGCAGTTAAGGGAGAGAAATTAATCGAATATCTCGATATTCTCAAAAAATTAGCAGGATATTTCGATGTTTTTATACTTGAACAGGTACCAAGGGAAGATAATGCTGAAGCAGATGCCTTAGCAAATTTGGGATCATCGATCAGGATACCTGAAGGGACGCAAATACCAATATTACATGTCTTATATCCTGCAACGAATCCTCAGGATAAAGAAGTAGCTGGTATTCAGGATCCTGGGGCAGAACATCCTGAAGAGGATCCTAAATCCTGGACGGCTCCAATCATGAGATATCTCAAAGAAGGACACATCCCTGGAAATGAGAATCCTAAGGCATTTAGGATGAAGGTATCACGATTCACTATTATAAATAATGTTTTATACAAGAAATCTCTTGCAGGACCGTATTTGAGATGCTTGGAGGATCCTGAAGCCAAAGAAGTACTTCAGGATATACATGAAGGGGATTGGGGTAACCATGCTGGGGGCAGGTCGTTATTCTCAAAAGTGTTAAGGACATGATATTATTGGCCAACAATGAGAAAGGATGCAGCAGAATATGCTCGAAGATGTGACGCATGTCAAAGACATAGTAACATACTGCATCAACCTGCTGAACCATTATATCCTATTGTTTCCCCTTGGCCGTTTATGAAGTGGGGTATGGATATAGTGGGAAAGCTACCAAAAGCTCCGGGAGGAAAAGTCTTTATGCTAGCAATGACGGATTATTTCTCTAAGTGGGTTGAAGCAGAAGCATTTGTTCAAGTAAGAGATCAAGAAGTAAATCCTCAAACAAGATAATTGTCAATAACTTAAAGAAGAGACTTGGAGCCAAAAAAGGAAGATGGGCAGAAGAATTACCCTTTGTTTTATGGGCTGATAGGACAACGGTAAAGAATGCAATAGGCCAAACCCCATTTTCCTTGGTGTTTGGAGCAGAAGCAATGATTCCAACGGAAATGACAATACCTACTGCAAGATCTACCTTAAGTGATCCTGAGCAGAATCCTGAAGCCTTGAGTCAGGATTTAGACACTATAGATGAGAAGAGAGATGCGGCAAGGCTAAGGATGGCAGCATATCAACAGAGAATATCCAGGGCATATAACAAGAATATTAGGACCAGAAGATTTAAGCTTGGAGATTGGGTGTTAAGAAAGGCTTTTCAGAATACTACTAATCCTGCCGATGGCAAGTTAGCTCCAAAATGGGAAGGACCATATGAAGTTGAATCAGAAGCAGGGAAAGGAGCATACAGACTCAAGAATATGGAGGGGGATATGCTACCGAGGTCTTGGAATGCTATACACCTTAAGCTCTATTTCAAGTGAGTTTAGAATTTAATTTCTAACTCAGGATGGTATGAATTCTACCTTTTTTAAATATGTTTGGTTTAATTTGTTCTTTGTAACCCAATACTGACTTAAGCATCGGAGGGGTGTTAGCCAAGCTAACACCCACCTTAGTTTACAATTGTTTTGCAAGATATGTTTCAGGATATAGCTCCAGGATATGTACTCAGGATAACTCGAAAGATTAGAGGATTGGCCCCCTCTCTCACATTTAAGGGATACTGATCCCTTCACAGGTTTAAAGGTATTCACCTTTCTTCCGAATTGGGTTTAAACACCCCGCCTGGAGCGCAAGTTATTCAGGGATAGTTCAAGGTGGCGGGACCAGTCCATGTAAAAGTGGCTGACAATTTCGTTACTGTTGGCTATATCCTGAATCCTAAAGGTATATGAGGATTGATCACCCTCTCTCACGAAAGGGTATTTTCATACTCTCTAAGGTTTAAAGGTTTTCACCTTTCTAAGTCTTGGAGTTTATACACTCCCGCCTGTAGCGCATGAAAATTTGGGATTTTCCCCAGGATACAAGGGATTTATCTCCAGTACATCCTTGGGTTTTACCCTTGGGACGTAAAAAATTGCCTATGCAATGGAAACTGACATTCAGTAGATTACTAAAGTATTTGAAGACATTGTACACAGGGGACATCCCTGCCAAGATGGTGATGTAAAGCTAAAAGGATGAAGCTCAGAACTAATGCACTAAGTACCTTGCACAGGGGACACCTTCATTGGAAGAGTTGCAAAGGGATTGAAGTTTGGTAATAGGTTTATACCCTATTTCTGGTATGATCTTTCCTTTGTAAACATCGTCTGAGTTTTTAGTAACATTATTTTAAGTATCCTGATATATTCTCAAAGTCCTTTTCAGGATATTTGATTAGGGTGTTTGAAACTAGTATTAGTTTGGAACTTTGATCATTTAAATATTATCAAAACTTGGTTTTGAAAAGATAGACTATTTTTCACTTTCTAAAGAAATTTTTACAAAGTTGAAGGAACGTTTGGAAGTTCTATCTAATAAAAGGTTTTTACAGTATATCGCTGAGCATACTGATCAGGATATTTTATAAGATAACAGTATGAAATTTTTTTGCAAAGCTAAGATTTATACTTAGAAAAGTAAAAAGATGAAATTATAATTGAAGCAATCAATACTGGTTGATAACCGAGGGTTTCATCCTGAAACCCAGGACCCATCCACCTTCGGCTATCAAATTGTTTCAACACAGAAATAAATTGTTCATAAAAACATAAAATTGTTCGAATGATTTAAAGGAAATAAGCTCTAGGGCGTAGTGCCTTCTTGGTCCATAGTGGTTTCAGCAACATCCGTCTTGGGATCCGCCTCAGCATCCTTCTCAGCATCGGCTGCTTTTTCAACTGCTTTGGAAGGTTCTTCGACAGTTGATTTGGAAGAGGTGCCGCCGAGGTTCTTCAGCTTGGTTTCCCAAGCACCAACATCCCAAGAAGGGCATTCGAAACCTAATGTTTTGGCTTCATGAGCCATCTTCAACCTGGCTTGAAGGAGAGAAATGACGACGGAACTTTTGAGGCTTTCCCGGTAGCTGACCATATCCCGTTCGTACTGCACATGGGCGGCTTCCAGATCGGCCTGGGCTTGAAGAGTAGCTTTGTTGAGAGCGGCTTGGTGTTCTTGAGTCATGGCTTTAAATTTCTGCTCATAGTGATGAGATTTGGCGGCTGCAATCATGCCTTGATCGGAGATTGTGATTTCAGCTTCCTTTAGCTTGGTTTCAAACGTCTTGTTGAGCTTGCAGGATTCTTGATATAAGTTAACCAAACGCTCAAGACCCTACAAAGGTAAGACGACAGGTATTAATATTGATAAATCTTTGATAATAATGTAAATTGCAGGATATGATATGAGAATATTAACCTGGTTGAGAAAAGAAGTCATAAACCCGCTAGCTTCAATGAACCCGTGCTTCTCATAAGGAAATGTGTCAGAGGAATCAAGTTCTTTCCTTTTGCGGGAACTTGAACTCCGGGGCTTGGTAGCCGGTGAAGGTTTAGGAATGATGATGGCTTTGGAGCTGCTGGGTTTGGATGTAGCTGTGGTCTTGGGGCTAGGTTCTTTCTTGACCTGGATCTGGTCAGAGTAGCTGTCCAATTCGTCAAGGTCAAAGACTTCAGGGATCTTAGCTGGTGCTGCATAAAGGGAAAAGTTTTACTCTTTATCTTATCATTATACTGTTGTGACTAATTATTTTGAAAGAAATTCTTACCAGACATCTCGGATGATGAGTATTGACTGGAACTCGGGACGTGTGTGGTGAAAGTCCTGTCTATTGCAGGTAACCGGTAAACAGTATTGATTCTCTCTTCTGACTCAGCGGTAGGGGGAGCAACTTCCTTGAAGTTCACTGCATAAAGATAAAAAAGAAGAGTATTAATAGAAGATAACAATCAAATGGTCTATGAGGATATTTATGATCCTACCGGTGGTTAACCACTCCACCGGAAGGCTGGCACCCTCAGCAATGGAGTCTCGTTTGACAAAGAAAAATTTGCGTTGCCATCCGTCTTCGTTTTTGGTGGCCTTGAGAATCAGGGGTTTGCTGGAGGTCGAGAAGAGCAAGAATCGGCTAGAGCCGTGGGATCGGAGGCGATAAGCGATAGGCAAATCCTCGATGCGAAGGTCGGAACAATGGAGATTTTTGATTTGGTTAAGTACAATTAGTACTC
Source organism: Helianthus tuberosus (assembly GCA_030545235.1). Classification (NCBI taxonomy): domain Eukaryota; kingdom Viridiplantae; phylum Streptophyta; class Magnoliopsida; order Asterales; family Asteraceae; genus Helianthus; species Helianthus tuberosus. The sequence goes on from CM060449.1 coordinate 107,860,749, forward strand.
TCCAAACCATGGGCATGGTTTGTGCGAAAGAGATGCCGGTAATTCGAAAGAATTGCATCATGAATTCAGGAAAAGGGTATCGAAGACCTAGTGAAAAAGGATATGCTGGAAAACAAACCCATTCAGTGGAAGAAACATCCGATCGGATTGACCGATCGAATGGTCTGAAGACCGTGTTATCGGGGAAAGCGCCGGAAGCTCTTAAAGCTGCAATGTCTGCGTTGTCAAAAGCACAGATCTCCTTTTCGGGATTTTTAAGGAGATTCTGCTGGGTGAAGGTTTCGGCGTCCATTGCGAGTAAGATGATGTAAATTGATAAAAAGTAAATCGGAAATGGAGGATTACCTGAAGGTTCTGTTGAAGATATCTGCTTTTCAAACAAGAAAAGAGAAGATATAGGGGCGTTGTGGATTTCCATTGAGTAAAAAACGCGTTGGAGGTTACGATGTGATCTTGACCGTCGCTTTGTTTTAAATGTCATGAGTTATGGGATAAGATTTTTGAAATATATCCGTTGGATTGGTATACCAACCGATATATTTGGGGACAATTGTTAGGGGTCATTTTCTTAACATACGTATCCTGACCAATATCCTGCCTTTGTTTGTTTATTTGTGACCAGGATGCTGGAAGAGGATATTGCTAACATCTTGGGCGATATCCTGAGGTTTATTGAATTAACCACGTGCAGGTTAAAGGCTGAGACTTGCTAACGGTCAAGAGGACTTCTTCTCCTCAAGACTCGGACGAGTTTGTTGAAGGAGAGACGTTGAGCCCGAAAGACCAGGTCCACAACGTTCGATGAAGGAATATTCGGTGGATCCCGGAAGTTTAGGATAGTTTGTTATTTTATCTTTACTATACATAGATGGGGGCGGATCAGTTTAAGGCACATAATTTTTCACTAACACTCTCGAACACTTTCACTCTCTAGCTCATTGCAAACACCACACTTGTATTCAAATTTCATTGTAACATATAGTCGATCCGCACCACATCCTGCATTGTATCCTGACGTTTGAAGTAATAAGAAGAACAAGGCAGCTGTGATTGTCAGCTCCCGAGGTTTTATGCCGGTGATCTAGATTGATCAAGGGCTTTCCTCGTACATCTCGTGTCGTTTACTTTACTTTTGCTCATTGTTTGATCATAGATACAGCTCAATATCCTGAGCCGTATCCTGAATACTGATTTTCTAAATAACTAAACAAGCATATTTTACACACACATTTCTAGCACACTACCTCACTTAACTAATTTGATCACTAAATTGCTTAGGTAATTTTTGACCAAAACAGGTACTTCTTATATATAAGTGTTTTTATCATATTACATTCCGTGGCATTATTTAGTTCACTTGGGCAAACGATTTTAAAGCAATGTCACATAACAATGTTTTCTAAATGATATGAGTATATAGTTCCCCTATTTTACTATTTTCAATTGTTTTGGGGTGATTCATATGTGTTAAATGATTTTGATGTTTTAACGATGGTTTCGAAAATGATTAAAATGGTTTATATTAAATTAATAACGATTTCGATAAACTGAATAAACTTGTTGGATGTAATTACATAACAAGTAGCATTCATTAGATTTGGCCGAACCGACCAGTATTAGGTTATGGTACCATAGGATCTGACAAATCCCGTTATCAGACTGCACCCATGGTTATGTGTGGGTTAGGTGGGTAACGACTGAATTTGTGATTGTTAATTTACCCTTTGGTGGTTTATTAATGTGAGTTTCGAGATATTCGAGTCACGAAGGTTTGGATGTTATTAGCGAGACGACCAAAAGTAGTTTTCACAATTAAAACGAGTTAAATGATTTTGGGGCGAATTAAACGATTTGAAACGACTTAAACGAGATAAACGATTTGATTAAACGATTGGTTTACGAAACCTCATCCTATCCGATCTTCCGATTTAGGTCCGGTTTATTAAAATAGTTACCTATATTAGGTGCCGTTTGATTTCCGTGATCCCTCTAGCTTTGATTGGTTGTTATTCAAGACTTCTAAGCATTCTCAAGTGAGTACATAGTTCCCCTATTTTACTATTTTCAATTGTTTTGGGGTGATTCATATGTGTTAAATGTTTTCAATGTTTTTAACGATGATTTCAAGAACGATTAATATGGTTTATACAAAACTAATAACAATTTCGATAATGTGAACAAACTTGTTGGAAGTAATTACATAACAAATAACATTCATTAGTTTTGGCCGAACTGACCAGTATTAGGTTATGGTACCATAGGATCTGACAAATCCAGTTATCAGACTGCACCCATGGTTATGTGTGGGGGTTATGTGGGTAACGACTGAATCTATGATTGCTAATTTACCCTTTGGTGGTTATTAATGCGAGAGTAGCGATAGGCGAGTTGCGAAGGTTTGGATGTTATTAGCGAGATGACCAAAAGTAGTTTTCACAATTAAAACAAGAATGATTTAAACGATTTGGAACAATTTAAATGAGATAAACGAATTGAACAAAAGATTGGTTTTGGATTGTGATTAGATAATAGGATGGATGTAACATGATAAAAACACGGTAGATACGCCACTGGTACTTCTTATATATAAGTGTTTTTATCATATTACATTCCGTGGCATTATTTAGTTCACTTGGGCAAATGATTTTAAAGCAATGTCACATAACAATGTTTTCTAAATGATATAAACCATACAAGTTTTACTAACGAGGTGATTTACAATTTGGTTTAATTAAACAAATGTTTTGGGTTAAGAATCATGGCTACGAGATTTTATATGTTATAACCAACTTCATTTGAGTTGGTTAATTATGTTGCAATACTATATACTTTTCAAAACAAGGTTTTTAACTGTTGACTCTTGTAGTTTAATAAGGTATTGCAACCTGAAAACGAGCCATGAATCCGACACTCTCATTAAATCTATGTGCTCGCCAGCATTTCTTTGCTGACTTTGTTTTTACCTATGTTTCAGGTGTTGTTGAATGATGTTGATTGCTAAGATGCATGCTCACTTAGGACCATATGAGGCCTTAGTGACTTAATAATGATGATAGACTATGTTTAACTTGTTTGTTTTGTTTTAAGACAATGTAAATTATCTAATGAATCAATAAAACAAAACTTTTTGAATCCATGGTTGTGAAACAATAATTCTGTTGCTACACTCCCCGATGTTTCCGCCGCGGTTTCGTTGTTTTAACGCGGCCGGGGTGTGACGGAAGAGTTGGTATCAGAGTGTAACAACCCTCGGTAAAACCGACACTCTCATAATATGACTAACACTTTAGTATATTTTAGAATGTCCCAATATGTCTTTTATTACACCCCGTATGTGAAAACCGAGCCCGAATTATGTTATAATTATAAAATAATTGAAAAACAAGAAATGATAAGTTGAGGCGGGCCGCGTAGACCCACCCCAAGATTTCACGCGGGCGATATCAAGGTTGAGACCGGACTCCGCTGATTTCTTTAGTTCAAGCGGGCCGCGTAAGCTTAAGCTTACAATGACGCGGGCCGCGAGAGATCATCAAACGCGGAGATATCCTGAGCTGACACGTGTCAACATCGTGGCGAGTCTAGTAGCTGACCCAGCTAAGCTACAGCGTTGACCAATGTTGACGCGGGCCGCGTAAGGCTTAGCCTTACTTTACGCGGGCCGCCTGGGAACTAGATTTCAGCACTATAAATAGAACTCATCAGTTTTCGTTTTCCGTCGCTCATATTTCAATCTCAAATCACAATTTCTGTAGGAAAGTTATAATACTCGGGTATTATACCCCTAATTAGTGAGGTTCTGCTCCGTTGTAAGTATTATAGCCCCAGTTTCGTAACAGTTACGCTGCCCGATTGATTTAGGGTTCCGTAACAACTGTCGTGGTTATGCCCGACGTAGTTGTTGGAATGCCGTCTCGGGGAGGGTATCATTAATATTTTCAAAAGGGTTATAATACTAACCAATGTACATTTGTATAAATTAGATATTATATCCAGGAAACCCTTACGAAAAGCCTAAGACAGCAATGTGAGTTTATCCTCTTTTTGTTAAACTTTTTGGTAATATTTTACCAAACCTTAAATGTTTTACCATGAAATTTAGCAGTGATTGAGTCTTTGTAGTTCTTCAATTACTGCCGGTATGTTGGGGTTTTGTATACAAAATGTACTACACTGTGAGTAGTAAGTCGGGATGACAATACGTTACCATTGGACATTGAGTTAGCCAATGTGTAATATGACCCACAAGTCAGGATTGATAGTACCAAATGGAGTAATTGTGTAGACATAAACAATGTGATCGCTCTCAATACTGTTCACTGTGACTTTTATTTAAACTTGATTAAACTGGGATTCACTCACCAGTATTTCCGACTGACAAATGTTTTCAAAACACGTTTCAGGTAACCCAATGTGACAGCCAATTAGTAAAAAGCCAGCTGGAGAGCACTGGAGGCTTCGGAAAAATGTGGCTATAAAAGTTACCTAATAAACGATGTTTTAAATTTAATAAAATAGGGTTTATCCCTATAAATGTATTGTAATAAGAAACTTAGGTTTTACCCATGTGATTATTAATATTAAATGAGGTGGTTTTACTCTGATAAACATTTCCTAACTACGATCCTGATATAAATTCCGCTGCAAGATTAAATAACCTGATACCACCGAAACTCTGAGATCGCGTCCGCCCGTTCTCGGGAATCAGGGATCGGGGGTTGCGACAGAAGGTGGTATCAGAGCCTAGCCACTGGTCTGAGCCAAAGAAGTGTTCTACTGACACTTAAATTATAAATGTTGTGTTAGGAAATAAATTATGGAAATACATGCATAACTTTATTTATTTGTTATGTGTTATTTGACTATTTGTTAGTTTACAGTTTGAGTGATCAAGGACCCTCAGACATGAATCGTCTGTTGTGTGAATCACCTAAGAGTGAAGGTACCTCGTCACAGCCTGCCCTTTCTGGGTATTCTGCTGATCAGGAAGAAGGAGTGTTTGCTTTTAGAGCTCGGTCAGAAGAGCCATTCCATAATAAGAAACGAGTATGGTTCAGTAAGGAAGCTTTTGCTCGTAGGAAGAGAATGCGAAAGTTGCAACAGCAAAGAGTTCTAGCGGCTGCTAAACGTAGAACAGATGCCCATACACAGGATATGCTTAATAGAAGCCTAACTAATTTCCATATCTTAGCTACAACTGCTGCTGACCCAAGTCTGGAACAACTAGCAGCCCCACAACCACAAATCCCAGACCAGCCCATGGAGATAGAAAACCAGGAAAACCAAGTGGAGATGCATGACTTTAACCCAGAAGAAATCCCTAGGGTACCTGCACCAAACCCTCTAGACCCAAATTACGACCCCTGGTGGGACGATAATAGGGATTTTGTGCAACGTTATCCTATCCAGGAATACCCACCCATACAGAACATAGAAGCCTACCCAGGTATGGACCCTTTAGATCCCTATTACCATGATAATTACATTAGGGAGATCTTAGAGGATCCTTACCAATTTCAGGAACTTTCACCCCCATATCAGGAACCCGCACCCCAGATTCCAAACCCAGTCCGAGAACCTGCACCCCCAATGAGTGTAGAAAACGTCCAAGAACTTAGGACTTTTGGGGAGGAAATTTTAGAAAGCAGTGAAAGAATGCATCAGGTGGGAGAGCGTCTCGTATGGAAATACGATGAACGTAATATGGATTTTTGGATAAATCCATATCCGTGAATGAGATGGTGAAACGATGGTAGTAATAATATTATAATAATAATATAATAAAAATAAAATAAAATATGTGTGTACGGATGCATATTATTATTAGTGTAATTTTCTTTCTGTTGGTATTGTAATCTTTATTTCTGTACTATTGTGTAATAGACGCATAGTATATGAAAATAGAGTACAAGTCGCAATGATCGACGGTTTTGGTTAAATTGCGTGTCATGTGATTAACTATAATACCTATTATTTGTGATATTAATATGGGGTAAATGTTTAAAATTCAGATGGCCGACGAAGGAAATCAAGGAAATCTGAATAATGATAACCAGAGTAACATTAACGTGGTTAATGAGAATCCAAGCATCAATAACAATAACAATCAAGTGGATAATAGTGCTATCCAACACATAGTGGCACAGGGAATTATAGATGCAATGTCTTTTATTCTTCAAACTGTTAAAGATGCTGATAATAAAAGTAAGGATAGCAGTAAGCGACCAAGTGAACCAGAAAACAGCGTGAACAATGGACCTATACTTCAAATGCCCATTCCCAAAAGAAGAAGAACCATGCCTTACGGTTGTTCTTGTAAGGAATTCTGGTCTTGTAAACCAATGGAATTCTCGGGCAACGAAGGGGCCATTGCAACCTTACGCTGGATAGAAAAGACTGAGGCATTCTTAAGGATAAGCAAATGTGCTGAGGAAGATAAGATCTTGTTTGCTTCCAATTTGTTTAAGAATGCAGCACTAGAATGGTGGAACACTATCCTCCAAACAAAAGGAAGTGATAGAACCTATAATATGGAATGGGAAGAATTTAAGGACAAGGTAGAAAGGAAATTCTGCCCTCCTAATGAAAAGGAACAGATAGCAAATAAATTCCTAAACCTTAGGATGACTGGTGTGGATAGTAAGGGATACACTAAAATATTCTTCGAATATGCTAGAATAGTGCCAACTCTTGCTTCACCAGAACCAGTGTTAAATTTCCCGTTATATTTGGGGATTAATTGGAGAGATAAGACACATAGTCAAGGCAACTAGACCTCAAAATATAGAAGAAGCTGTAGAACTAGCAAATACCTTGACTGATGAATTAGTCCGCACTAGAGAAGAAGATTAGAGGAGGAACTTAACCCAAAGGCTTACACAAGAATTTCGTTCTGAAAATTATAGTCATAGGAATATGGGTTCTACCTCTGTACCCTACTGCAAGGTCTGCAAGAAAAAGCATTCGGGAAAATGCTCCACTCTCTGCAATTATTGCAAGATGCCAGGACATAAGGAAGAAAATTGCAGGAAGAAATCCAGTAATGGATTATGCTTTAACTGTGGAGAAAAAGGTCATATCAGGCCAAACTGTCCGAAATTAGCTACAGACAACAAGAATACTAAAAATGCTAGAGCATTCATTCTGACTGCAGATGAAGCCAAGATGATTCCAGACGTCATAGCTGGTACGTTTTTAGTTAATGATGTCTTTGCTAAAGTATTATTTGACTCTGGTGCAAACCAAAGTTTTATTAATACGTCATTTTGCAAAATTCTAAATCAGTCATTAACTAAACTACCACTAGAATGCTTAGTAGAGACAGCCAATGGAGAAACCGTTAGGATTTCTGAAATCTTGCAGGGAGCAAGAATAGAAATTTTAAATCAGAAATTTATTGCAAACCTTTATACTATGAATCTGGTAGGATTCGATGTTGTTTTAGGAATGGATTGGTTAATAGCCAATAAAGCCAGTATTTTATGTAATCAAAAGGTAATTCAAGTAAATTCACCAAAAGGTAAAACGATCACAATTAAAGGAGATAAACCCTCTAAGTCCACTAAGTTTATTTTTGTGATGAAAAATGCAAGTTCTATAAGAAAAGGTTCTATAGTGTATTTGATTTCCATAATCACTAACACTAAAGGAAAAGAACTAAAAGATATTCCTGTAGTATCTCAGTTTTCAGACATATTTCCAGAAGAATTGCCAGGGCAACCTCCTGATAGAGAAGTTGAATTCAGAATCCATTTGATACCAGGAACAGCACTGATTGCCAAAGCACCTTACCGTTTGGCACCTGCTGAAATGCAGGAATTGAAGAAACAATTAGACGAATTGTTAGAGAAAGGATTCATACAACCAAGTTCGTCTCCATGGGGAGCGCCGATACTCTTTGTTAAAAAGAAGGACGGATCAATGCGTATATGCATTGACTACTGTGAATTAAACAAGGTCACGATTAAGAATCGGTACCTATTACCGAGAATCGATGATCTGTTTGATCAACTACAAGGAGCTCGATTTTTCTCTAAAATCGATTTCAGGTCAAGATATCATCAATTAAAGGTACAGGAAGAGGACATTCCTAAGACCGCATTTAGAACAAGGTATGGTCATTATGAATTTACTGTCATGCCATTTGGTTTAACCAATGCCCCAGCTGCATTTATGGACATGATGAACCGAATATGTAAGCAATATTTGGATAAATTCATAATTGTTTTTATAGATGATATTCTAATTTATTCTAAGAATAAAGAGGATCATGCAAAGCATTTGCACGCACTTTTAAGTTTGTTAAGAAAGGAAAAGCTTTATGCTAAGTTTTCAAAGTGCGAGTTTTGGTTAGAACAGGTACAATTCCTTGGACATTTAGTTAATCGTGAAGGAATTCATGTAGATCCAACAAAGATCGAGGCGATTACTAAATGGAAAACCCCTGAGTCACCAACCGAGGTTAGAAGTTTCTTAGGATTGGCCGGTTATTATAGAAGATTTATTAAAGATTTCTCTAGAATAGCCATTACCTTAACTAAGCTAACCTGTAAATCTGTTAAGTTTGAAGGGGGATTAAAACAAGAAGAAGCATTTAGAAGTCTTAAGCCAAGATTAACCCATACACCCATACTAGCATTACCAGAAGGAACTGAAGACTTCGTAGTTTATTATGATGTTTCTAGATTAGGTTATGGATGTGTGTTGATGCAACGCCAAAAGGTTATAGCTTATGCATCTAGAGAACTTAAGAATCATGAAGAGAATTATTTAACCCATGATTTAGAATTAGGAGCTATCATCTTCGCTCTAAAGATTTGGAGACATTACCTTTATGGTAGTAAGTTTACCATATTTACTGATAATAAAAGTTTAAGGTATGTTTTCGAGCAAAAAGAGTTGAATATGAGACAAAGACGTTGGATGGAATTTCTTAATGATTATGATTGTGATATCCAGTATCATGAAGGAAAAGCAAATATAGTGGCAGATGCTTTAAGCCGAAAGTATCATGAAAAGCCAAAAAGGGTACGTTCTCTTAAATTAAATCTGCAAGTAGATTTAAATGATCAGATAAGAGAAGCACAAGAATCAATAATCAAGGATGATTCGGAAAAATTAAAATGTATGCTAAAAGAATTGGAACAAGGAACAGATTGAATTTGGAGATTCCATAAAAAGAGAATGTGGATACCTAAATTAGGAAACCTACGTCATCGTATACTAGAAGAGGCCCATAAGTCTAAATATACGATGCATCCAGTAAGTGATAAAATGTACCGGGATTTAAGGAAAAATTTCTGGTGGATAGGAATGAAAAAGGACATAGCAGCCTATGTTTCTAAATGTTTAACTTGTTCACAAGTTAAAGCTGAACACCAGAAACCCTCAGGATTGTTACAACAATTAGAAATGCCAGTGTGGAAATGGGAATTAATAACAATGGATTTTGTTACTAAATTACCCAAAACAAGGAAAGGAAATGATACAATCTGGGTGATTGTAGATAGGCTAACCAAGTCAGCTCATTTCCTACCAATGAAGGAAACAATTAGTATGGAACAATTATCTAAACTATATGTAAATGAAATTGTTTCTTTACATGGAATTCCTTTATCAATTATTTCTGATTGAGATAGTCGATTTACTTCTCATTTTTGGTCAAGTTTCCAAAAGGCAATGGGAACCAAGTTAAAGCTAAGTACGGCTTATCATCCTCAAACGGACGAACAAAGCGAAAGGACAATTCAGACAATGGAGGACATGCTTAGAGCTTGTGTAATTGATTTTGGAGGTAATTGGGATGATCACTTACCTTTAATAGAATTTTCTTATAATAATAGTTATCACACAAGTATCAATGCTGCACCATTCGAAGCACTTTATGGACGAAAGTGCCGAACCCCAGTCTGTTGGGTAGAAATTGGGGAAAAGCAACTATCTGGACCTGAGATAGTGCAAGAAACAACCGACAAGATCATTCAAGTCAAGGAACGACTGAAAGCAGCACGTGATCGACAGAAGAGTTATGCTAATAACCAACGTAAGCCATTGGAATTTCAAGTAGGAGATAAAGTATTGTTAAAAGTCTCTCCTTGGAAAGGAGTGGTAATATTCATCAAACGGGGAAAGCTAAGTCCTAGGTATGTTGGACCTTTTGAGATTATTAAAAGAATAGGACCTGTAGCCTATCAGCTACAACTGCCAAAGGAAATGGCAGGAATACATGATGTGTTTCATGTATCTAATCTCAAAAAGTGTTTAGCTGATGAATCATTAATAGTACCTCTTAAGGATATAGAGGTAAATGAACAACTCAAGTTTGTAGAAAGACCTCTACAGATTGAAGACAGGAAAGTCAAGAATCTCAAGCATAAGAGACTAGTTCTAGTCAAAGTGAAGTGGGACTCCAAAAGAGGACCTAAGTACACATGGGAGCTTGAATCAGAAATGCAAAGAAAATATCCGCACTTGTTTCAGTAGATCTCGAGGACGAGCTCTAAAACAAGGTGGGGAGAATGTAACAACCCTCGGTAAAACCGACACTCTCATAATATGACTAACACTTTAGTATATTTTAGAATGTCCCAATATTTCTTTTATTACACCCCATATGTGAAAACCGAGCCCGAATTATGTTATAATTATAAAATAATTGAAAAACAAGAAATGATAAGTTGAGGCGGGCCGCGTAGACCCACCCCAACATTTCACGCGGGCGGTATCAATGTTGAGACCGGACTCCGCTGATTTCTTTAGTTCAAGCGGGCCGCGTAAGCTTAAGCTTACAATGACGCGGGCCGCGAGAGATCATCAAACGCGGAGACATCCTGAGCTGACACGTGTCGACATCGTGGCGAGTCTAGTAGCTGACCCAGCTAAGGTACAGCATTGACCAATGTTGACGCGGGCCGCGTAAGGCTTAGCCTTACTTTACGCGGGCCGCCTGGGAACCAGATTTCAGCACTATAAATAGAACTCATCAGTTTTCGTTTTCCGTCGCTCACATTTCAATCTCAAATCACAATTTCTGTAGGAAAGTTATAATACTCGGGTATTATACCCCTAATTAGCGAGGTTCTGCTCCGTTGTAAGTATTATAACCCCAGTTTCGTAACAGTTACGCTGCCCGATTGATTTAGGGTTCCATAACAACTGCCGTGGTTCTGCCCGACGTAGTTGTTGGAATGCCGTCTCGGGGAGGGTATCATTAATATTTTCAAAAGGGTTATGATACTAACCAATGTACATTTGTATAAATTATAGACTATATCCAGGAAACCCTTACGAAAAGCCTAAGACAACAATGTGAGTTTATCCTCTTTTTGTTAAACTTTTTGGTAATATTTTACCAAACCTTAAATGTTTTACCATGAAATTTAGCAGTGATTGAGTCTTTGTAGTTGTTCAATTACTGCCGGTATGTTGGGGTTTTGTATACAAAATGTACTACACTGTGAGTAGTAAGTTGGGATGACAATACGTTACCATTGGACAATGAGTTAGCCAATGTGTAATATGACCCACAAGTCAGGATTGATAGTACCAAATGGAGTAATTGTGTAGACATAAACAATGTGATCGCTCTCAATACTGTTCACTGTGACTTTTATTTAAACTTGATTAAACTGGGATTCAGTCACCAGTATTTCCGACTGACAAATGTTTTTAAAACACGTTTCAGGTAACCCAATGTGACAGCCAATTAGTAAAAAGCCAGCTGGAGAGCACTGAAGGCTTGGGGAAAAAGTGGCTATAAAAGTTACCTAATAAACGATGTTTTAAATTTAATAAAATAGGGTTTATCCCTATAAATGTATTGTAATAAGAAACTTGGGTTTTACCCATGTGATTATTAATATTAAATGAGGTGGTTTTACTCTGATAAACATTTCCTAACTATGATCCTGATGTAAATTCCGCTGCAAGATTAAGTAACCTGATACTACCGAAACTCTAAGATCGCGTCTGCCCGTTCTCGGGAATCAGGGATCGGGGATCGGGGGTTGTGACACAGAGCCAATGGTTATAGGGAATTAGGTTATTAGTGATGCTTTGACCTAGACTATAACTTTTCGAGGACCCTAACACAAGATTCTTGTGTTTAGATCTTAAAACAATACCGTCACTTATCCTTAGGTGACAACCACAACAAGAACACAAATTTCAAATCCGCTTTGAAAACCAATCATCTGTTCTAGGATGATTTATTATAAGGTTTTGAACCTTCAAAGTTTTCAAAATCCAGTCAAAGTTTGGGTCTTATAGTGTGAACACGTGCAACCTGGAAGAGTGGATGCCTGTATCCCCAGTTTTCTGTCTAAGGCTAGAGTTTTCATACAAATCCACATAATCGGACCAGTCACTCTTACCTGGGAACTCTTGGGGTGAGTATCCACTTATAGGCTAAAGCATGTCTTTGCGATACACTAATGTGACCCACTTACTTTGATTAGTCACCATCTCATTTGTTTGCCTTAGGTAACAAACAAATGATCACAATTTTTATGTGTTGTCATTCTGTTTTGATTATCCGATAACATTTCACTTGTTTCCTCCTATGTCTTCCATTTCCTCTAGAATGTCTCTTCATCGCAGCAACACTCAAATGTACGAACAGGCTACCAAAATTTCCCAACGAATAGGCGTAGTAATCCAGAAGACGGCTGAATTAGTTGTCGCCGTGTCTCGTCTCAAGGATGAAGCTGCCCAAGAAACACCAAAGGAAACAGAAGCCAAGCCTTCATGAAAATCAAGGAAGCGTAAAGCTTCAAATAATCCTCCAACCGTTACATCAAATCAAGCAGGACGTAGCCAGGTGGCAACACCACCAGCCAAGAAGCCGTACTTGGGAATTGTGTAACGCCCCGCTTATTTGTACTTTCCATTTATAGCAAGTCTTATTCGTATTTCTAATTTTGGGAAGTTGTATCGTTGTGAACGTTCTTTCTTTGTAATCATTGTAAACTCGAGGCTTGAATCATGAATGAAAAATTGCATTTCTTTAAATACGTGTTACACATACTTCATACATGATTGTACATTTGTTGGTGGAATAATTTGATACTTATTCATGATGCTTACAAACATATGTTGAATTCATAAATCCGTAACATACACACTTGATACCGTGATTACATACGAATCTTGTACAAAATGTTACACTTTTGTTACTTGTGCAACCTATAGAACATGTTACATATGCTTAGGAACCTTAAATAAGTCACAAAACCCGTCCTAAATAACATTGGGATATGTTGCAAAACAATAAAACACAAAATAAAAATTTTTGCTTTCTGGCTGGGCTTTACGGACCGCAAAACACCCCTTACGGTCCATAAGGGGGTCTGGCGGGACAGCAGCTTGCAAACTCCGCGTTTTTGCATGAAATCCCAAGTTCTCACCTCCTCCAATCAGCTCTAAACCTCCATTAAACACCTCCAATCAACCCTAAACTCACCCCCTATAAATACCCATCTTCTCCAAGCCTTTCTACACTTTCAACACTCTCAAATCTCTCCTAAATCACTCTCAAGTTCTTGCAAAATTCAGAAATTCGGACAGATTCATACCTTCATACAAAAGTGAGCATAACTTGCTCAAAACTCAACCAAATTACTTGATTCTTCTTCCTACTTGCTTGGATAATCATGGGGTTTGATTCCTTGATCTCTCCCTGGAGAAATCAGACCTGGAATTGCCCTAAAAATGTCCATAAACTTTCTGTTATGTTTTTAATTCTTTCAAAACTTGTTTAAACTTATCAAACTTGAGTCTAACTCATCTCAAACCTATGTCCTAATTCTTACAACCTATCTTATGGTTGGTTAAGCTTAAAAACAAGGTTGAGACATACAAAATCAGAGGTTAAACCTCAAATAAATTTTGTTTTGATTAGGGTTTTAACCCACAAGTCATGTTCAAGCTTCAACTTGATGTAGGAGTGATTATGGAACAACTTGGGTTTTTCCAACATAAAATCCCCACATGATTTGATGATTTCTCATAGCTTAGATTGTTTATATTATTGTACTAATCTTAGTTCATGACCCTCCTTGTTTGTTCTTACAACAAGTGTAGTGGTGAACGCATACGAGGTGCCTAAATGGAAGCTTGTTCTTCCTACCTCCTTCACGACTTCTATGACACATTTTAAGGTACCTAAATGAAGATGTAATATTCTACCTCATGCTTGAAATACTTGAACATTTGGACTTATTGATATACATACTACATAACCTAAATAATACCTATGTACATTCGAACCTTTGATGTTGAAATCATGTTCAATTGTCAAAGTAGTAGAATATCATCTAAGACCTAAACCTTGTTATGATTCTAATGAGTGTTCAACTCATGAAAACATTATAACCCTTGTGGTTTCATAGTGTCATACAAGTGTTATGTGTCGAGGATGATTATTTTGATATAATACTTTCATGACGTCTTAATTCCAAATCCTTAATCTTCCGATTTCCCCAAACTCATACACTTTGTTCCTTTGTGTAGAAGGACACGGTGTTCCCACTTCCTAATCAACCACAACCCACTCGCGGGATTACCAAGTAGAAGACTTGCAAAACCGTGAGTATACTTGCAACCCCCTTTTATGTTTACCACTTTTTGGGGTGTAACATGTTACATTATTAAAACTACACTTAAACTTATTCTTTATGCAATGCACAAAAACAATCCTTATACATGAATACTATGTTGTGATACTTGATGCTTACGTGGACCATACTTATGTGATATGTTTTAGTCATTAGCTTTCACGAGCCTCCATTTGACATGTATAGCGCTATAGGAGTAACGCACTGCCCCCTTAAACTTGGGTCATGTTGAATTAATTAAACTTTCTTGCGTAAACTGAGGTTGGCTAGAAATATTGCATGCCACGCTAGGTTGATCTCGTATAGACTAAGTTGCCATGTGGATTCGTTTTAAACTTTTATACTTATACTTATGCTTAAACTTGTATACTCGCCTTTGCTTTTGCATTAAGTTGTATTTTAAACGTGTTACAGGTTGATGATAACGATGCTATGAAAAGAAGTAGTGTTGATGCCTAGATACACATATAGACGTTTAGGTTTAATATGTTGTATCAATTTTTGCTTATGTTGTTATGTACTTCCTTGAACTTGTTGTATTTGAATTTCTTGTAATGTTGACAATTTACTATATGAAATGAAATCGGTTTATTAAATATTGTCACAAATAGCGTTATGATGTCTCTAGCAATCTTCACACTTCGTCTCATCCCGATGTTTCCGCCATTGGTTGGGGTGTGACAGATTGGTATCAGAGCCATAACTATAGGGAATTAGGTAGAAATGGCATGTTCGACCTAGTCTCTAGTAGGAACCACATTTTTGACCATTCTTGTTTCATGCTTAAAACTTTATGCTTCCTTCTTTGCTCCTTTCTCTTCTTTTGGTCTTAATACTTACATTATGTCTTTCCTAAGACATTTTACACAATACACTTGAAGACTTGAAGACACTCTTTATACAAAAGAGACGAGTTTACCAAAATAGGCGTGAAACCCACAATTTGGTGAACGACTCTCATTCCGCTTATTCATTATTTTGCACGAAACTTCGCCATTAAGCTAGGAGTGAAATCCACATCTTAATGGTAAATTTCCAATTCAAAATCTAGTGGACCCTCGTCATAGTATCGAAATTATATTTTGACCCGACGAGTACCAACCACATTAGGGTACGAAATCGTCAAGTTAGGGGTGAAACCCGCACCTTGTCGATTAAGTCCCATTCCTCGATTTTCGTTCTCGCCAAAGTTTCGATTGTTTCAATCGATTAGAGACGTGTAGTAACTGGAAGGGTAAGATACCGTTAATCGCTTCTCGATGAGAGTATCTTACCTATAGGCCAAAGCACATTTCTCTAATTTGAAAGGGCTTTCGATTCACTTTGGAATAGTCGACGTTTCTCTACCCGAAACAATCCTATGTTTTATGAGCCTCTCTTTTATGTGATTCAATTTATATGTGATTTTATACTTGTTACCTCGTTCATTTCAAAACCATTACACAATTCGCACGTCTAGCGCAATCAAGAACAATAATAATTCTCGTGAACAAACTAAATTTATACTCTTTTCTCGCACTCATACGTGTTTATACTTGTTGATTACTTGTTGAAATCATGCTAACTATGTGAACCATACGTGTTACATCATGCTTACATGCTTAAACTTGCAAACTTATTTTGAATTTATGATCAAGTCTCATCCATTCCTTCTCTTTCGATTCTTAGATGTCGTCCAGCGGTGCATCAAAGAAGACCAAGTCAAAGAAGGGTTCGACCTCCAACGCCAATTCCAACCCCATGTCACAAAGGGATTGCATGAAATTCATGGCCAAGAAAATGGCTAAGGTCCTACCTGACATTTTTAGCAAGATTCATCCAAACGCCGACTCTCCGCATGGCTCTATCGACTCAAAGGCAGAAAAACCCAATTCAAGCAATTCATGGCTTGCAACCCTTTAGAGTTTACCGGCAAAGATGGCGCCACCGCCATGATGAACTGGTTCGACGCAATTGAGCTTACCTTCTTGCAAAGTGGTTGTCCTGACGAGCTACGAACCTTGAATGCAACTGGAGTCTTCCGCTCGAGGGCACTCGAGTGGTGGACCACCGAACGCAACAAGAGGGGAAACAATGTTGCACATGCGTTACCTTGGGACGAGCTTAAGCAACTTATGAAAGATCACTTCTGTCCTCCCCACGAACTCCAAAAGTTGGAGAACAAATTTTGGAACCTCGCTCAGAAAGGGAGCGACATGGATGGTCTGATTACGCGCTTCAAACAACTAAGTGTCCTCTGTCCTGGACAAGTCGACTCCGTCCCCAAAACCATAGCCAATTTCATTCGCTGTGTTGCACCCTCCTTAACTAATCACCTTGCCTCTGCTAATCCTAAGACCATAGAGGAAGCCTACGCCATAGCCACCGAACTTAACAAAAAATGCGTTCTCCATGGAACCTATGACAAGGTTTCAATGAAGAATGCACGTCAAGCTATCACCGATGCTGCCACTGTTGAACCCTCACCCTCTCAATCGTCCAAGAAAAACCAAGGCAAGAAGCAGAAGGCTTCAAGCCAAAATAGTGCGGTCGTCACTCCGCCAAACCCTCAACCCTTACAAGCTTTAGCCGCCGTTGCACCCGCAAACACCGAACCACCAAAACAAGGTTACGTTGGAACTCATCCCAGATGCACCACCTGTCTGTTTCACCACCCTGCCAATGTACCTTGCCGCAAATGTGCCAACTGTCAGAGGTATGGTCATTTTGCTAACCGCTGTCGAACCTTCTCTCAAAATGCTCCTGTGAGAGCATGCTTCAAGTGCGGTGACCTCAATCATCTCGCCAATGTCTGTCCCCTGCGCTATCAACCACAACAACAGTAGCAGCAGCAACCGCAACAACCGCCACAGCAGCAACAACAAGCTCAGCAACCTGCTAGAGGCCGAGCTTTTGTCATCACTGCTGCTCAAGCTCAAAACTCGAACGACGTCATTACTGGTACGTTCCTTGTGAACCATATTTATGCTTCTTGTCTATTTGATACTGGCACCGATAAGAGTTTTGTGTCGTTAGAATTCGAATCCTTGCTTAAGTGTAAACGCTCTAAGTTGCCAAGATCTTTCGCTGTCGAAGTCGCCGATGGTAAAGCCTCACTGTCGATTCCGTTCTTTCCAATTGTTCCTTGATCCTCAATGATCATATGTTTTCGATTAACCTCATACCCATGCAAATGGGTAGTTTCGATATCATAGTGGGTATGGACTGGCTTAGGCGAGTTCATGCTGAAGTTGTCTACTCTGAAAAGTTCATCCGCCTTCCCCTTCCAAATGGTGATTCCCTACACGTGTATGGCAAGAAACCTTCTCAAGGTCTCAAGCTTATGTCGTGTATCCAAGCGAACAAATTCTTACGTAAGGGTACTTTCGCCTTTCTCGCCCACATTGTGGAAAAGAAGGACAAAAGCCCAAGCATAAGTGACGTTCCTATCGTACGTGAATTCCCCGATGTATTTCCTGATGATCTCCCTGGTCCGCCTCCTGCTCGTTCGGTCGATTTTCGCATCGATTTAGTGCCTGGCGCTACGCCTGTCGCTAAGTCTCCTTACCGTTTAGCACCCTCTGAGATGCAAGAGCTCTCAAGTCAACTTCAAGAGCTTCTTGATAAAGGCTTTATACGGCCTAGTACTTCTCCTTGGGGCGCTCCTGTTTTGTTTGTCAAAAAGAAAGATGGGTCTTTCCGTATGTGTATTGACTATCGTGAGCTCAATAAGCTTACTATCAAGAACCGGTACCCTCTTCCTCGCATCGATGACCTCTTCGATCAATTGCAAGGCGCAACATGCTTTTCAAAGATCGATCTTCGTTCTGGGTACCATCAACTTCGAGTTCTCGAAGAAGATGTGCCTAAAACCACCTTCCGTACACATTATGGTCATTACGAGTTCGTGGTCATGCCCTTTGGTTTGACCAACGCGCCTGCTGTATTCATGGATTTGATGAACCGCGTGTGCAAAGCATACTTGGACCGTTTCATGATCGTTTTCATCGACGATATCCTTATCTATTCCAAGACACAAGAGGTGCATAAACGACACTTGCGTCTTATCCTTGAACTTCTTCGTGCTGAACATCTATACGCCAAATTCTCCAAGTGTGAATTTTGGCTAAACTAGGTTCAATTCCTTGGTCATACTGTCAACGAGCTTGGTACTCATGTCGATCCCGCTAAAATTGAAGCTGTGAAGAATTGGATCACACCTAAATCTCCGTCCGAAATTCGTTCGTTTCTTGGTCTTGCTGGTTGCTATCGTCGTTTTATCTCCAACTTTTCTAAAATCGCCGTCCCTTTGACCTCCTTGACTCAAAAAGAAAAACCTTTTGTTTGGGGTCTCGAGCAAGAGGAGTCTTTTCAAACGCTCAAGGACATGCTATGCAATGCTCCTATCCTCACACTTCCTGATGGGAAGGACGACTTCGTCGTATATTGCGATGCTTCCCGCCTTGGCCTTGGTTGTGTGCTTATGCAACGAGACAAGGTCATCGCTTATGCGTCAAGACAACTCAAAATACATGAGAAGAACTATACTAGTCCCGACCTTGAACTTGGCGCAGTTGTTTTTGCGTTGAAGATTTGGCAACACTACCTTTATGGTACTAAGTGTGTGGTATTCACCGACCATAGGAGCCTTCAACACATCTTTGACCAAAAAGAACTGAACATGCATCAACGTCGTTGGGTGGAACGATTAAACTACTAAGACTGTGAAATCAAATACCACCCAGGTAAAGCGAATGTAGTAGCAGACGCCCTTAGTCGTAAAACTCATGTCAAAAGTATCCATTGCTTCCAACTCGTCCACGAACTTCAGAATCGCATACGTAACGCCCAATATTCATCTGTTAACGAGGGTAACCTCTACAACGAGATGCAATGTGGTGCGGAAGAAAGCCTCGTGTCCAAACCTGATGGTATTTTATACTATCTCAATCGTGTCTGGATTCCTAATCGTGATAACCTTCGAAAGTTCCTGTTGAAGGAGGCTCATAATACGAAGTATTCTATTCACCCTGGTGCCGACAAGATGTACCATGATATGCGTACATCCTACTGGTGGCCTGGAATGAAGAAGGATATAGCCACTTTCGTCTCGAAATGTCTCACGTGTTCAAAGGTGAAAGCTGAACATCAACGTCCCTCTGGCTTACTCGAACAACCCAGAATTCCTATCTGGAAATGGGAGAGCATTGCCATGGACTTCATCACTAAGCTTCCTCGCACGTCTTCTGGTCGTGATAGTATTTGGGTGATCGTCGATCGATTGACCAAATCAGCCCACTTTCTCCCCATTCGTGAAGATTTCAAAGTCGAGAAATTGGCTAAAGTCTACACTAATGAGAAAATCTGTCGTCATGGTATTCCCATTGACATCATTTCCGATCGTGATGCTCGTTTTACGTCTCGCCTTTGGCAAACTTTTCAATATGCTATGGGTGCTGAACTTAACCTTAGCACGGCTTTCCATCCTCAGACAGACGGTCAAACCGAGCGTACTATCCAAACCTTAGAGGATATGCTTCGTTCATGCGTAATAGATTTTGGTGGCAACTGGGATTCACACTTGCCTTTGGTCGAATTCTCGTACAATAACAGTTATCATGCGAGTATTCAAATGGCACCTTTCGAAGCATTGTATGGTCGCAAGTGTCGTTCGCCTATTTGTTGGCACGAGATTGGTGAAGCTCAAATCACTGGTCCCGAGCTTATACAAGAAACGACAGACAAGATTTTACAGGTTCGAGATTGAAAGCCAGGAACCGACAAAAGAGTTACGCCGACAAGCGTCGCAAACCTTTGGAATTCGAGACAGGTGACTTCGTGCTTCTCAAGGTATCCCCTTGGAAGGGCGTAGTTCGATTTGGCAAGAAAGGGAAACTCGCACCTCGCTACGTGGGTCCTTTTAGAATTCTTGAAAGGATTGGCAAGGTTGCGTATAGACTGGACCTGCCTGAAGAACTCAACAACGTACACCCTGTCTTCCACATATCCAATTTGAAGAAGTGTCTAGCTGACGAAGGGCTGCACGTTGCTCTCGAAGACTTACAAGTCAACGAAACGCTTCACTTTGTGGAAAAACTGGTCGAAATCATGGACCGAGGAGCCAATCAATTGAGGCGCAGTCGAATTCCTATTGTCAAGGTTCGATGAGAAGAAAAACGTGGCGCTGAATTTACTTGGGAACTCGAGAGTGAAATGAAGACGAAATATCCACATCTTTTCCCTAAGTCTTCCTCAATTTCGGGATGAAATTCCCTAAAGGAGGGGAGACTGTAACGCCCCGCTTATTTGTACTTTCCATTTATAGCAAGTCTTATTCATATTTCTAATTTTGGGAAGTTACACATACTTCATACATGATTGTACATTTGATACCGTGATTACATACGAATCTTGTACATAATGTTACGCTTTTGTTACTTGTGCAACCTATAGAACATGTTACATATGCTTAGGAACCTTAAATAAGTCACAAAACCCGTCCTAAATAACATTGGGATATGTTGCAAAACAATAAAACACAAAATAAAAATTTTTGCTTTCTGGATGGGCTTTACGGACCGCAAGACACCCCTTACGGTCCGTAAGGGGGTCTGGCGGGACAGTAGCTTGCAAACTCCGCGTTTTTGCACGAAATCCCAAGTTCTCACCTCCTCCAATCAGCTCTAAACCTCCATTAAACACCTCCAATCAACCCTAAACTCATCCCCTATAAATACCCATCTTCTCCAAGCCTTTCTACACTTTCAACACTCTCAAATCTCTCCTAAATCACTCTCAAGTTCTTGCAAAATTCAGAAATTCGGACAGATTCATACCTTCATACAAAAGTGAGCATAACTTGCTCAAAACTCAACCAAATTACTTGATTCTTCTTCCTACTTGCTTGGATAATCATGGGGTTTGATTCCTTGATTTCTCCCTGGAGAAATCAGACCTGGAATTGCCCTAAAAATGTCCATAAACTTTCTGTTATGTTTTTAATTCTTTCAAAACTTGTTTAAACTTATCAAACTTGAGTCTAACTCATCTCAAACCTATGTCCTAATTCTTACAACCTATCTTATGGTTGGTTAAGCTTAAAAACAAGGTTGAGACATACAAAATCAGAGGTTAAACCTCAAATAAATTTTGTTTTGATTAGGGTTTTAACCCACAAGTCATGTTCAAGCTTCAACTTGATGTAGGAGTGATTATGGAACAACTTGGGTTTTTCCAACATAAAATCCCCACATGATTTGATGATTTCTCATAGCTTAGATTGTTTATATTATTGTACTAATCTTAGTTCATGACCCTCCTTGTTTGTTCTTACAACAAGTGTAGTGGTGAACGCATACGAGGTGCCGAAATGGAAGCTTGTTCTTCCTACCTCCTTCATGACTTCTATGACACATTTCGAGGTACCTAAATGAAGATGTAATCTTCTACCTCATGCTTGAAATACTTGAACATTTGGACTTATTGATATACATACTACATAACCTAAATAATACCTATGTACATTCGAACCTTTGATGTTGAAATCATGTTCAATTGTCAAAGTATTAGAATATCATCTTAGACCTAAACCTTGTTATGATTCTAATGAGTGTTCAACTCATGAAAACATTATAACCCTTGTGGTTTCATAGTGTCATACAAGTGTTATGTGTCGAGGATGATTATTTTGATATAATACTTTCATGACGTTTTAATTCCGAATCCTTAATCTTCCGATTTCCCCAAACTCATACACTTTGTTCCTTTGTGTAGAAGGACACGGTGTTCCCACTTCCTAATCAACCATAACCCACTCGCGGGATTACCAAGTAGAAGACTTGCAAAACCGTGAGTATACTCGCAACCCCCCTTTTATGTTTACCACTTTTTGGGGTGTAACATGTTACATTATTAAAACTACACTTAAACTTATTATTTATGCAATGCATTAAAACAATCCTTATACATGAATACTATGTTGTGATACTTGATGCTTACGTGGACCATACTTATGTGATATGTTTTAGTCATTAGCTTTCACGAGCCTCCATTTGACATGTATAGCGCTATAGGAGTAACGCACCGCCCCCCTTAAACTTGGGTCATGTTGAATTAATTAAACTTTCTTGCGTAAACTGAGGTTGGCTAGAAATATTGCATGCCACGCTAGGTTGATCTCGTATAGACTAAGTTGCCAGGTGGATTCGTTTTAAACTTTTATACTTATACTTATGCTTAAACTTGTATACTCGCCTTTGCTTTTGCATTGAATTGTATTTTAAACGTGCTACAGGTTGATGATGACGATGCTATGAAAAGAAGTAGTGTTGATGCCTAGATACACATATAGACGTTTAGGTTTAATATGTTGTATCAATTTTTGCTTATGTTGTTATGTACTTCCTTGAACTTGTTGTATTTGAATTTCTTGTAATGTTGACAATTTACTATATGAAATGAAATCGGTTTATTAAATATTGTCACAAATAGCGTTATGATGTCTCTAGCAATCTTCACACTTCGTCTCATCCCGATGTTTCCGCCATTTGTTGGGGTGTGACAAATTGCTCCTTTGTGCAATCAGTGTAACCTCCATCACCATGCCAGTATCAAATGCCGAACATGTTTCAACTGTGGACTTGTTGGTCATATGATAAGAGTCTGTCGTTCAGTCATTGTGCTAAACCAAGCTATTCAGAACCCTGTTCAACTTCAAGCAGATCCAGCACAAGCTCGTTTTCCTCCTGGTACTTGCTACTTCTATGGCGAGACGAGTCATTTCAGGAACAAATGACCAAAGGTTGTCAATGCAAATCTGACCCACGGATGAGCATATTGGCTGATTAGAAGACGCTGCTACTTTGGATTAGTTTAAATCTTATGCTTTTGTTTCTTTTTCTTGAACTCTGATGTGACACCTGTGTCACTGCGACCATCAAACAAATACCAAACCAATGAAATATTGTGTTTCATACTTTGGACTTGTATAAATATGTGTATCTTTTGCACATATCAATTCTTGTTCGATTTCAAACTCTATATCACTTTCTGGAGAGTTATACGCAAACTGGTGCGTAAACGTACTTAGTTTAACGTGAAAAATACTCCGGAACATCAACATATACTTGACATACCTTAAATAACCTTTACGTAACTTAGAAATAAGTTTTAAAGGCTTTGGTATGGCAAAAACAAGTTAATTCGCTTACAGGGACTAAACTTGACAAACTGCGAAAGTATGCCAATTTGAACTGTAACGAACATTCCGGAACATGACCATAAGTTAAACACACCTTAAATATCCTTTATGTAGCTTAGAAATAGGCTTTGAGGGGTTTGGTGTGCTAAAATAAACTTTTGGGTCATTCAGGGACTAAAAGCGTCAAAAAGTGCACAAGTTTGCATTTTCGCGCATAACTTACGTTCTGAATACATCCGGACATCCAAAAATTTATGTAAGCACTATAATATTTTATTTTAGTGTTTGGCATGAGAAAAATCCATGCGTCGCGTCATTTGGATCGTTTTTCGCGCTTATGCGCATTCCGTCGTAATTAACCGACCAACGCAACCGTACGACCAAACGAACCGACATCCGAGATATTTTTGAGCATGTTTTGAGTTCCCTATACTTTAACTTCATTTTAGAGCCTTGAAATGAGGTTAACGGGGCTTAAACGCATCGAAAAAGGCCTTAAATACGTGCAGGGACTAAAACCGTCATTTTTGAAACATTTCTGAAACAGGGGGGTGGTGGCGTAGCGCGAGCCCTAAGGGCCTTACCAGTCGCGCTACGTGACTGCCTAACCAGATCAGATAAGACTGATTAGTCAGCAAATTTCAGTTGATTAACTCACAACCACACACTCACACTTGCCCTTTCAGCTCATTAGGGGCCATTTTTAGTCACCACAACATTTCAACAAGTGTACGCACGATTTTAAGGGTTCGGGAAATACTATAAATACCCCACCCCCATTTTCTTCAAACTCACTAGAATCTGATCTAATGTGCTCTAAGTTGAAACCTTTGTTTCATACCTGAGCTATTTTGATCTAGATTAGCATTCGGGGACCCTTCGTAAGTGTTCCTTCGTTCTTTTATTTCTTTTCGAGTCCGAAAGTCAAACTTTGTTTGACTTTCTGCATTGACCAGTTTATGGTCAATGCGAAGTTCGTTTGAACTTCGCAACGTGATTGTAATCACGATGGTTATAGTCCTTTGTGACTATGCCTACTGATTACCACGTTGTCTAGGGTCGTAAGGGTAAGCGATCTAATAAATCGCTTATACCTTCGAACCCGACCCATTTGGTCGATCATTAGGATCCAACCAAACACATTAGGTGACCATAGCATATAGGGAATAACCTTCTGAGGTTATACCTTATGGTCGCTTCGTTTAAGTAGTTGTATGATAGGAAGTTTATATGCCTTAGGTAAATTACCAAAATGCCCTTTTTACACCAAAATTCATTTTAAGCATATGTAACATAACTTTTGGTATCTAAACTAATTTGGTAACAATATTAGATATGTTAAGGCATATTTTACTTGTCATAGGACTAGTTAGGCGTTCCGAACGCGTTTTACGCGAACAACGCGTTAAAGTAGCATAAGCTACCTAAACGGGTCGTAATGGGTCGTAAGCTCTTAGGTTAGGTTTCATTTAGTATGTAGGCTTTGTTAAACCATATGACACGAGTCTCTATACTCGTTTGGTTTACAAACCCTCATTCTATCTAAATCCTCCGATATAGGTCCGGTTTATTAACATAGTTACCTATATTAGGTGCCGTTTGATTCCGTGATCTCTAGCATTGCTTGGTGGTTATCTTAGGACTTCTGAGCAATCTCAAGTGAGTAGATAGACCCCTCTTTTAATGTTTTCCAAACATTTTGGGGGTGGAACACATGTGCCTACTTGTTACTTTCATGCTTTCCTGTTTTCACATCATATACCTGCTAGGTTTCGTTAGTACATTATAGTACATGATTTCATTACAGTTCATGCTATGTATGCCCATTGTGTGCATACTTAGTACATCACTTTACAATACATTTCATGCTATGTATGCCCATTGTGTGCATACTTAGTACATCACTTTACAATACATTTCATGCTATGTACGCCCATTGTGTGCATACTTAGTACATCGTTCTACATTACATTTCATGCTATGTATGTCCATTGTGTGCATACTTAGTACATTGTTTTACATTACACTTATGCTATGTATGTCCATTACGTGCATACTTAATACATTGTTTTACATTGCATTTCTGTTGCATATGCTCATCCAGCATATGAACACATTATACTACTTTTTGAACCGTTGTAACCATTTGACTATGTGAACCATCGTAACCCTTTGATTATATGAACCGTTTGTAACAATTGAACCGTGTGAACCAGTTGTATCTGTTGACATGATTTACATTTGACAATAGACATTTGACTATACATAAACATTTCTACAATTGTTAAACATTTTACTTTGGTGGTTTGGTTTGAGTAAGTGATTTAAGTAACGAGGCGTATGTAATATGATACAAGCACGGTGGATACGCCGCTGGTACTTCCTATATATATGTGTTTGTATGGTATCACATATTGTAGCGTTATTTGAATCATTTCAATTTGAGACATATAACATTTTATACAAACAACATACTTTTCACAAGACATTGATTTACAAACAACTTATCTTATACAAACTCATTTTACATGGTTATTCATTTAACCATACATTATTCTCTTATTTATACATATCATCTAATCTTATCGTTTTTCAAATGATTTACAAGACAAAGCAAATTACAAGGTTCATGACTAAACATTTTCTCAAACATAAGTCATGAATTCTGTTTTCACAAAACCTATGTATCTCACAGGCATTTTTATGCTGACGTACCTATTTTCACATGTGTTTTCAGGAGATGATGCATAGGACTTATCAAGACATACTTAGGCGGACCTGTGCCTTAGTGACTTAAAACGAGACAAGAACTAGTTAATTTATGTTATGTACTCTTTGTTTCTTGTTTAAAACAATGTAAACTCTCATGTTTGATTAATAAAACAAAACTTCAATTGCCATGGATTTGAAACAATTAATTCTGTTACAACACTCCCTGACGTTTCCGCCACGTTTGGTTGTTCCATGTGGTCGGGGTGTGACATCTGAAACAATGTAGTTGGTTTATAAATAAATGGTTGTTCACAATTCTGATGTACAAGTGTAGTTACATGTGTGTATGGCGTACCCCTACGATACCTACACCAAAGAACTATGTTCTTTATAAAACAAACTACTCTTGTAGTTCTCCCATTCATGTGATCACTCATGATTTTTCTCAAAAATTCTAAGTACTCGTTTCATTCTAAGAAACGAAGTACAGAATATAAGTGACATTTTGAGTAATCACTTTAAATCCTTGGTCAGATAACTAAGGGTATTTTTCGATCTCATACCCATATCATTACATTCTGGTTTTCATAACAACATACATAGTATATGTTTTCCAAATACAACCTTCATGATTTCAAAATATTTCATATAGTTTGAAAACAATTTTAACACAGTATATTTACTTAATATATCAAGTGCATGATTTCAAAAGCATTATCCATGTTTTCAAAAAACCTTATACATGATTACAAAATTCATCTCACATGATTTTAAAAACAATTTATAAACATATTTAGCTAATATATCTACCATATGATTTCAAAAGTATTACGTAAGGTTTTAAAAACATTAAACACATTTTTGAAGAACCATATGCATTTCTTTCAAAAACATTATGCTCGTATGATTGACTTAACATACGTAGTACCTAACCTCCAAATTCTGCTTCATATGTCGCCTTGGCATATCTAGCACCTCAACTTCATGAACATTCTACCCCGTGTATCGACTTAAGCACGTCTAGTGCAAGGTTTCGAAGCGTCTCCCGCTCTTCGAATTCCAAGATCCATTTAGGATCTTCTTATCTTCACAATTAGATCCTTGTGGATGATTATCGCTCAAATCGGAGCCCTTAATTGAATTCTTTGTATGCCTTGATACGTACATTACAATTCAATAAGGACAAAGCCAAATTTATATTAAGATCTTCCTATCTTCATAGTTAGATTTTTGAAATATTTAAAGTGCCAAATGAAGTCCACAGATTGGATTCCTGGTGTGCTTTAAATACTCGTGTACTAGTTAACAAACAAACTAACAAAATGATAACAAATTAAAGATCAAGTTAAACAATTATGTGATTTCGTGATTATGTTTTATGTGTTTTGTGTTTTTGTGTAATCTGATTTTTCATTATCCAAATCCTCGTAGAATTTTCCATATCTTCATATGAGAGATTCATAGTAGGATATCCAAAGGTACTACCTTAAATCCTAAATGGGCTTCTACGTAATAGTTAAGACCCTTGGATTATATAGTACTATTCCATAATTCAAAAGAGACTCTTTGGGCAATCTAGTTAAAAAGATTGATTCAGAATCTGGTTAAGGATGGCATGTGATGATATTGCTGAAAAGACTCCTTGGTGTTCTATTTAAAGAAATCATTTATTGATTTAATTTAAAAGGACCTATGGTGGCCTAGTCATAATCATCACATGTTCATTGTTTTTCTTTCCCTACACATTATAAAATGCACTGTGTGGACTATGCAAGGAATTACGTAATTATGGATGCATACATAATTATAAATTCAGTGCACATAAACCATAGTAAGATTTATCATGTGTAAGAACCGATAGTGGCAACAATTACAAAACGAGAACAATGTAATGGAGGTACGGTGGACGCACCAATGGCACATCATATACTTGTATATAAGTGTCCCTCTTACGTTGCAAGCATGATGTTATCTAAAGTTACTAGAAGTTCAGAACCCTAACCAGTGTTGTTTTATCTTTTCGACTTCATGTTTCGAACTCTCACAAGTTTCCTCTAAATAAAATTTCGGGATGAAATTTCCTGAAGTAGGGAGACTGTGACATCTGTGCCTCCACGACCATCAAACAAATACTAAACCAATGAAATATTGTGTTTCACACTTGGGATTTGTATAAATATGTGTGTCATTTGCACATATCAATTCTCGTTCGATTTCGAGCTCTAAATCGCTTTCTGGAAAGTTATACGCGAACTGATGCGTAAACGTAATCAGTTTAACGCGACAAACACTCCGGAACATTGGCATGGGCTTAACATACCTTAAATAACCTTTACATAACTTAGAAATGAGTTTTGGAGGGTTTGGTGTGTCGAAATCAAGTTTATTCGATCGCAGGGACTATTTGCGTCAAACTGCAAAAGTCTGCTGATTCGTATGGTATCGAACATTCCGGAACTTGACCATAAGTTAAACATTCCCTAAATATCCTTTACATAGCTTAGAAATAGGCTTTGAGGTGTTCGGTGTGCAAAAATAAACTTTTTGTTCAATCAGGAACTAAAAGCGTCAAAAAGTGCACAAGTTTCCATTTACGCGCATATCTTACGTTCTGAATATATCCGGACATCCAAAAATTTATGTAATCATTAAAATATTTTATTTTAGTGATTGGCATGATAAAATTCCATTCGTCGCGTAATTTGGATCGTTATTCGCGTACGTTCGTGTTTCGTCGTAATTAACCGAACAACACAACCGTACGACCAAACGAACCGACATCCGAGATGTTTTTGAGCATATTTTAAGTTCCCTATACTTTAATTTCGTTTTAGAGCCTTGAAATGGGGTTTACGGGGCTTAAACGTGTTAAAAATGCATCGAAAATCAAGTTCTACACTTGCAGGGACTAAAACTGACAATCTGCCAAACTTGCTTAGGCGGCCCGCATAAGAATAGGTCTGGGTCGATGCGGCCCGTGACAGACTGTCAGACAGAAACATTTAATCTGGTCTCTTGAGCTGTTTTGATGATTTTTAACCCCAGATTTTGCACTCTATGGACTGGTAAGGCCAAGATTAAAGCTTAAACTTCAAGAAACGATCCCAACGGTTCTTCGAAATCTATAAATACCCAACACTTTCATTCATTTCAGCTCACACTTGATTCATTCCTGCTCTAAGTTGGGGTTTCCACACCTCGTACCAGAGCAACTTGAATCAAATCTCCATTGCTTGGACCTTTTGTAAGTATTCTTTCATCTTTTATGCGTTTTTAAGCATGAAAGTCAAACAGTGTTTGACTTTCTACTTTGACCGGTCAATGGTCAACACGAAGTTCGTTTGAACTTCGCAACGTGAGCATAACCACGATGGTCATAGTCCTTTGTGACTATACCTACTGATTACCACGTTGATTAGGCATAGTGACGAGTCATAGTTTCGGTCAAAATATGCGTTTATGCGTATCTTGCAACCAAACTATTCTTGGGTATCAAAACCCTTTGTTTTGATATCAAACTTGTTTTCTAACTTCGTTAAACATGTTTTAACATGTTTAACTCATCACTTTTAGTTTAGTGCTTATATAGGGTCGTAAGATAAGCGGTCTAAACAACCGCTTAGACTTTCGAACCCGACCCGTTAGGTCGATCATTAGGATCCAACCAAACATATTTTGTGACCATAGTTGTATAGGGAATAACCTTCCAAGGTTATACCTTATGGTCACTTCGTTTAGTTAGTTGTATGATAGGTAAATTATATGCCTTAGGAAAATGACCAAAATACCTTTTTTACGCATAACTACATTTTAAGCATATGTAACCTAAATTTTGACATCTAAACTGATTAGATAACATTATTAGATATGTTAAGGCATATAATACTTGTCATAGGACTAGTTAGGTGGTCCAAACGCGTTTTACGCGAACGACGCGTTAAAGTAGCGTAAGCTACCTAAACGAGTCGTAATGGGTCGTAAGCACTTAGGTTAGGTTTCGTTTTAGTATGTAGGCTTTGTTAAACCATATCATATGAGTTTCAATACTCATTTGGTTTACGAAACCTCATCCTATCCGATCTTCCAATTTAGGTCCGGTTTATTAACATAGTTACCTATATTAGGTGTCGTTTGATTTCCGTGATCCCTCTAGCTTTGCTTGGTTGTTATTCAAGACTTCTAAGAATTATCAAGTGAGTACGTAGTTCCCCTATTTTACTATTTTCAATTGTTTTGGGGTGATTCATATGTGTTAAATGTTTTCAATGTTTTTAACGATGATTTCAAGAATGATTAATATGGTTTATATAAAACTAATAACGATTTCGATAATGTGAACAAACTTGTTGGAAGTAATTACATAACAAATAACATTCATTATTTTTGGCCGAACCGACCAGTATTAGGTTATGGTACCATAGGATCTGACAAATCCCGTTATCAGACTGCACCCATGGTTATGTGTGGGGGTTATGTGGGTAACGACTGAATCTGTGATTGTTAATTTACCCTTTGGTGGTTTATTAATGCGAGAGTAGCGATAGGCGAGTTGCAAAGGTTTGGATGATATTAGCGAGACGACAAAAAGTAGTTTTCACAATTAAAACAAGAATGATTTAAATGATTTGAAACAATTTAAACGAGATAAACGAATTGAACAAAAGATTGGTTTTGGATTGTGATTAGATAATGGGACGGATGTAACATGATAAAAACATGGTAGATACGCCGTTGGTACTTCTTATATATAAGTGTTTTTATCATATTACATTCCGTGGGATTATTTAGTTCACTTGGGCAAACGATTTTAAAACAATGTCACATAACAACGTTTTCTAAATGATATAAACCATACAAGTTTTACTAACGAGGTGATTTACAATTTGGTTTAATTAAACAAATGTTTTGGGTTAAGAATCATGGCTACAAGATTTTATAAGTTATAACCAACTTGATTTGAGTTGGTTAATTATGTTGCAATACTATATACTTTTCAAAACAAGGTTTTTAACTGTTGACTCTTGTAGTCTAATAAGGTATTGCAACATGAAAACGAGCCACGAATCCGACACTCTCATAAAATCTATGTGCTTGCTAGCATTTCTTTGCTGACTTTGTTTTTACATATGTTTCAGGTGTTGTTGAATGATGTTGATTGCTAGGATGCATGCTTACTTAGGACTGGATGAGGCCTTAGCGACTTGATAATGATGATAGACTATGTTTAACTTGTTTGTTTTGTTTTAAGACATTATAAATTATCTAATGAATCAATAAAACAAAACTTTTTGAATCCATGGTTGTGAAACAATAATTCTGTTGCTCCACTCCCCGACGTTTCCGCCGCGGTTTCGTTGTTTTAATGCGGTCGGGGTGTGACATAACACTGGGGCTCTCCAGGGTAAGAGGCTCGGCCTGATAAGTCCCCTTATCTAACAGCTCTTGCAATGGAGTCGAAAGCTCTTGGATCTCGGACGGAGCTTGTCGGTAAGGCGCCTTTCCTACTGGTGCCGTTCCTGGCACTAGATCTATCTGGAACTCCACTCGTCGCTGTGGAGGTAGCACAGTCAAGTCTTTGGGAAGGACTTCTGGAAATTTCTTTATAATGGGGATGTCTTCTAATCTTGGTTCCTTGGTCTCCTCGTTGACAATATGAGCAAGGGAGGCTATGCAGCCTTTTCGGAGACACTTCCGCGCTCTCTCAACAAATGTGAAATGTCACAGTCTTTCGCCTTATGAGGCCCAACGTCCTCGCATCAATTGCATGAAGGTTGTGTACTATAAGTGTCTCTTCATTCGCAAGAGGGATGCGAACGATTTTCTCATGACAAGCAACTTCAGCTCCATTCTTGGATACCCAATCCATGCTGACTACAACATCAAAACTTCCTAGACCAACTGGTAGCAGGTCAATAGAAACTTTTGTTCCCTAAGCTCAAGTGTACACCCCTTAATAACTTCATCCACTTTGACTGATTTCCCATTTTGCCACATCTTACAGAGTATGGGGTGTCTAGTTTACTCGCTTCTACGTCAAGTAGGTTCTTAAGTTCTATAGATACAAGGCTAAAGTCGGTGCCAGGATCAATCAAAATGGATGCATAGTGTTGGTTTATACAGAATGTTCCCGTAGCTACGTTCAGGTCCTGGCATACCTTGGGTGCTCCTTTCGTAACAAATGCTCCCATGAACTTTATTTTTCCTTCGGGCAGTCCTTCCGTTAGTGTCCTTTGTTGCCACATCTGTAGCAACCTTTGCCCTTTTCATTTCCATTACTACTCTGCAATAACAACCCTCCAAAATATTTCTGACACCCCTAATATAATTAAAATATCCTTATAAGTCATAAAACATACCCCGTATACAAAAACTGAGTCCAAATTACTATATATAATTAAAAATTAAATAAAAACAAAATCTAGTCCTCGCTCGCAGGCCGCGAACGTGGGGACTATGTTCTACGCGGGCTGCGACAGCTCAAAGGCAGGGCGACACCCTTAGCTGCCACGTGGCAGCAACGTGTTGGGTCTAGGGTTTGAGTCGGACAAGCTAGGGCCTACCCTAGCTAGCCTCGCGGGCCGCGAAGGCCCTGGCTGAAGCTTACGCGGGGCGCGACGAAAGTCGAAGGGACACTATATATAGAGGCATTCAACCTCAGTCCCCCCTCGCTCATTTTCTCGATCTCTCTCTCTCAATATTCTGCATAGTTATTATACTTTTCGGACATTATACCCCCCTAAATAACTGTAACAACCCGCTTTTTCGAAAGTCAAAGTCAAAGTCAAGATTGAAGTCAAAGGAAGAAAAGATTGCTAATTGTGATCTATCACTCCTTGCTCAACTATTGTTAGACTTCTTTGACTTGTAATCAAATTTTATTGTCTATTTGTTTTAGTTGTATTATGTGGAGTATCTATTAATAATCGAGGTTTAATCGCTATTTAATCGCATGTTTAATCGTCAATCGATATATCGCTTATCTCTATCGCATTCGAAACTCGAATTATGTGTTCTGGATATTGTTTTACGTGTGTGTGCCATTATGTGCTACTTGTGCATGTTATGTTTATGTTGAGGTGTTTAATCGCAATCGCAATTCTATCGCATCATAATCTAATCGCAAACGCTAAAGGTAAAGATATTCATAGTGATTGTATGTTAGATATAGTAGTTAGGTTATTTGTGTAACTAATGGGTAATACTATCGCATCGCTCACTCGAATCGCATCACAACGCTCAACATGCGAACCGAAACGACAAAACTCATCGCGCCGGATACCTGGATCGAGTGGCCAACCCATCGAGTGGCCATCTGATCGGATTGCCATCCGATCGGGTTGCCATCCGATCAGACTGCCATCCGATCGGGTTGCCATCCGATTGGTGACCAGTCTGACACTTTGACACTTTCCATCTTGGGAAACCCTGTAAATACCCTCAAGTCACATCATTTGTGATGTGACAGCTCCTCACTCAACCAGCCGCACTCAAGCTCTCTTTCCTCTAGATTTCTCGCGATTCTTGTAAGTTTTCAACCTAAATCTTGTACTTCTATTATCTACACACACTTCTTCATCATTTTCACCTTTGAATCTTAACTTTTAACCATGAAATCACCGGATCTGAGGTGTTCTAGGGTGATGTCATCATGGAGTTCTTATGAACTTCAAGGTTTGGCTTCATTCCACCAAGAACAACTTAGATCTGAAGGATTTCCACAAGATTAAACAATGTTTTCGCTCAGAACTACACAGATTCATGGGTGAAAGGATTGAAAGATGGTTCTCTAATTTTATTTCAACTCTTTTACACTTAATGCACTCAAAACCGATAGAATCAGAGCTCGTCCTGATCTTCTACTCTTTCTTAGTGATGTGTTAGTTCAAGATCTGACTTCTATCCAAGGGGACAACTGATTTCGGGTTAAGCATGAACCACCATCTCGAACAGTTAACTGATCGGATTTGAGTGATTCCTGTTCGATCGGATCACTTGGGTCAAGATGGGGTTTCTGTTGTTTAAACACGTTATCATACCGTCTCGATCAAAACTACAAAACCTTCAAAATAATCAAGTACCAAGATGATTAGACCGTTGGGATGGATTGTCGCCCGATCAGATTGCCGTCCGATCAGATTGCCGTCCGATCGAATAGCCATCCGATCGGCTTGCACTTGGTTCCACACTTAAACCTTTCATTCAAACTTTCAAGGTCCTGAACATCGAACGGATTGCTGTCCGATCGGATAGCCGTCCGATCGAACGACCATCCGACCATGTGACATTTGGAACCTCGACACTTAATCATTTTCAATTTTCAAAGATCATCAGTAACTAACGGGTTGCCATCCGATCGAGTGACAACCGTGCTGTGAACTTGTTCTCACTAAGTGTCCTACCAATCGGATCGTTATCCGATCGAACGACCGTTCGATCGACCGACTTGAAGGGTAGAGATACTTCTCTATTTTCAAAATGCTACAACGAAAACTTCAAAGCCATCATACACAAACACATCCTTACCAAACGAGTGTCAATCCAATCGAATGGCCATCCGATCGGATTACCGTTCGACACTTGGTCACTTTTCACCATTTTATGCACCGCTCTTCACTTATGCTATCGTTAACTATTCAGGCTAACCACTCTAGCGCTCCCTTCAATCCATTTCCATCGCTGTGAGTATAGTCGATCCCTTTTTGCTTTATGCACTTTTGGGTGTTACATACGTTACTTATTCTAAATCACATTGATCACACAACGCACACATTATTTATACGCTGACCATTAATGCATGTTATACGTGACTCGATGAATGCCTGTTTGTTATGTTTACACATTGATTGCTGTCTACCTGCCTTAGCAACGATAGTACTATAGTTTGGACTCAGCACCTGTTCACTCAGGGGTTGTTAAGGACAATACTTCACGTGTTCGCAGTGGTGAACATGTGATGCGCACTCGCTACTCGCAGTCAAATCGCTGTCATTGTTATTGATAGGATCTTTGTCGATAACTTACATGCTTCACATTATACGTTGTACATGCTGGTTATGTGTAAACGATTTCGAACTCTACTATATCTATTAAACTTGTATGCTCACCTTTACTCTATGTGTATTGACCTTTATTTTAACGTATGTGACAGGTGCTTAAGATGATAGGATGCGTGCTTACTATTTGATGGAATTGAGCTTTAGAGAGTCTAAAAACCAACGAACAATTTATTTATTTGAAATCTGAGTTGTCGGAACAGAACAATTTGTCTTTGATTTGTCTGTTATAACTATGCTACTTGTTATGTCATGGTATGGGACGTGATGTTTAAATAATTGGTAATCGTAGTTGTTATGGAAACTCCTGGACAATCTGTTTCGCTCAGTGCCACGCCCCGATGATTCCTCCATCGGTTGGGGTGTGACAGATTGGTATCAGAGCCATAACTATAGGGAATTAGGCAAGACTCGACCTAGTCCGGGTCGATGTCTTAGAAACGACCTAGTCTATAGTCTAAGTACCAACAGACCGACTTGTGCATGCCCAATAGGGGCTTTGTACGAGCTTACTCGTTATTTCTCGATCGAACTCGCTATACACTACACACTTGCGCGAACATCGCATACTACAGTTCTGCGCAAGATCAGCCTTTCCTAAGGCTGATTATACACACAAACGGATGGTTTGGTTAAGATTAGGTGTGAAAACCGCAAACTCTCAACCCGATCACTAGTTTGAATTACTATTTTTGCTATAAACAAGAGAAATTGCGTTGAATCAGGAGTGAAATCCATACTTCGACGCATATCTCCTTACTTCATCACACCAACAGGAATGTAGTTTTACAAAACTCTCACCAAAGACTCGACGGACTCCAACGACTAGAGGTCACACTGTAACTAGAAGGGTGCGTGTCGATCACTCAAATTGAAGAGAGAGCACAGCCCAGAAGGCCAAGTGTGCACTCACGAGTCCTTGTGAATAGTCGAACCTCTTTGGGGTAGTCAAAGTCTATCTAGCCAAGACAATCTATTCTCGATTTTATGTGTTTTGATTCTCGAATCCGCAGCAGCTAACTCTGTGATTTATTGATTCTATGTGAATTTTATGTGATTTCCTGCGTTTATGTCTTTCGATTTTGGTGATTTACTCGTTTTTCGCTATTCGCTTTGATCAACACACACCACTCGCACTGCACATTTACCTCAAAACGCAAACAAATCGCTGGTCTATGCTCGCTATGATACTCGCTATGTACTCGCTGATCGCAATCGCTATACTTAATCGCTATACGTGTTGTGAAGGATAGGTGAATACATGCAAAATATAGGATGATTTCTGTATCCTGACTGCCTTATGTGCTTATGTGTCTATGTGCTTACGTGATTCTGTGACTTTGTGCTTATGTGGATTTTGTGAATGAATGTGTTCATGAGCTTTATCACCAATCACTAGTTTACATTAGATCCTAGTATAGCCGATGATTAATCGAAATTGAGTTTGAGTCCTGTGACGATGTCTGTTGTAGACAATGTCATCATTTAGATCGCAACACTCCCGAGCTGCTAGGCGTAAGCATGTTGACAAGCGACTCGCTTCTCTCGTCACAAGTCAAATCGTTAAAGTCATCCCCCAGATCGTCAGTGAACTAAACGAGAATGCAAGCAAGTCCTCGGAAGAGTCCAGGACTGATACTCCTAAAGCTGCTTTTAGCTTCAAACAGTTCAAAGCCTGCGGCCCGAAAGAGTTTACAGGTGAAGATGGGCCTACGGCCATGTTCCAATGGTTTTATTCTATCAAAGTCACCCTGCGCCAGAGTGGCTGTCCTGATAATCTCCGTACTCTTAACGCCACTGGTGTCTTCCAATCCCGAGCTCTGGATTGGTGGACGGCCGAGGAACAAGCGCGAAAATGATGCTGCTTACGGGCTGACGTGGGATGAGTTGAAGGACGTCATGATGCAAGAGTTATGCCCTCCTCACGAGCGCCAAAAGCTGGAGGACGAGTTCTGGCATATCAAGCAGAAAGATGGTGACAACGCTGGTTTAAGTGCTCGCTTCAAGCAATTGAGTATTATCTGTCCAGGCCAAGTGACTACGCTCGAAATCACCATCAAGAAGTATATCCGTGCTCTTCCGGATTGTGTGGCTGGTTTCGTTCAAGCTGCAAAGACGACAACAATTGAGGAAACCTACTTGCTCGCTGCTGAGATCAACGACAAGCGGGTCAAGTCTGGTTACTGGGAAAAAGCCTCCAAGAATCTGCATCATGCTACCGCTGTTCCAACTGCTGAAACCACTGCCGCACCTCAGTCATCTAAGCTCTCACGCCGCAATAGGAAGAACAACAGCAGTTCCAGTAACAAGAATTGTGCGATCACTGCTGCCCCGCTCCAATCAGTTCCTGCTCAACCGCAACCTCAACCCCGCCAAGTAGCGGCACTGGTTACCAACGCACCGCCGGCAAAGCGTGCGTACATTGGTCCTTATCCGGTTTGCACTGTCACACCCTGACTTTTGCGGAAGCGTGGTTATTGGTGTGACTTCTTAATACCATAGCATTCAATCATAACAATGCTAAATGATAAAACCATAAGATGTTTATCCATTAATAAAGTTTAGAAAATACCACAAAACCATTGTCTGAAAACATCGACACCAAGTTAAGTTACAAACCATGACATGTTTAACTGAGTTCATAAAGACTCCACAAAAGACTTGAAATACAACCTGAGTTTAGAAACATGTATCCCGTCCAGGAATAGGATACACCCCCTAAACTCGTCAACCATGGATAAGATCTTTTATTCACGACGCAGCTTGAAGACACATGCATACACTTGCCAGATCCACTAGTTCCGTGAAATACATATAGTTTGAAAAACATCAACAAAAGTTGAGCGAGTTCATGTGTGAGTATAAGTATGTATAAACCTTTGTAAACAGTGTATGTATGAATATCCCGGTATGATAGCAAACAAGGAAAAGATCACCAATGGTTTGCAAGGCCACTGATATGTGTGACGGTGTAGGAAGACTCAAACCTAGCAAAGTTGCACTGGGCTTCCGGCTGGAAGACATAGTCACCACTATGGGCCACCCTGGCGTCATGGGTGTGGGCTCGCTACAGCCAAATAGATCTATCACTCATGCCCCTCGGTCCTTATACGAGGATTAATGGTCCCAAGTATCCACCTACCCAACCACATGATCTATGGTTCTTTCCTAGGCTAACCATACCAATAGTATTGTATGTAATCCCTTTGTAACATGTATTTCACCCCTGAAGTAATAAACAAAACAGTTTAGGGAAAAGGGGGACATGAACTCACAGTATTGCGTCCTCAGCTTGTAACTCAAACTCTGTCAGCAACCACGACTACCTACAGTGTACTAACGTCTATTAGATGAACGAGCTGTGCCTTGGCTTAGAGTTTAACGTTTTGGAGTTACGTTTCTTATGTTCCCAACATTATTCCAAGTGACAATTACTTGTTAAAATAATAATTATTATAACTTTAAATTATACTTAGTTTTGGAATAATTGATTAATCCATATTTTCGTATTAATATTTCTCAAGTATTTTATATTCGTATTTCCTTCCCAAGGATATTTTATTCATGTATTTTCGTATTCTTGCCAAGTATTGGCGTCTTATTCCGGCGTGTTAATCCAAATGAATATATATTTTTAAGTCTCACTTAGAAATATATATTTAAACCTTATTTTTATATCAAAACAATACATCCCAAGAAAATATATATTTTTCCCAAAAATACTATATTTTCTTAATAAACCCAAGTAAATATAATTTTACTTTCCAAAAATTAATACATTTCTTCCTTGTCCAAAAATATGATATAACTTGGTAAAAATCATACTTTCATTTCTTTCGTAGCCCAAAATAATATTCACCAAGGATATATTTATAATGGTATTATTTTGGATTGTAAATCCTTGTATCTTGTTAAGTTATATTATTTTAACCCTTAAAACAATATAACTATTACACGAAATATTCACATAATTACACACAATGTCTTCAATGTAAATATATATTCTAAATATATATTTATCCATTTTTATTTGTAAAAACCAACATCCAATACTTGTATTTTTGTAACAAAATTTATGGCAAGGTTTATATGGAAAATCATAGTTTAAAACATACTTGTAAACACTTGTTTAGAAAATATTTTCTAAGTGTTTGAATTTTTAGAAATTTTTGCCATAGTTTTCTTTGTAAATGGAGGTGTCCATGCTTTTAAGCATATCATTTTCTTTTCAAAATTCATCACACAATAATCAACAATCAAACCCTAAACATTTTATACTTACCAAGTGTAAAAACAATACACTTACATAGTAACATGAACTTGATCTTTCAAAAAAACGCGTAGTAACTTGGTAAAGTGTTTAGTAGCCTTAGTTACCCTCCAAAATATATTTACTACTTGGTAAACTTCATTCTTGGAAGTTTTAGATGTTTACAACTTGTAAACATATTTTGCAAAAATGTTTATTTATTAAACCTTCTTGTTTCACTAGCATTTCTACACTTGTTTTATTACTAAATATAGTGTAGGGTTAAGTAAAAACCATGATCTTCCAAAAATCATATTTTGAACTTGGTTTTCTTGGAAAATCATTCATAAATCTTGGATCTACAAGTTCACTAGTTCACTTTGTTTATCATTTTACAAGAAATCATTTTTATTTATCAAGTTCATGTGTTCACTAGAAGATGATCATCATATGTGGTTACATGATCATCCTTCCACTTGCTAGATTAAATGTTTACACACCATCTAGCAAGCTTCATGTGATGATTAACATCATCATCTCAAGAAATCAACAAACAAACATTATTCATGCACTAAACCACACCATGTCATCTATATATCATCATATTTCATCTTATGTTTCAAGATTCAAGTGTATGTCTTTTAGTGTTCTTATGATTTCAACATAATATATCTTTTAACCACCAAAAATGGAAGTAAACAAGAGTTACAAGAAGCTTACTACTAGCTTCAAGCTAGGTAAGAAACAATGAAGAAAATCGAGTGGATAAAAGCAATCAAAGGAGGTCCTTCAAGATTCGAGACTTCCAACCCTTCAAATATGGCTCCTTACACGTTGTGTGAAGCTTGGATTGCATGAACTAAAAATGAAAAATGGTGGGTGTGTGTAGGGTGTTCACCCGAGAGCTTTGTGAGGGAGAGGAGATAGTTGAAGTGTGAGGAAAATGGTGATGCTTATGTCTTCATATAATCCCTAATCTCTTATTACCCAATGGTTTTATTGTCCTCTCAAGTACAAACAAGATCAAGCAAATCCCAATGAAAGATTATGGAAGATTTAAGTAAGATTGAGAAAAATCTTGAGGTGGGGGCCACATGGGCCGTAAACATCATAAGGGGAGGGGTAATTTGTAAGTTTGATGGTAAATAGGTTAATTAGTGGAGGTTAAGTGTAATATCTAGTGTTTTATGTATAGGATGTATTATGTAGTATGTTAAAGTGTTCGGGAACCATAACTAGTTCAGAAAAAGTAAAATAATGCTTCTAGCAATATTTTGGTGTTCCGGGTAATGTCTGGTTGTTCGGTTAGATACCGGTTCGGTAAAGTGCTAAGTTATACCGTATAGTGTCCTTTATGTAACTTTTTGTGACACTTTTAATTCCCGACACTTAGGAAAGCATACAGGACCATTTTGCCATATTTTGCATGTTACTAGCATGTTAAAATGCTGATTTTTGTTGATTAATGCGGAATTCTACACTTTGAGTGGGTTTTAGGCACTTTCCGGCACTTAAACTATCACCTAGTGACGCAGTTTTATGGTCCTTACTTCCCTACACTCCATACTAGTGTAGTTCCTTGTCTCTGGCCCTTACGGGGTCTCAAATCTCTGTCTGTCTATGTACTGGCACTGTCAGTATGTTTCTGAGTTATCCGCTAACCGTGCTAACTGTGCTTTGTGCATCAAGTATGTCACTAAAGTTTGTATGTGATAAATGGTGTGACAGTATGAAATGTGATGCACATGTATGTATGATACAGATATCAGAAAGCAGTTTATATCATCAGTTGTAATCAAGCACAGTCATTAAGCATTAAACAATATTAATTAATTGTACAGATACCTGTAATTATGAGGGTTGTCACATTCTCCCCCTGTTAAGAAAATTTCGTCCCGAAATTTTAGTTCTGCTACTAGATGCAGGGGTCTTGGGGAACAAATGTGGGTATCTTGCCTTCATGCGATCTTCACGCTCCCAAGTAAATTCTGGGCCGTGACGTGCATTCCAACGAACCTTGACGAGTTTGACACTACTCCGTCGCGTCTTGATAACCTTCCAATCAGTAACCTCAACAGGTTCTTCAGTAAAGTGGAGTGTGTCGTCAATATGAACTTCGTCGGCAGGAATGACCACTGTTTCTTGTGTTGGACTCTTTTTTAGTTTTGATACATGAAATGTATCCTGAACGCCATTTAGTTCTGCAGGTAGATCCAACTTATACGCTACAAGACCAATCCTTTCTAGGATCTTGAATGGTCTGATGTATCTTGGGTTCAACTTCCCACGCTTCCCAAAGCGTGTTACACCCTTCTAGGGTGAAACCTTTAACAAAACCATATCTCCTACCTCAAACTCTAGAGGTTTCCTTCTTCGGCCCGCATAACTCTTTTGATGATCACGAGCCGCTTTGATGCGTTCTTGGATCTGTATAATCTTATCAGTCGTTTCTTGAACCAATTTCGGACCAACAAGCTGTCTATCACCCGCATCTGCCCAGCATAACGGTGATCGACACTTGCGTCCATATAGAGCTTCAAACGGTGCGGCTTGTATGCTTGCATGATAACTATTGTTGTATGAAAATTCAACCAATGGTAGGTGAGTGTCCCAACTTCCACCTAAATCCATTACGCAAGCTCGCAACATGTCTTCCAACGTTTGAATCGTTCGTTCGCTCTGGCCGTCTGTCGGCGGATGAAAGGCAGTAATCAGATTCAACTGAGAACCAAAAGATTCTTGGAAGGATTGCCAAATCCTTGACACGAATCTTCCATCTCTATCAGAGATAATCAAGAGAGGCACTCCATGTCGTGCAACAATATCTCTCAGGTATAGCTCAGCAAGCTTGCTCGTGTTGTCTTTATCCTTGATTGGCAAAAAGTGTGCAGATTTGGTCAGACGATCCACGATTACCCAAATCGTATCATGACCTTTGGGCGTCCTTGGTAACTTTGTTATAAAGTCCATCGAAATCTGCTCCCATTTCCACATGGGTATTTCAGGTTGTTGCAGAAGACCTGAAGGCTTCTGGTATTCAGCCTTTACTTTGGCACAAGTCAAACATTTGCCAACATACCTTGCAACATCGCCTTTCATTCTCGGCCACCAATAAAAATCCTTTAAATCCTAGTACATTTTATCCGATCCTGGATGGATCGAGTACCGTGACTAGTGAGCTTCATTGAAAATAACGTCTCCGAGACCACCAAATTGAGGAACCCAAATTCTTCCCAAGAAACACAATGTTCCATCCTCCTTTGGTACCAACTATTTCTCCATCCCACAAAGATACTCATTCTCAAGATTCATTTCCTTAAGTGCTTCTCTCTGCGCGGCACGAATGCGCAATGAGAGGTCTGTTTGAATAATCATTTCCAAAGCTCGAACCCTTATGGGCTTGATTCTTTCCTTCCGACTCAGGGTATCGGCGACCACATTCGCCTTCCCTGGGTGATATTTGATCTCACAATCATAATCGTTCAATAGTTCTACCCAACGTCTCTGTCTCATGTTAATCTCTTTCTGCTCAAATATATGCTGTAAGCTCTTGTGGTCAGTATAGATTGTGCATCGCTTGCCATATAAGTAATGTCGCCAGATTTTCAAAGCAAACACCACCGCGCCTAATTCCAAATCATGCGTGGTGTAATTTTTCTCGTGAACCTTCAACTGGCGCGAAGCATAGGCTATAACCTTCTGCCGCTGCATCAGTACGCAGCCTAAACCTTGACGTGAGGCGTCGCAATATACCACGAAGTTGTCTGTGCCTTCGGGTAAAGATAAGATTGGTGCGTCACAAAGCTTGTTCATTAACAACTGAAATGCTTCTTCTTGCTTGTCTCCCCATTCATACTTCTTGTCTTTTTGTGTAAGGGAGGTCAAAGGTTGAGCGATTTTTGAGAAATCCTCAATAAATCTGCGATAATACCCAGCCAAACCTAAGAATTGTCGAATCTTAGTTGGCGTTTTCGGAGTTTCCCAATTCTTGATCGCCTCGATCTTTGTGGGATCCACATGAATTCCATTTCTGTTAACTACATGACCAAGAAACTGGACTTCGCGTAACCAGAACTCGCACTTCGAGAACTTAGCGTACAACTTTTCTTTCTTAAGCAGCTCTAAGATGGCTCTTAGATGTTGCTCATGTTCATCTTTTGTCTTTGAATAAATCAAAATGTCATCAATAAACACGATCACAAACTTATCGAGGTAGGGCTTGCAAACTCTGTTCATCAAGTCCATGAATACTGCTGGCGCGTTCGTCAGACCAAACGGCATGACCAGGAACTCGTAATGTCCATATCGAGTTCTGAAGGCAGTCTTGGGAATACTTTCCTCTTGTATTCTCAACTAGTGATAGCCTGATCGAAGATCGATCTTGGAGTAAAAACTCGAACCTTGCAGTTGATCAAACAGGTCATCAATCCTTGGAAAAGGATATCTATTCTTGATAGTCAACTTGTTAATCTCGCAGTAGTCGATACACATGCGGAAACTACCATCTTTCTTCTTAACGAACAAAACTGGAGCTCCCCAAGGCAAGAAGCTTGGTCGGATAAATCCTTTGTCCAATAACTCCTGAAGTTGTGTTAACAGCTCTTGCATTTCTGAAGGCGCAAGTCGATAGGGTGCCTTAGCCACAGGCGCGGCGCCTGGAACTAAGTCAATGTGAAACTCGACTTGTCTTTGTGGCGGCAATCCTGGCAAGTCTTCTGGAAAGACTCAAGGATACTCCTTCACTACTGGAATATCTTCTAGTTTTGGTTCAGCGGCTTCTTTATCAACGATGTGTGCCAAGAAGGCAACACATCCTTTCTGTAAACACTTACGAGCCTTCAAACAACTGATGATCCTTAAGGGCGTATCACGCTTCTCTCCATGTACCACAACCGTTTCTCCATCCGCCATCAGGATGCGAATGATCTTCTCGTGACATACAATCTCGGCTCTGTTGCTTGACAACCAATCCATCCCCACTACCACGTCGAAGCTTCCCAACTCGAATGGTAGCAGATCCAATGTGAACTCGTGCTCTCCCAGTTCTATCACGCAACCCCTAATAACTTCATTTGCTTCTACTAGCTTCCCATTAGCTACTTCTATCGAAT
Source organism: Helianthus tuberosus (assembly GCA_030545235.1). NCBI lineage: Eukaryota > Viridiplantae > Streptophyta > Magnoliopsida > Asterales > Asteraceae > Helianthus > Helianthus tuberosus. The sequence goes on from CM060449.1 coordinate 107,905,664, forward strand.
ATGGAATGTCTAACTTGCTAGCTACCAACCCAAGTATTTTCTTAAACTCTAGCGATACAAAACTATAATCGGCGCCAGTATCAAATAGTACAGATGCAAAGCGTTGGTTGATAGGGAACATACCAGTAACTACATTTGGATCTTGGCGTGCTTCCCTCGCACCGATATTGAAGACTCTTCCATGTGCTTGATTCAGCTTTGGGCACTCTCTCTTGAAGTGCCCAATGTCTCCACAATTGAAACAACCTGGTCCTCGACCATTACCGTTCCCATTACCTCCTTGAGCGTTGTTCACTCCACGGTTTCCATTCCCATATTGATTCCCAAAATTACCATGGTTTCCATTTCCGCCATTATTTCCTTGCGGGCGGTTTCCATTCCCATTACCTCCACGGTTGTTGTTACCAAGACCCCTTTGGCCACCACAGCCAGTACCAACCCAGCATGTTTCTTTCGAGTGACCAACTCTTCCACAAGATTCACACCTTCCAGTTCGGCATAGTCCATTGTGATGCAACTGACACGCATCACATTTGGGCAAGGCGCCCATATACCCCTTTCCTTTGGCCTTGGCCGGAGCGTTTGTCTCATCCTTCTTGTTTATACTGCTAGTACCTTTCTTAAAGTTGGAGAACTTCCGTTTGTTCTCTCCCGAGGACTCGACGTGAGTCTCTTTCTTTTTCTGGTCGGAGATCGAAAACTTGTTTAACCTGATAGCTTCCTCAGATCGATAGCCTCAGTAATTGTGGCAGGCTTCGACGTTGTCACCATGCTCATAATCTGAGGTGCCAACCCCCAGATGAAACTCTCAACACGCTTGAACTCCGGACTAACCATGTATGGTACCACGTGAGATAAATCATGAAATCTTTGCACATACTCCGCGATTTTGGGACCATCCATATTGAGGTTCCAAAACTTTGTTTCCAATTTTTGAATTTCGGCCCTGGAGCAATACTTCTTCTGCATGAGCTCCTTCAGCTCGTTCCAAGTCAAAGCGTATGCTGCTGCCTCTCCCAGAGTCTGGACTTGGAGATTCCACCATGAAAGTGCTCCATCTATGAACAATCCGGAGATGTAGGTGACTTGTTGTTCTGGTGCGCATTTACTCATTCTTATCACTGAGTCGGTCTTCTCTATCCATCGAACAAAAGCCACAGCACCCCCAGTGCCGTCAAAATTCAGTGGTTTACAATCTAAAAACTGCTTAAAGGTACAGCCTGTACAAGCAACGTCATTCATAGGAAGCATTAGCAAACGCACACGGAATATCCTAAGGTAACGTAATGTGTCCCAAGCGACTTAAACATTACCATGTGGTGGGTTGTTCCTCGAGGTACCCCCCGCTAGTTTCGGCGCGTGAGGCCTCGTAATCTGCTATTGCTCGGGAGATCCTTTCTTGTAATTCCGCCTCAGTAGTGGGTAAACGATTTTCCCTTCGTGGAGGCATCTTCTATAAGAAGATTGTATAGGTAAGGTTTTTATGCATATAAGTATGTAGTACGCGTATGTAATAACATTCATCAACACAAGTAACACATAACATCCCATGTCATATCACAAGCAAGTAATCCAACAATATATGTAATGAGAATGATGCGATTGAGCTTCATATAATCAAGACCACAAGTACAGTTTACAAGTTTCACAATTGTAGCATACATCAAAAGAGACTAAGGGTCACATCACCCATGTCCGAATCGTCTAACAATCTACAACAATCAAAAGTCATAAGTCAAAGTGTGGTCTCCCAAAAGGCTGTGCCATCTGGCTCAATAGTTGCACTCTCATTAAAAGCATGCTATCTGCATAAAACCAAAAACCTCTAAGCTGATGGGGGAGGAGGAGGAGGTGGAGGAATGAAAAGCAAACGGCGCATACGCGCTAACTCCTCCTCGAGAGCATGAACAAGCTGCACTAAACAGCTAATCTGCTGCTCCGTGGTAAGAAATCGGATGTCAAAACCCGGGTAAGGAAACAGTGGAGCAGGTGGAGCAGCAAACTGTGACGGACCAGTACCAGGTGGAGGACGGGGGATCCTCTCTAGCTTAGTGACTCTATGACTCAACATATCATGCTGGAGCTGCAAGGATAAAAGCAAATCACCCCTCAAATATCCAATATGGAAGGGATGTTATGGATCAGATATAGGCATGACGTTGGGCAGAAACCACATAAATGGCTCGCCCGTGGGTGCAGAAGAAGATGCAGCGTGTGTAAACTGTGGCATGAAATGATCGGCTGCAGACACAAAAGGTACGTGACTGGCCTGCTGACTCGACGGTCCTTCCCCGGGATGGGGAGGAGGGATGTCCTGAAGAAATGTGATGGGTAAATCTGTGCGGTGAACATCTGACACATGAGGGTGAAACTGAGCGACATCAACGGGTGCATGTACAGGTGCAGGAGGGGGAGTAACTGGTCTGACAAAAGGAGGGTAGTCGTCATCGTCCTTAATCCACCCATTGCGGGTGTGAGCATATCTGGGGTCTACATGGGTAGCAAATGGTGCATGATCAATAACTGCAGGGATCGGGTCAGGAAGAGGTGGCGCAACAACTGGTACATCAATAGGGATAGGGTCGTGCACAGGTGGAAGGTCGTGAGCAAGAATAGGCTCAGGTGCAATCTCCGGCTCTGGGTCAGCTGGAGCAAGCTCATAATCAGCGGGTACATCAAGGAGCTGATCATCAGGAAAAACAGGTGCATCAATGGGCTACTCTGCAAGAATAAAATCAATCTCCTGCTCAGGATCGAAATCAGGATCAACAGGTGCCTCAAAAGGCTGCTCATCAGGGACAAACTCAATCTCATGGTCTGGATCAAAATCGTGTGGAAAGGCAGGGTCAAACTCATCGTCGAACTCGAAATCCTGCGGATGAACAGGCGCTACAGACATAGCGGTGTCACAATCAGTGTCTGTGGGATAACGCTGTAATCCCAGGGCATGAAGAGTAGTAGACGACACGGACTCAAATGAATCGGGACCAGACGGGTCCGATAAAACCTCCACAACAGGAACCTCGACAGGTGGAATAGCAATCGCATCGACAACTGGAATCTCATCAAGAGGAATAGCAACATCATCATCAACCGGAGCCCCACCATCCTGGGCATCCTCAGGGGGACCCTCGATGAAAAGATCGACGTCATCATCAGACATTGCGTCAAGAGGCAGATCCTCAACAGGAAATGCAGCGAGAGGAAAAGGAGCAGGGATCTGATCAAGATGTAGATCCCCGTCAAGAAAACCATCAGCTATAGGTATAATATCGCCAAAATCCGGCAAGGCAAAAGGCTGAAAATCGTCAGTATCATCTGAAAGCATCTCTGGATCACTCTCCGAGTCAGAGATAGGAATCTCTGGTGCAGGGATGATCTCATCATCTGAAGTAATAGCTATGGGATCAATGGTGTCGGATACTCCGCTCTCTGAAGATGACATGGTGTCGGTAACAAATCAATCACAAGTATGCACATACATCAACAATTATCAAGTAAGCATGTAAGTAGTAACAATGTAAGCATGTATGCATCCTAGTCTTCCAAAGACTATCCCACCCAGCCTCTCAGACTGAACTACTTAGTCTTACAGACAAAACCTCCCAGTTTCGCAAACTAAACTACCCAGCCTCTCAGGCTAAACCTCCCAGTTTCCCAAACTGAACTACCCAGCCTCTCAGGCTAAACCTCCTAGTCTATCAGACTGCCCCAACGAGTCTCTCAGACTAAACTACCCAGTTAGTCTCTCAGAACAACTCCCTAGTCTCTCAAACTGCATTACCCAGCTAGTCTCTCAGACTAACTCCCCAGTCTCTCAGACTGAATTTATAAACGAATTCCTTAAAATGTATTTTGTGTCTTTTATTTGTAAAAACGTTTGTTTCATGGATCTGGACGCTTTGTGTATGCAATGTAAAAATGTTTTCATGAGAGCCCTAATGATCGTAGTCTAGACTCGAGAAAGAATCCTAGTTCGCTACGATCGAAGCTCTGATACCAAGCTGTCACACCCTGACTTTTGCGGAAGCGTGGTTATTGGTGTGACTTCTTAATACCATAGCATTCAATCATAACAATGCTAAATGATAAAACCATAAGATGTTTATCCATTAATAAAGTTTAGAAAATACCACAATACCATTGTCTGAAAACATCGACACCAAGTTAAGTTACAAACCATGACATGTTTAACTGAGTTCATAAAGACTCCACAAAAGACTTAAAATAAAACCTAAGTTTAGAAACATGTATCCCGTCCAGGAATAGGATACACCCCCTAAACTCGTCAATCATGGATAACATCTTTTATTCACGACGCAGCTTGAAGACACATGCATACACTTGCCAGATCCACAAGTTCCTTGAAATACATGTAGTTTGAAAAACATCAACAAAAGTTGAGCGAGTTCATGTGTGTGTATAGGTATGTATAAACCTTTGTAAACAGTGTATGTATGAATGTCCCGGTATGATAGCAAACAAGGAAAAGATCACCAATGGTTTGCAAGGCCACCGATATGTGTGACGGTGTAGGAAGACTCAAACCTAGCAAAGTTGCACCGGGCTTCCGGCTGGAAGACATAGTCACCACTATGGGCCACCCTGGCCGCATGGGTGTGGGCTCGCTACACCCAAATAGATCTATCACTCATGCCCCTCGGTCCTTACACGAGGATTAATGGTCTCAAGTATCCGCCTACCCAATCACATGATCTATGGTTCTTTCCTAGGCTAACCATACCAATAGTATTGTATGTAATCGCTTTGTAACATGTATTTCACCCCCGAAGTAATAAACAAAACAGTTTAGAGAAAACGGAGACATGAACTCACAGTATTGCGTCCTCAGCTCGTAACTCAAACTCTGTCAGCAACCACGACTACCAACAGTGTACTAACATCTATTAGACGACGAGCCGTGCCTTGGCTTAGAGTTTAACGTTTTGGAGTTACGTTTCTTATGTTCCCAACATTATTCCAAGTGACAATTACTTGTTAAAATAATAATTATTTTAACTTTAAATTATATTTAGTTTTGGAATAATTGTTTAATCTATATTTTCGTATTAATACTTCTCAAGTATTTTATATTCGTATTTCCTTCCCAAGGATGGGGGTATTTTATTCATGTATTTTCGTATTCTTGCCAAGTATTGGCGTCGTATTCCGGCGTGTTAATTCAAATGAATATATATTTTTAAGTCTCACTTAGAAATATATATTTAAACCTTATTTTTATATCAAAACAATACATCCTAAGAAAATATATATTTTCCCAAAAATACTATATTTTCTTAATAAACCCAAGTAAATATATTTTTACTTTCCAAAAATTAATACATTTCTTCCTTCTCCAAAAATATGATATAACTTGGTAAAAATCATACTTTCATTTCTTTCGTAGCCCAAAATAATATTCACCAAGGATATATTTATAACGGTATTATTTTGGATTGTAAATCCTTGTATCTTGTTAAGTTATATTATTTTAACCCTTAAAACAATATAAATATTACACGAAATATTCACATAATTACACACAATGTCTTAAATGTAAATATATATTCTAAATATATATTTATCCATTTTTATTTGTAAAAAAACCAACCTTCAATACTTGTATTTTTGTAACAAAATTTATGGCAAGGTTTATATGGAAAATCATAGTTTAAAACATACTTGTAAACACTTGTTTAGAAAATATTTTCTAAGTGTTTGAACTTTTAGAAATTTTTGCCATAGTTTCCTTTGTAAGTGGAGGTGTCCATGCTTTTAAGCATATCATTTTCTTTTCAAAATTCATCACACAATGATCAACAATCAAACCCTAAACATTTTATACTTACCAAGTGTAAAAATAATACACTTTACATAGTAACATGAACTTGATATTTCATAAAAACGCGTAGTAACATGGTAAAGTGTTTAGTAGCCTTAGTTACCCTCCAAAATATATTTACTACTTGGTAAACTTCATTCTTGGAAGTTTTAGATGTTTACAACTTGTAAACATATTTTGCAAAAATGTTTATTTATTAAACCTTCTTGTTTCACTAGCATTTCTGCACTTGTTTTATTACTAAATATAGTGTAGGGTTAAGTAAAAACCATGATCTTCCAAAAATCATATTTTGAACTTGGTTTTCTTGGAAAATCATTCATAAATCTTGGATCTACAAGTTCACTAGTTCACTTTGTTTATCATTTTACAAGAAATCATTTTTATTTATCAAGTTCATGTGTTCACTAGAAGATGATCATCATATGTGGTTACATTATCATCCTTCCACTTGCTATATTAAGTGTTTACACACCATCTAGCAAGCTTCATGTGATGATTAACATCATCATCTCAAGAAATCAACAAACAAACATTATTCATGCACTAAACCACATCATGTCATCTATATATCATCATATTTCATCTTATGTTTCAAGATTCAAGTGTATGTCTTTTAGTGTTCTTATTATTTCAACATGATATATCTTTTAACCACCAAAAATGGAAGTAAACAAGAGTTACAAGAAGCTTACTACTAGCTTCAAGCTAGGGAAGAAACAATGAAGAAAATCGAGTGGATAAAAGCAATCAAAGGAGGTCCTTCAAGATCCGAGAGTTCCAACCCTTCTAATATGGCTCCTTACACCTTGTGTGAATCTTGGATTGCATGAACTAAAAATGAAAAATGGTGGTGTGTGTGTAGGATGTTTGGCCAAGAGCTTTGTGAGGGAGAGGAGAGAGTTGAAGTGTGAGGAAAATGGTGATGCTTATGTCTTCATATAATCCCTAATCTCTTATTACCCAATGGTTTTATTGTCCTCTCAAGTACAAACAAGATAAAGCAAATCCCAATGAAAGATTATGGAAGATTTAAGTAAGATTTAGAAAAAACTTGACGTGGGGGCCACATGGGCCGTAAACATCATAGGGGGAGGGGGTAATTTGTAAGTTTGATGGTAAATAGGTTAATTAGTGGAGGTTAAGTGTAATATCTAGAGTTTTATGTATATGATGTAGTATGTTAAAGTGTTCGGGAACCATAACTAGTTCAGAAAAAGTAAAACAATGCTTCTAGCAATATTTTGGTGTTCCGGGTAATGTCCGGTTGTTCGGTTAGATACCGGTTTGTTAAAGTGCTAAGTTATACTGTATAGTGTCCTTTATGTACCTTTTTGTGACGCTTTTAATTCCCGACACTTAGGAAAGCATACGGGACCATTTTGCCATATTTTGCATGTTACTAGCATGTTAAAATGCTGATTTTTGTTGATTAATGCAGAATTCTGCACTTCGAGTGGGTTTTAGGCACTTTCCGGCACTTAAACTATCACCTAGTGACGCAGTTTTATGGTCCTTACTTCCCTACACTCCATACTAGTGTAGTTCCTTGTCTCTGGCCTTTACGGGGTCTCAAATCTCTGTCTGTCTATGTAGTGGCACTGTCAGTATGTTTTTGAGTTATTCGCTAACCGTGCTAACTGTGCTTTGTGCATCAACTATGTCACTAAAGTTTGTATGTGATAAATGGTGTGACAGTATGAAATGTGATGCACATGTATGTATGATACAGATATCATAAAGCAGTTTATATCATCAGTTGTAATTAAGCACAGTCATTAAGCATTAAACAATATTAATTAATTGTATAGATACCTGTAATTATGAGGGTTGTCACATGCACTACTTGTACCCTATCGCCACCCAGTGGGGATCGCTTGCAGATACTGTGTGCATAGCAACATGTACGGCCACTTCACCGCCAACTGCCATACAGGTCCACGTTAAACCCTAGCCCCAACACAAGGTCAAGCTCCTGCTCAAAAAGCTCTACTTACTGCTCCTCAAGGCCATCAAGCAACTCCTGCACCCACGGTCAATGCTAGTGCTTACTATGCGTGTGGTGATCCCAACCACTTCGCGAATATGTGCCCGAACCGAGTGGTCCTGCAAGAGCCACAACAGCAGCAGCCCAGTAGCAGTCTCCGCAACAGCAGCAACAACCAGTAGCCGCGGACATGCTTTCAACATTAACGCCCGTCAGGCTCAAGCAGACAACAATGTGGTCAATGGTACGTTCCTTGTGAATGGTATATATGCTTCGAGTTTGTTTGATACTGGAGCAGATAATTGTTTTGTATCGTTTGAATTCAAAAAGCTTCTTAATCGTAAGCTCGCTCATCTCCCCTCGACGTTCAATGTTGAAGTTGCCACCAGAAGAACCGTCGCCGTCAATTCTGTCATGCGTGATTGTACGCTTGAACTCAACAATCACGTCTTCCCCATCAACCTTATTCCGATGCAACTCGGTAGTTTTGACGTCATAGTAGGCATGGATTTTCTTCACGAAAATCGTGTTGAAGTTGTTTGCTTCGATAAGATGATTCGTTTCTCGCTTGCTAATGGTGATCTACTTTGTGTGTATGGCGAAACTCCTTCGAAAGGTCTTAAACTTATGTCATGTGTCCAAGCTAGCAAGTATCTCCACAAGGAATACAGAGCTTTCTTGGCTAACATCATGGTAGCAGAGAAGGAAAAGAAAGGTAATCCGGGGGTAAAAGATGTTCCCATTGTTTGTGAATTCCCAAACGTTTTTCCTGACGATCTACCAGGACTACCTCCCACTCATGATATCGATTTCCGAATCGACCTCATTCCTGGAGCCAACCCTGTTGCTAAAGCGCCTTATCATCTTGCTCCTTCTGAAATACACGAACTCTCGAGTCAGCTCCAGGAACTACTTAATAAAGGCTTTATTCGCCCTAGAACCTCTCCATGGGGCGCGCCTGTCCTTTTCGTCAAAAAGAAGGATGGTTCGTTTTGGATGTGCATCAACTATAGGGAGTTGAATAAGCTGACAATCAAGAATCGCTATCCCTTGCCTTGAATCGATGATTTATTTGATCAGTTACAAGGTGCTACGTGTTTTTCTAAGATCGATCTACGCTCAGGCTATCACCAATTACGCATTCAAGAGGATGATATTCCCAAAACCGCTTTCTGAACCCGCTATGGTCATTACGAGTTTGTTTTCATGCCTTTTGGTTTGACCAACGCTCCCGCAGATTTCATGGACCTAATGAATCGAGTGTGCAAACCCTTCCTTGATCGCTTTGTAATCGTATTCATCGACGATATCCTGATCTATTCCAAATTAAAAGCCGAACATTCGCAACATCTACGTTTGGTTCTTGAGTTGCTCCAGGGAAACCGTCTCTATGCCAAGTTCTCCAAGTGTGAATTTTGGCTGGAGGAGGTCCAATTCCTGGGTTACGTTGTCAATAGTCAAGGTATCCACATTGACCCCGCGAAGATCGAAGCTGTTAAGAGTTGGGTTACACGCAAGAATCCGTCTGAAGTCCGTTCTTTTCTCGGACTGGCAGGCTATTATCGCCGTTTTATCGAAGGTTTTTCTAAGATTACTGTGCCGCTAACCTCTCTTACGCATAAGGACAAACCTTTTGTTTGGGGAACTAAACAAGAGGGAGCTTTTCAAACCCTCAAAGCTATGCTTTGCAATGCTCCCGTGCTCTCACTGCCCAACGGAAATGACGACTTCGTAGTCTACTGCGATGCCTCTAACCTTGGTCTTGGTTGTGTTCTCATGCAACGAGATAAGGTTATCGCGTACGCTTCTCGACAGCTCAAGATCCACGAGAAGAACTACACCACACATGACCTCGAGCTTGGCGCAATTGTTTTTGCGTTAAAGATTTGGCGACACTACCTTTATGGTACCAAGTGTACAATCTTTACCGATCATAGGAGCCTACAACATATCATTGACCAGAAGGAACTGAATATGCGTCAACGCCGGTGGGTAGAACTGCTCAACGATTACGACTGTGAGATCCGTTACCATCCAGGCAAAGCAAATGTCATTGCCAATGCTCTCAGTCGACGAAGCTATTTGCATAGTGTTCATAATATCCAAGCCCAGCAACATCTCGAAACTCTTATACGCGACGCCCAACATGCTTGCTTTACCAAGCGAACTTTGAAGAAGGAAAGAATTCTAAATGATGGCACCCAACTCGAGAATAAGTCGAATGGTATCTTTCATTATTTGGATCGAATTTGGATTCCCAAGCACACGGATTTGCGACAACTGCTGATGGTCGAAGCCCACAAATCTCGGTATTCTATTCATCCCGGTGCTGACAGGATGTACCAGGACATGCGCTACAAGTACTGGTGGCCGGGCATGAAGAAGGATATCGCTATCTATGTTTCGAAGTGCCTAACCTGTTCCAAGGTCAAGGCTTAGCAGCAAAGACCCTCTGGCTTACTCGTTCAACCCAAGATTCCAATGTGGAAATGGGAGAGTATAGCTATGGACTTCATAACGAAACTTCCGCGTACTCAATCAGGCCATGATAGCATTTGGGTTGTAGTTGACCGTTTAACCAAGTCAGCTCATTTCCTGCCGATACGAGAGAAGACTTTAAGGTAGAAAAATTAGCCCGAATCTACACCGATGAGATCATTTGTCGACACGGGACGCCTCGTGACATCATCTCTGACCGCAGTGGTCGGTTTACCTCGCGTCTTTGGGAAACGTTTCAATCTGCTCTCGGTACTACGCTTAATCTAAGTACCGCTTTCCATCCCCAAACCGACGGTCATACTGAAAGAACGATTCGTACCATTGAAGACATGCTCCGTTCGTGTGTCATAGATTTCGGTGGTAATTGGGACGCGCACTTACCTTTGGTCGAATTCTCGTACAATAACAGTTATCACTCTAGAATACAAGTGGCACCATTTGAGGCTTTATACGGAAGGAAGTGTCAATCACCTATTGTATGGCCCGAGATCGGAGACGCGCAAATTACCGGTCTCGAGCTGTTACAAGAAACGACTGACAAGATCCTCCAAATTCGAGACAATCTATTGAAAGCTCGGAGCCGACAGAAAAGTTACGCTGATAGACGCCGCAAGCCCCTTGAATTTGACATTGGCAATCACGTACTCCTAAAGGTGGCACCTTGGAAGGGGGTGATCAGATTCGGAAAGAAAGGAAAGCTCGCGCCTCGATATGTCGGACCCTTTAAGATTCTGGAAAGGATTGGAAAAGTGGTCTACAGACTCGAACTACCAGAAGAAGTGAGTAACGTCCACCCGACTTTCCACGTTTCGAACCTCAGAAAGTGCTTGGTCGACCAGGAATTACATGTCCCTCTTGAGGATTTACAAGTGGACGAAAAATTACACTTCGTGGAAAAACCTGTCGAGATCGTGGGACGAGAAACCAAGGTACTTAGACGCTCACGCATTCCCACTGTGAAGGTTCCTTGGGAAGGCAAACAGGGCGCTGAGTTCACCTGGGAACTCGAAAGCGACATGAAGGCGAAGTACCCGCAACTGTTTGTTACGTCTACTACTTAAATTTCGGGACGAAATTTCCTAAAGTAGGGAGGCTGTAACAACCCGCTTTTTCGAAAGTCAAAGTCAAAATCAAGATTGAAGTCAAAGGAAGAAAAGATTGCTAATTGCAATCTGTCACTCCTTGCTCAACTACCGTTTGACTTCTTTGACTTGTAATCGAATTCTATTGTCTATTTGTTTTAGTTGTATTATGTGGAGTATCTATTAATAATCGAGGTTTAATCCCTATTTAATCACATGTTTAATCGCCAATCGACTTATCGCTTATCGTTATCGCATTCGCAACTCGAATTATGTGTTCTGGATATTTTTTTACGTGTGTGTGCCATTATATGTTACTTGTGCATGTTATGTTCATGTTGAGGTGTTTAATCGCAATTCTATCACATCGCAATCTAATCGCAAATGCTAAACGTAAAGATATTCATAGTGATTGTATGTTAGATATAGTAGTTAGGTTATTTGTGTAACTAATGGGTAATACTATCGCATCGCTCACTCGAATCGCATCACAACGCTCAATACGCGAACCGAAACAACAAAACTCATCACGCCGAACACCTTGATCGAGTGGCCAACTGATCGGGCTGCCATCCGATCGGGCTGCCATCCGATCGGGCTGCCATCTAATCAGTGACCAGTCCGACACTTTGACACTTTCCATTTTGGGAAACCCTATAAATACCCTCCTGTCACATCATTTGTGATGTGACAACTCCTCACTCGACCAGCCGCACTCAAGCTCTCTTTCCTCTCGATTTCTCACGATTCTTGTAAGTTTTCAACCTAAATCTTGTACTTCTATGATCTACACACACTTCTTCATCATTTTCACCTTTGAATCTTAACTTTTAACCATGAAATCACCAGATCGGAGGTGTTCTAGGGTGATGTCATCATGGAGTTCTTATGAACTTCAAGGTTTGGCTTCATTCCACCAAGAACAACTTAGATCTGAAGGTTTTCCACAAGATTAAACAATGTTTTCGCACAGAACTACACAGATTCATGGGTGAAAGGATTGAAAGATGGTTCTCTAACTTTCTATCAACTCTTTTGCACTCAAAACCGATAGAATCAGAGCTCGTCCTGATCTTCTACTCTTTCTTAGTGATGTGTTAGTTCAAGATCTGAATTCTATCCAAGGGGACAACTGATTTCGGGTTAAGCATGAACCACCATCTCGAACAGTTAACTGATCGGATTTGGGTGATTCCTGTTTGATCGGATCACTTGGGTCAAGATGGGGTTTCTGTTGTTTAAACACGTTGTCATACCGTCTCGATCAAAACTACAAAATCTTCAAAATAATCAAGTGCCAAGACTATCAGACCGTTGGGACAGATTGTCACCCGATCGGATTGCCGTCCGATCGCATTGCCATCCGATCGAACAGCCATCCGATCGGCGTGCACTTGGTTCCACACTTAAACCTTTCATTCAAACTTTTAAGGTCCTGAACTTCGAACAGATTGCTATCCGATCAGATAGCCGTCCGATCGAACGACCATCCGACCATGTGACATTTGGATTCTCGACACTTAATCATTTTCAATTTTCAAAGATCATCAGTAACTAACGGATTGCCACCCGATCGGATTGCCATCCGATCGAGTGACAACCCTACTGTGAACTTGTTCTCACTAAGTGTCCTACCAATCGGATCGCTATCCGATCGAACGACCGTCCGATCGACTGACCTGAAGGGTAGAGATACTTCTCTATTTTCAAAATACTACAATGAAAACTTCAAAGCCATCATACACAAACACATCCTTACCAAACGAGTGTCAGTCCAATTGAATGGTCATCCGATCGGATTACCATTCGACACTTGGTCACTTTTCACCGTTTTACGCACCGCTCTTCGCTTATGCTATCGTTAACTGTTCAGACTAACCATTATAGCGCTCCCTTCAATCCATTTCCATCGCTGTGAGTATACTCGATCCCTTTTTGATTTATGCACTTTTGGGTGTTACATACGTTACTTATTCTAAATCACATCGATCACACAACGCAAACACTATTTATATGCTGACCGTTAATGCATGTTATACGTGACTCGATGAATGTCTGTTTGTTATGTTTACATATTGATTGTTGTCTACATGCCTTAGCAACGATAGTACTATAGTTTGGACTCAGCACCTGTTCACTCAGGGGTTGTTAAGGACAATACTTCACGTGTTCGCAGTGGTGAACATGTGATGCACACTCGCCACTCGCAGTCAAATCGCAGTCATTGGTATTGATAGGATCTTTTTCGATAACTTACATGCTTCACATTATACGTTGTACCTGCTGGTTATGCGTAAACGATTTCGAACTCTACTATATCTATTAAACTTGTACGCTCACCTTTACACTATGTGTATTGACCTTTATTTTAACGTATGTGACAGGTGCTTAAGATGCTAGGATGCGTGCTTGCTATTTGATGGAATTGAGCTTAGGAGAGTCAAGAAACCAACGAACAATTTATTTATTTGAAATTTGAGTTGTCGGAACAGAACAATTTGTCTTTGATTTGTCTGTAATAACTATGCTACTTGTTATGTCATGGTATGGGACGTGATGTTTAAATAATTGGTAATCGCAGTTGTTGTGGAAACTCCTGGACAATCTGTTTCGCTCAGTGCCGCGCCCCGATGATTCCGCCATCGGTTGGGGTGTGACAATAACGAAGTTCTGCTTCGTTGTAAGTATCATAACCCCCGGTTACGTATCAGATACGCTGCCCGATTGATCCAGGGTTCCGTAACGGCTGTCGTGGTTCTGTCCGACGTAGTCATTGGAATGCCGTCTCGGGGAGGGTATTACTAATGTAAATATTGGGTTATTATACTAACGCGTTTGCATTTGTGTAATTAATAGATAATCACCAGGAAACCCTTAAGGAAAACCCTAAGACAGCAATGTGAGTTCCTTTTTGCAAATTGTTTTTACAAAACCTCATATGATTAACATTATATTATACAGTGATTGAGTATTTTTATTCTACAATTATCATCGGTATGTTGGGGTTTTGTATACAAAATTTGTTACTACATTGTGAGTAGTAACATGACCAAAAGTCGGGTTGACAGTACCGTGGGTGGTAATTAAAGTAGATGGAAACAAATGTAATTGCGCGACCGCCCTCAATACTATACAATGGTTTTACTTAACTTGCTTAAATTGGGATTCACTCACCAGTATTTCCCACTAACAAAATGTTTCTAAACGCGTTTCAGGTAACAAAATGTGAAAGCCTAATAGAAGCCAGCTGGACAGCACTTAAGGCTTGAAAAAGTGGCTATATAGTTACCTAAAATAAAGAGATGTTTTATTTAAATAAAATAGGGTTTATCCCTATGAAAATTGTGTGTACTTGAAACTTGGGATTTTCCCATGTGTTTAATATATTAAAAGCGTGGAATTTTACTCTGATAAAATATTTTCTAACTACGGTCCTGATGTAAATTCCGCTGCCAAACTGATAAACACCGATACCACTGAAACTGGCCGCGGCCGCCTGTTCCCGGGAAGTTAGGGGACGGGGGTTGCGACAGAAGGTGGTATCAGAGCTAAGCCACTGATTCAGCTACAGAAGTGTTCTGCTGACACCAAGATATTATTCAAATTGTTAGGAAATTAATAACGAAAATACGTGCATATCTATATTTTATTGTTGTGTGTTATTTGATTATTTGTTAGTTTACAGTATGAGCGACCAAGGACCTTCCGACGCCTACCGTCAGTTGTCCAGCTCACCTAGGAGCGAAGGCACCTCTTCACAACCTGCCCTCTCAGGGTATTCAACTGACAATGAAGATGGGATATCCGTGTTTAAGGCTCAGTCTGAAGAGTCATTCCCTCCTAAAAAGAGAGGATGCTTCAGTAGGGGAGCGCATGAACATAGGAAGAGAATGAAAAAGTTACAACAACAGCGTGCTGTAGCAGCCGCCAAGAGAGAAACAGATGCTCACACCCAGGATATGCTCGATAGGAGTCTAGCAAATTTCCATATCCTAGCAACCATAGCTGCAGACCCAAACCTGGAGCAACTCATAGCACCCCAGCCTTTACCACTGTTTCCCACCCAGCCAATGGAAATTGAAAATAACCCAGAAAATCAAATTCCAATGCCTGATTTTGACCCCACTGAGATACCTAGAGTACCAGCACCCAATCCCTTAGACCCATACTACGACCCGTGGTTTGACGACCATAGGGATTACCAGCAACGCTACCCAATAACAGAAGAACCCATGCCAAACCTAGCAGCTTACTGTCACACCCCCAAAATCCACAAGCCGAGTATCACCGCAGGAGGCGTGACTGACCAGGATCCAGCCACCAATCATATTGAACATTGTAATTAAATAAATAAAAGTCCAACCACCCAATATAATTGGTGTTCAAAACAAGTTAATCAAATTCAAGTTATCAGCGGAAGCATAAAGTTTAAAACCAAAGTATAAGTTTAAAAGTTCAAATGTTAACATGGAACTCAACAGTCCATGTCCCACAACGACTCCTACTCCCATGCAAGTTCTAGCTAAGCATCTAACGACCTGCAAGGCATGTAACAACGAGTCAACAACAAAGTTGAGCGAGTTCACAGTTGGTTGTCCATTTTAAAGTTGTTCCAAAAACCACGAGTTCATTCAAAACCATGAGTTATCCAATTCATTGTTTCCCAAACCATAACCAGTGGGGGCTACCCCATGTAACCACTAGACCCGTTACCATATCGACAACTGACTGGAGTCATGTTGTGCCCTACGTCAATGTCTATCATCATTGACTAAGTGCCCAGATCCATTAGTCCACTCCCGTCCTCTGTGGCACGATGTGAGGCTTATCAAACCTAATAACGCTATTTAACTAATGACCCGCTCGCCATTGGCCCGACGATTAAGTCGATATAAAAAAATGAGGGACTTCATGATAGAGTTTTGTCTAGTAAGTTATATGTTGTCGTCCTTCCTATGGAGGACGGAGGTACGTAATCTACCCAAGGAGAATACGCAGGTTTAATGTTGTCATCCTTCCCATGGAGGATGGAGGTACATATTCTACCCAAGAAGAATATGCAGGTTCCGTTTTAGTTTCTTAACCCATTCCCAAACCACCGGGAATCCCATGCCTTATAGAAAGTGTGAACTCACCTTAGGTTAGCTTGGTAGATACACGAAGAGGTCACTTGAGCTATATACGGTCAACCACATCCTAACATGGTTACCATACGAGTCAGGTCTAGGTTCAAGTAGTGCACATAAGTTTTACACATAACTAACAGGTTACCACACGTATTGATCATGGCAAACATATTCAACATGTTAACAGTCAAGTATATCATATCCGAACTTGTGCGACTCAAATGATTGGGCTCGCACAAGTTCAATGGTCCAACAGCCTGGTGCGCTTCACTAGTTGAAGCCCAATAATACCCGGCCCAACCTGTTGTGCGTCCAGCACAACTTGTGCGACTCACAACGGGTTGTGCGACTGAAACAGCCCGGCCCAATAACATAAGCAATCCAACACGTACACGGCCCAAATAAATAAACATAATTCAACTTGTGCAGTCCATTTGGTCTTGTGCGACCCAGCTCAACTTGTACGATTACAAGTATCTTGTGCGACTGAGTTTTGGGCTTTAAGGCCCAACAGCATATCAAGGTTCAACAGATGTGTGTGTGGCCCAAGACTTGTGCGATCGGCACCACCTTGTGCGATCCACTTGTCTTGTGCGATCATGCAGTTCTAGGTTGTACACTGTGCTTTACTGGTTGTACCTAGCTTGTGCGACTATACTTGTACGGCCAGAGCTTGCACGATCAGATCAGATCTTGTGCGACTGGCCTTGTGCGACTGATTGAATCTTTCCTAAATTCATGCAATCGGTTACAATCAATTCTAACAGTTTCCTATTCCCTATCCAGGCGATGAAAACATACTAACAGTTTCCAAGTTTGTCTCCATCGATCAAATCAAACATTTATCATTAAATTCACATGAACCCTAACAATTCATCTAATCATAACAACCCATCTTAATCCTTATTGAATCCATTAGTTTGGTTAATCGTTAAGATGCAATATTCATCAAGCAGCAATCCGAAAACAAGAACATAAAGGTCGATTAACATCTAATCGGTTCTAGTTTAACAACATGCAAACCCGAATCATATGAACATTATCACATAAACCCTAATTCCAAATCAATACCAGTTTCACAATCATCACATAGGTTCAGTTCGATCATTTAAAGGCATCAACCAATTATATATATCACTTGTTCATACATTACCCCAACATCAAGAATCATTCATCATGCAAACAACTCTAACTATCACATCAAATCATGGAATCATAATATCATCTAACGAAACAATAATCGTGAAACACTAACCGGTTAGAAAGTAGAACAAGGATGATCTGAATTAAGAAAGCTTCGAGGAAAAGGGATGTGATGTCGTCAGCTTCGAGAGGGAGGGAGGAGAGAACTAGGGTTTGGTGTGTGTTGTGTTTTGCAAGTAATGAGAAGTATACCCCTTCCTCATGAGGTTATGCGCAACAAATGGAATGGGCCGAACCCATTACGGGCTGCCCTTGAGGTTCGAGTGCAAAAGTGTGGGCCGAGAAGGGTGTTCAACAAACGCCCTTATGCTTATGCGACTAGACATGAGTTGTACGATTACATTATATATACATTCACATACTCACATAACATGTAGCATTCATTTACTAAAACCAACGTATCAATTAATCACATAAGATTCATAACATAACATGTAGCATTCATTTACTAAAACCAACGTATCAATTAATCACATAAGGTTCATACACGTTACATTAAGCACAAAGATAGATTCTGGAATACGAGTTGTCACACTTACCCAGGTCTGGACCCTCTAGATCCTTATTATGATAATGATGAATACATTAGGGAAATTCTAGAGAATCCATATCCTCAGGAAGAACCAATGCCACAATACCCAAATCCCATACCAGCACCTGCACTACCCATGAGCACTGAAAATGTGCAAGAACTCCGAACCTTTGGTGAGGAGATTTTAGAAGGTAGTGAGAGGATGAGGTAGATCGGAGAACGACTCGTCTGGAAGTATGACGAGTGTAATATGGAGTTCTGGATGAACCCATATCAGTGATAGTGATAGTAGTAGTAATAATAATAATAATAATAATAATAATAATAATAATAATAATAATAATAATAATATATAATATGTGTGTATGTTTGAAAAAAAACTAGACAATATCTACTGATACCTAATAGTATTGTAATTTTAAATTCCAGTTTCAATTTGTATTAGATGCATAATATATAAGAAAGAGTAAGTCGCAATGTTTGACGATTTTGATCAGTATTTGTGTTGTGTGATTGTTTGCATTAAATATTATCTTGTGATATTAATAATTGGAAAATGTTTAAAATTCAGATGGACAATGAAGTGAACCAGGAAAACCAGAGTAACAATAACCCGAACAATGATAATAATGGAAACCTAGTGGATAATAGTGCCATCCAACACATAGTGGCACAAGGGATAATAGATGCAATGCCATATATTATCAAAACGGTTAAGGAAGCAGATAATAAAAGTAACCATGATAGTAAACGACCAACTGAACCTGAACACAGCGTAAACAATGGACCCATACTTCAAGTGCCCATTCCCAAAAGAAGAAGAACCATGTCTTATGGTTGTTCTTATAAAGAATTCTGGTCCTGTAAACTGATGGAATTCTCGGGCAATGAAGGGGCCGTTGCAGCCTTACGCTGGATAGAAAAGACTGAGGCAGTCTTAAAAATAAGCAAGTGTGCGGAAGAGGATAAGATAATGTCTGCTTCCAATCTGTTTAAGAACTCAGCACTAGAATGGTGGAACACTATCCTCCAGTCTAGGGGAAGTGATAGGGTTTACAATATGGAATGGGAGGAATTTAAGAACATGGTGGAAAGGAAATTCTGCTCTCCCAATGAAAAAGAACAGATTGCAAATAAGTTCTTAAACCTTAGAATGACTGGAGTGGATAGTAAGGGCTACACTACTACTTTCTTTGAGTACGCCAGAATAGTGCCAACCCTTGCATCACCTGAACCAGTATTAATCTCCCGTTATATCTGGGGATTAATCAATGAGATTAGGCATGTAGTCAAGGCGGCTAGACCTCAAACTATAGAAGAAGCTGTAGAACTAGCAAACACCTTGACTGATGAGTTAGTACGTACACTAGAAGAGGACCAGAGGAGGAACCTCGCTCAAAGGCTTACCCAGGAATTTTCGTGGAAAAAATGTAGGTTCTACCTCTGCACCTTATTGTAAGGCTTGCAAGAAGAAGCATTCAGGAAGATGCCCCACCTACTGCAATTTCTGCAAGATACCAGGACACAAGGAAGAAGATTGTAGGAAGAAACCTAATAATGAAATGTGTTTCAACTGTGGAGAAAAAGGTCATATCAAGCCGAACTGTCCTAAACTAGTTCCAGCCATTAACAACAAGACTACTAAAAATGCTAGGGCATTTGTTCCGACTACAGAAGAAGCAAAGATGATCCCAGACGTGATAGCCGGTACATTTTTAGTTAATGATGTTTTTGGCAAAATATTATTTGACTCTGGTGCAAACCAAAGTTTTATTAATACTTCGTTTTGCAAACTTCTCAATCTACCATTAACTAAACTCCCACAAGAATGTCTAGTAGAGACAGCAAATGGAGAAACCATTAAGATTTCTGAAATCTTGCATGGAGCAAGAATAAAAATTTTAATCAAAAGTTTATTGCAAACCTTTATCCAATGAATCTGGCAGGATTTGATGTTGTATTAGGAATGGATTGGTTAATAGCCAATAAAGCCAGTATTTTTTGTGATCAAAAGTCAGTTCAAGTAAATTCACCAAGGGGTGAAAAGATCACAATTAAAGGAGATAAGCCCTCTAGATCCACAAAATTCATCTCTGTGATGAAAGCAACAAGTTATATAAGAAAAGGATCCTTAGTGTATTTGATTTCCATAATCATTAACACTAAAGGAAAAGAACTGAAAGATATTCCTGTAGTATCTCAGTTTTCAGACGTGTTTCCAGAAGAATTACCAGGGCTACCGCCAGACAGAGAAGTTGAATTCAGAATCCACTTGCTACCAGGAACAGCATCAATTGCCAAAGCACCTTACCGTTTGGCACCCGCAGAAATGCAGGAACTGAAGAAACAATTAGACGAATGTTAGAGAAAGGGTTCATACAGCCAAGCTCATCGCCATGGGGAGCGCCAATCTTATTCGTCAAGAAGAAAGACGGGTCAATGCGTATCTGCATTGATTACCGTGAATTAAACAAAGTCACGATTAAAAATCGGTATCCATTACCGAGAATCGATGATTTATTTAATCAGTTGCAAGAAGCTCGATTTTTCTCTAAAATCGATTTATGATCATGATATCATCAATTAAATGTACATGAAGAGGACATTCCTAAGACCGCTTTCAGAACAAGGTATGGCCGTTATGAATTTACTGTCATGCCATTTGGTCTAACCAATGCCCCAGCTGTATTTATGGACATGATGAACCGAATATGTAAGCCATATTTGGATAAATTCATAATTTTCTTTATAGATGATATTCTTATTTACTCTAAGAATAAAGAGGAACATGCAGCGCATCTGCACGCACTTCTAAGTCTATTAAGGAAAGAAAAGCTTTATGCCAAGTTTTCAAAGTGCGAGTTTTGGTTAAAACAAGTACAGTTTATTGGACATTTAGTCAATCATGAAGGAATTCATGTGGATCCCACCAAGATTGAGGCGATTACCAAATGGAAAACCCCTGAGTCACCAACAAAGGTTAGAAGTTTCTTAGGATTGGCCGGTTATTGTGACACCTGGGTCACTGCGACCATCAAACATATACCAAGCCAATGAAATATTGTATTTCATACTTGGGATCTGTAAAATTATGTGTGTCTTTTGCACATATCAATTCTTGTTCGATTACAAGCTCTAAATCGCTTTCTGGAAGGTTATACGCGCACTGATGCGTAAATATAACCACTTTAATACAACGAACACTCCAGAATAGTGAAATAGGCTTAACATACCTTAAATAACCTTTACATAACTTAGAAATAAGTTTTAAAGGCTTTGGTATGGTAAAATCAAGTTTAATCGTCTACAGGGACTAAACTTGACAAACTGCGAAAGTATGACGATTCGTACTGGAACAGACATTCCGAAACATGACCATAAGTTAAACATACCATAAATATCCTTTACATAGCTTAGAAATAGGCTTTGAGGGGTTCGGTGTGCTAAAATAAACTTTTGGGTCATTCAGGGACTAAAAGCGTCAAAAAGTGCATAAGTTTGCACTTTCACGCATAACTTACGTTCTGAATACATCCGGACATCCAAAAATTTATGTAAGCACTAAAATATTTTATTTTAGTGTTTGGAATAAGAAAAATCCATTCGTCACACAATTTGGATCGTTTTTCGCGCTTATGCGCATGTCGTCGTAATTAAGCGAACATCGTGATCGTACGACCAAACGAACCGACATCCGGGATATTTTTGAGCATGTTTCATGTCCACAATGTTTAGGCATCATTTTAGGGCCTTAAATTTGACTTAACGAGCCTTAAACATGTCAGAAATGGCCTTAATACACAACGGGGACTGAAATGGAAACTTTGGAAACTGGTTGCTGATCAGAAGGACCTAGGCGTGACACCTAGCCCCCTAGGCGTCACGCGAGGCCCCTTCAGAACAGAAAAAGCTGTTTTAACAGCTGTTAACAGCCCTTATACACTCCAAAGGCCAATGCCACATGTCAATCCCTGATGTTGGGGGCCATTTTGAGTTACCACAAGTTTGCAACAAGTGTAGGGATGTGATTAAATCACGGTTTACGAGAAACGATCCTAACGGTGGTCCATTTACTATAAATACCCACCTCAATTCCTTGAAAACCCACAAATCTGATCTAAGAAGCTCTAAGTTAAAGCCATTTGCTTCATACCTGAACTACTTGGATCGAGATTAGCTTGCGGGGACCCTTTGTAAGTGTTCTTTCGTTCTTTCATTCGTTTTAGCGTTAAAGTCAAACTTTGTTTGACTTTCTGCATTGACCAGGTTATGGTCAATGCGAAGTTCGTTTGAACTTCATAACGTGAGCGTGATCACGATGGTTATAGTCCCTAGTGAATATACCTACTGATTACCACGTTATCGAGACTTAGTGACGAGTCGTAGTTTCGGCCAAAATGCGTGTTATTGCGTATTTTGTAACCAAACTACTTTTAGGTATCAAAACCATTTGTTTTGATACCAAACCTGTTTTCTAAACTTAGTTAAGCATGTTTTAACATGCTTAGCTCGTCACTTTTAGTTTTGTGCTTGTCTAGGGTCGTAAGGTAAGCGATCTAAACAATCGCTTATACTTTCGAACCCGACCCATTTGGTCGATCATTAGGATCCAACCAAACACATTAGGTGACCATAGTTGTATAGGGAATAACCTTCCAAGTTTATACCTTATGGTCACAACGTTTAGTTAGTTGTATGATAGGTAGTTTATATGCCTTAGGTAAATTACCAAAATGCCCTTTTTACGCCAAAATTCATTTAAAGCATATGTAACATAACTTTTAGTATCTAAACTGATTTGGCAACAATATTAGACATGTTAAGGCATATTTTACTTATCATAGGGCTAGTTAGGCGGTCCGAACGCGTTTTACGCGAACGACGCGTTAAAGTAGCATAAGCTACCTAAACGGGTCAAAATGGGTCGTAAGCACTTAGGTTAGGTTTCATTTTAGTATGTAGGCTTTGTTAAACCATATTACATGAGTTCCCATACTCATTTGGTTTACGAGCCCTCATCCTATCCAATCCTCCGATATAGGTCCGGTTATTAATGTAGTTACCTATATTAGGTGCCGTTTTATATCCGTGATCTCTAGCATTGTTTGGTTGTTACTCAAGGACTACTAAGCAATCTCAAGTGAGTACATAGACCCCTTTTTACCGTTTTCAAACTGTTTTGGGGTGGAACACATGTGCCTACTTGTTACTTTCATGCTTTCCATGTTTTCACATCATATACTTGTTATGTTCATTAGTACATTTATAGTACATGATTTACATTACATTATTTTGCTATGTATGCCCATTGTGTGCATACTTAGTACATCGTTTTACATTACATTTCATGCTATGATTGCCCATTGTGTGCATACTTAGTACATCGTTTTACATTACATTTCATGCTATGTATGCCCATTGTGTGCATACTTAGTACATCGTTTTACATTACATTTCATGCTATGTATGTCCATTGGGTGCATACTAAGTACACTGTTTTACATTACATTTCATGCTATGTATGTCCATTGTGTGCATACTTAGTACATTGTTTTACATTACATTTCATGCTATGTATATCCATGGTGTGCATACTTAGTACATTGTTTTACATTACAATTTGTTGCATATGCTCATCCAGCATATGAACACATTATATTACATTTTGAACCGTTGTAACCATTTGACTATGTGAACCGTCGTAACCATTTGATTATGTGAACCATTTGTAACTGTTGAACCGTGTGAACCATTTGTATCTGTTGACATGATTTACATTTGACAATAGACTTTGGACTATACATAAACATTTCTACAATTGTTAAACATTACATCTTGATGGTTTGGTTTGAGTAAGTGATTTAAGTAACGAGGCGTGTGTAATATGATACAAGCATGGTGGATATGCCGCTGGTACTTCCTATATATAAGTGTTTGTATGGTATTACATATCGTAGCGTTATTTGAATCATTTCAATTTGAGACATATAACATTTCATACAAATAACATACTTTTCACAAGACATTGTTTTACAAACAACTTATCTTATACAAACTCATTTTACATGGTTATTCATTTAACCATACATTATTCTCTTATTCATACATATCATCTGAACTTATTGTTTTTCAAACGATTTACAAGACAAATCAAATTACATGGTTCATGACTAAACTTTATTAAACATTTTCTTAAACTTACAAGTCATGAATCCTATTTTCACAAAACCTATGTATCTCACAGGCATTTTTATGCTGACGTACCTATTTTCACATGTGTTTTCAGGAGTTGATGCATAGGACTTATCGAGATACACTTAGGCGGACTTGGGCCTTAGTGACAATAAAAGATGCAAGACTAGTTATTTATGTTATTTTTCTTTGATTGTCAAGACATTGTAACTCTTTTAATCAATAAAACAATATTTCAATTTCCATGTGTTATGAAACAATGATTCTATTACAACACTCCCCGACGTTTCTGCCATGTTTTGTTGTTTTACGTGGTTGGGGTGTGACAGTTATTATAGAAGATTTATTCGAGATTTTTCTAGAATAGCCATTCCCTTAACTAAGCTAACCTGTAAATCTGTTAAGTTTGAATGGGGACCAAAACAAGAAGAAGCCTTTAGAATTCTTAAGCAAAGATTAACCAATTCACCCATACTAGCGTTACCAGAAGGAACTGAAGATTTTGTAGTCTATTGTGACGCTTCTAAATTAGGTTATGGATGTGTGTTGATGCAACGCCAAAAGGTTATAGCTTACGCCTCTAGATTAGGAGCTATAATTTTTGCCCTGAAAATTTGGAGACATTACCTTTATGGTAGTAAGTTTACCATTTTCACTGATCATAAGAGTTTAAGGTATGTTTTTGGGCAAAAGGAGTTGAACATGAGGCAAAGACGCTGGATGCAGATACTTAGCGATTATGATTGTAATATCTAGTATCATGCAGGAAAGGCTAATGTAGTAGCTGATGCTTTAAGTCGAAAGTATCACGAAAAGCAAAAAAAAGAGTACGTTCTCTTAAATTAAATCTGCAGGTAGATTTAAATAAACAGATTAGAAAAGCACAAGAATCAGTAATCAAGGATGATACTGAAAAGTGGAAAGGAATGATTAAGGAACTAGAACAAGGAACAGATGGAATTTGGAGATTCCATAAGAAAAGAATGTGGATACCTAAATTAGGGAACCTACGCCACCGTATATTAGAAGAAGCCCATAAATCTAAGTATACGATGCATCCTAGAAGTGATAAGATGTATCAGGATTTAAGAAAGAATTTCTGGTGGATAGGAATGAAGAAAGATATAACAGCTTTTGTTTCTAAGTGTCTAACTTGTTCACAAGTTAAAGCTGAACATCAGAAACCCTCAGGTTTGTTGCAACAATTAGAGATGCCCGTATGGAAATGGGAATTAATAACAACGGATTTTGTTACTAAATTACCCAAAACAAGGAAAGGTAATGATACAATCTAGGTGATTGTAGACAGGCTAACTAAGTCAGCTCATTTCCTACCAATGAAAGAAACTTTCAATATGGAACAGTTAGCTAAATTGTATGTAAATGAAATAGTTTCATTACATGGAATTCCTTTATCAATTATGTCTGATAGAGATAGCCGTTTTACCTCTCATTTTTGGACAAGTTTCCAAAAAGCAATGGGAACCAAGTTGAATCTAAGCACCGCTTATTATCCTCAAACGGACGGACAAAGTGAAAGGACAATTCAGACAATGGAGGATATGCTCAGAGCTTGTGTAATTGATTTCGGAGGTAATTGGGACGATCACTTACCATTAATAGAATTTTCTTATAATAACAGCTATCATACAAATATCAATGTTGCACCCTTCGAAGCACTCTATGGAAGAAAGTGCCGAACTCCAGTTTGTTGGGCAGAAATTGGAGAAAAGCAATTATCTGGACCAGAAATAGTACAAGAAACAACCGACAAGATTATCCAAGTTAAGGAACGATTGAAAGCAGCACGTGACCGACAAAACAGTTATGCTGATAACAGACGAAAACCATTAGAATTTCAGGTAGGAGACAAAGTGTTATTGAAAGTCTCTCCTTGGAAAGGAGTAGTAAGATTCATCAAAAGGAGAAAGCTAAGCCCCAGGTATATTGGACCTTTTGAAATTATTAGAAGAATAGGACATGTAGCCTATCAGCTGCAACTGCCAGAGGAAATGGCAGGAATACATAATGTATTTCATGTATGCAATCTCAAAAAGTGCTTAGCTGATGAATCACTCGTGGTGCCTCTTAAGGACATAGAGGTAAATGAACAGTTAAAATTTTTAAAAAGACCTCTACAAATTGAAGATAGGAAAGTCAAGAATCTCAAGCACAAGAGATTAGTTCTGGTCAAGGTGAGATGGGACTCCAAAAGAGGACCAGAGTATACTTGGGAGCTTGAATTAGAAATGCAAAGGAAATACCCACACCTATTCCAGTAGACCTCGAGGACGAGCTCTAAAACAAGGTGAGGAGGATATAACAATCCTCCAAAATATTTCTGACACCCCTAACATAATTAAAATATCCTTATATGTCTTAAAACATACCCCGTATGTGAAAACCGAGCCCAAATTACTATATATAATTAAAAATTAAATAAAAACAAAATCTAGTCCTAGCTCGCGGGCCGCGAATGTGGGGACTATGTTCTACGCGGGCCGCGACAGCTCAAAGGCAGGGCAACACCCTTGAGCTGCCACGTGGCAGCAACGTGTTAGGTCTAGGGTTTGAGTCGGACAAGCTAGGGCCTACCCTAGCTAGCCTCGCGGTCCGCAAAGGCCCTGGCAGAAGCTTACGTGGGGCGCGACGAAAGTAGAAGGGACACTATATATAGAGGCATTCAGCCTCAGTCCCAACTCGCTCATTTTCTCGATCTCTCTCTCAATATTCTGCATAGTTATTATACTTTTCGGGCATTTTACCCCCCTAAATAATGAAGTTCTGTCTCGTTGTAAGTATCATAACCCCCGGTTACGTATCAGATACGCTGCTCGATTGATCCAGGGTTCCGTAACGGCTGTCGTGGTTCTGCCCGACGTAGTCGTTGGAATGTCATCTCGGGGAGGGTATTACTAATGTAAATATTGGGTTATTATACTAACGCGTGTGCATTTGTGTAATTACTAGATAATCACTAGGAAACCCTTAAGGAAAACCCTAAGACAATGTGAGTAATCTCCTTTTTGCAAATTGTTTTTACAAAACCTCATATGATTAACATTATATTAAACAGTGATTGAGTATTTGTATTCTACAATTATCGTCGGTATGTTGGGGTTTTGTATACAAAATTTGTTACTACATTGTGAGTAGTAACATCAACACAAGTCGGGTTGACAGTACCGTGGGTGGTAATTAAAGTAGATGGAAACAAATGTAATTGCGCGACCACCCTCAATACTGTACAATGGTTTTACTTAACTTGATTAAATTGGGATTCACTCACCAGTATTTCCCACTGACAAAATGTTTTTAAACGCGTTTCAAGTAACAAAATGTGAAAGCCTAATAGAAACCAGCTGGACAGCACTGAAGGCTTGGAAAAGTGGCTATAAAGTTACCTAAAATAAAGAGATGTTTTATTTAAATATAATATGGTTTATCCCTATGAAAAATGTGTGTACTTGAAACTTGGGATTTTCCCATGTGTTTAATATATTAAAAGCGTGGTATTTTACTCTGATAAAATATTTCCTAACTACGGTCCTGGTGTAAATTCCGCTGCCAAAATGATAAACACCGATACCACTGAAACTGGCCGCGGCCGCCTGTTTCCGGGAAGTTAGGGGACGGGGGTTGCGACATCTGCTCCCTACTATCGCTTTGGTTTCTATCACTGTCCTGGATCCTATTCCCACGCCCCGTACCAGACCAGCATTGCCTCCTTGCTATGTCCGGTCTTGCCATAACTTCCACGCCTATGGGCCCTGCACGGACTGGTGTGATGATAACCACACCTGTTACTCTTTGGTAGTTCTTCTTGGTAGTTTTTTTCACATTCCTTAGTTGTGGTTACGGATGCCTTGACCGTCCTAGTCGCAGCGTTTTCCTTATGTTTGTCGCTCGGCTTAAAGTCTTGCTTGTAATGCGTATACTTTCTCTTATCCTTATCCAAAGAAGACTCCACATGTGTCTTCTCTTTTACTGGACGTTCATTCGAATTCTCCATCATTATTCTGTCCTTGGCCGAACCTAGGGCATGAGTTACCGCCTGAGCGATTCCCAATATGATTCCTCTTATTCCGCCATTGTTTGCAGTGTTGCTTGCTTCGTATTGGACAATTGCTTCAGCAACTTGTTGGTTCTACAGAGCTTCAAGCTCAGCTCTTGTTGCAGGTAAAGGTCCTGATTAAACTTGGCCAGCATTTCCTTCGCTGTGGTTCCATGTGCTTCTCATGTATAAGATATAACGACGAAATTAAACATTTATTTTGGAATAAATGTTGTCGTCTATGTGTGAAAGCAGAGCTCATTCGTCATGCACCATAAGTATAAGGGTAGGGTAATTCCTAATGAGGCCTATGCAAATCTTCCCACCATAATCATCTCATCATTGTAGTGAGGTAAAATGAGTCGCAACAAAGCCTTGCTAAGGATATATCAACTTTCTTATATACCATGTTAACTTGTTACAATTAGCCTTGCGTAGAAAACCTCCTCGGAGTCACCTTACCCCAATTGTCGCAAGTCATCCAGTGCTATACAAAATTCGGTGAGGCCTTCCATTCACCTAGTTCCTTGTTTATTCCTCAAGTTTCCGACTTTTCCATAGTATTTACTTTTACAAAAGCAGGCGTACCTCCCAAGGGATGGGGTCGTGCATTACTACCACGGGTATGAGGGGATAGTGGATACGCGGAGGTAAGGTTTTTAAGGGTTTTGGGTAAACAAATCAGGGGAAGGATGTATAGAAAACCCACTGGTGGTTAGAAAACCCGGGAAACTCAAAGCTCCCGATTTTTTTTTTTTTTTTTTTGAAAAAATTTACACATGTTATATACATGTTTTTAGAGGTTTTGGGCAAAAAAAATCAAAAAAGCTCCGAGTAGATATTTAAAAAAAATAAACAAGTTTTTGTGTAACATATGTTACATTCGTCTGACATATGTTACCACAGAAATTTGTTTATTTTTTTTTTAAATATCCACTCGGCCCTTTTTTGATTTTTTTTTTTGCCCAAAACCCTTAAAAACATGTATATAACATGTGTAAATTTTCTTTTCTTTTTTTAAATTCGGGAGGTTAGAGTTTCCCAAGTTTTCTAAATTATAAGGGTTATATATATAGGGTAGGGCTAGGTAGAAAACCCTTATGTTTTTAAAAAACCCTAGAAAACCCAACCTCCGGACAATTTTTTTTTTTGAAAAAAATAACACATGTAATATACATGTTTTTAAGAGTTTTGGGCCAAAAAAAACAAAAAAGCGCCGAAGGATTATTTAAAAAAAAAATAAACAAATTTCAGCAACTTTTGTGACTAACATGTGTTAGACAAAAAATGCTGAAACTTGTTTATTTTAAAAAAAAAAATCCTTAGGCGCTTTTTTTGTTTTTTTTGGCCCAAAACTCTTAAAAACATGTATATTACATGTGTTATTTTTTTCAAAAAAAAAATGTCGGGAGGTTGGGTTTTCTAAGGTTTTTTAAAAACATAAGGGTTTCCTATGGAGCCTTAGACTATATACATAGGGGGCTGCTAAAATGAAAACCACCCCCAGTTAAAAGAACCACGAGAACCACTTTCCAACCATATATATATATATATATATATATATATATAGGGGATGGATCATGAGAAAACTAGTTTAAATGAGAAAACCAAAAAACTAACCAAAAATACCTAAAAACATACCAATTTTTTTTTTTTTACAATTTTTTATATAAAAATCGCTACTTTTTATGTATGAAAAAAAATTTTGAAATTATTTTTTTTTTTTTTTGTTGTAATGCACATGTGCAATACATAAAGCTTAAACTACTTAACCCACCCCCCCCCCCCCAAAAAAAAAAAAACCTAAACTCCCCCACCCCCCACCCTCCCGAAAACCTAAAACTACACCCTAAACATAAACCCGAAAAAAACCTAAACCCCCCCCCCCCCCACCCCCACCCCCCAAAAACCTAAACCCCCCCTCCCCCCACACCCAAAAACCTAATCCTAAACCTCCAAAAAACTAACCCTAAAAGCTAAACTAAACTCAAAAAGCTAATTTTAAGCATGTAATGCAATTGTAAACCCGAAAAAAACCTAAACCCCCCACCCCCCCCCCCCCCCAAAAAAAACCTAAACCCACCCTCCCCCCCACACCCAAAAACCTAATCCTAATCCTAAACCTCCAAAAAAACTAACCCTAAAAGCTAAACTAGACTCAAAAAGCTAATTTTAAGCATGTAATGCAATTGTAGTACATGTTATATTGCACATGTGCACTACTATAATAATAGTATTGAAAACAAGATGACACCATAAAACTTTTTTTATGTCATAAAAAATATGCTCGAATATACTTGAATGAAAGATACAAAAATTTGTGATCTTATGGTGCCATTTTTGTTTTAAAATGATAACGTATGGAGAAATGGGAAATGTTTGAAAAGTTATATATTTTTTTTTCCAATTTTACCCCTCCTTCATTAAAAGTCCCCCCCCCCCCCCCCCCTCCTTCATTAAAAGTCTCTCCCCTCCCTTTTTAGTGGTTTTTAGTTAGTTTTCTAGTTTTCTCATTTATATCTAGTTTTCTCATGATCCTCTCCCTATATATATATATATAAGTGTCCGCTAAAATGAGAACCACCTCGAGTTGTAAGATATTTAACTTAACTAGTCGAGTAAAATAATAATTTTTCTAAAAAAACATTTTTAGCCTTTTTTTAATTGTTTTTTTTTAATATTTTTAGTTTTTGATTTTTTTTTATTAAAAATGCTTCTACAAGTATATATAAGGAGAAGCGTCGAAAAAGATGTTTAAAAAATTAATTTTTAACATGTTAAGTTAAATTTTTAAGAGTGTTCCCCGGTTCTCCACTTTTTTAGTGTTCCCCAATGAACCTCACACTATATATATATATATATATATATATAGTGTGAGGTTCATTGGGGAACACTAAAAAAGTGGGGAACAGTGGGGAACCGGCTCAAACGAACTCCGATTGGACTCATTCCAGTGGCGTTGGAACCGTCTCGTCG
Source organism: Helianthus tuberosus (assembly GCA_030545235.1). Lineage (NCBI taxonomy): Eukaryota > Viridiplantae > Streptophyta > Magnoliopsida > Asterales > Asteraceae > Helianthus > Helianthus tuberosus. Next base: position 107,937,157 of record CM060449.1, read on the forward strand.
AACCCTAACTAGGCTCTCTTAACCCTAAATCATAACCCCTAATCCCTAAATATATTAGGGTTTGGCTTTTAGGGTTTAGCTTTAGGGTTTAGCCTTAGGGTTTAGCTTTAAGGTTTAGCTTTAGGGTTTAGGGTTTAGCTTTAGGGTTTAGGGTTTAGATTTAGGGTTTAGCTTTAGGGTTTAGCTTTAGGTTTAGCCTTTAGGGTTTAGCTTTTAGGGTTTATAGTTTAGATTTTACGGTTTAGCTTAGGTTTTAGCCTTATTTTTTAGCTTTAGGGTTTAGGGGTTATGATTTAGGGTTTAGGGTTAAGAGATCCTAGTTAGGGTTCGACGAGACGGTTCCAACGCCGCTGGAATGAGTCCAATCGGAGTTCGTTTGAGTCGGTTCCCCACTGTTCCCCACTTTTTTAGTGTTCCCCAATGAACCTTCCCCTATATATATATATATATATATATATATATATATATATATATATATATAGGGAGGGGCTCATGTGAGAACCACCCTTATTGTGAGAACCTTGAGAACCAATGTGAACACAACCTAAAATAGCTAAAAAAACCTAAAAACAACCTAAAAAAACCTAACCCCCCCCCCCCCCCCCAAAAAAAAAACCTAACCCCCCCCCCTCCAAAAAAAAAAAAAAACCTAAACCCCCCTCCCCCACCCCCCAAAAACCTAAGCCCCCCCCCCCCCACCCCCCCAAGCTAAAATGCTAAAAACTAAACCCCTAAAAAACCTAAAAAAATCTAAAAAAAATTAAAAAAAATCTAAATTTTTTTTTTGATTTTTTTAATATTTTTTAGGTTAAAATCGCTACTTTTCGAAGCCAAAAAATTTTTTAAAAAAAAAAATATTTTTTTTTTGCTTCGAAAAGTAGCGATTTTTTTATAAAAAATATTAAAAAATTCAAAAAAAAAAAATTTTGTGTGATTTTTAGCTATTTTTAGGCATTTTTTGTGTGTTCACATTGGTTCTCGCGGTTCTCACAATAAGAGGTGGTTCTCGCATGATCTCCTCCCTACTTCTCCCTATATATATATATATATATATATATATAGGGAGGAGATCATGCGAGAACCATCCTTATTGCGAGAACCAATGTGAACACAACCTAAAATAGCTAAAAAAACCTAACCCCCACCCCCCCTCCCCCCCAAAAAAAAACCTAAACCTCACACTATATATATATATATATATATATATAGGGTAAGGTTATTGTAAAAAAGACCAAAAGTGTGAGAAAGGTAAGAAAGAATCTCAGCCATTAGATCTAAATAAATTGAAAAGGGTAAACAAGTAATTTTATCATTAATTCAATTAATTAAAAACTTCCCATAACCGCCACCTTAATTATAGGAAGTATATAACACCATTCAGCAAGTATATAACACCATTCAACAAGTGTATATAACACCATTCGGCATTCAACAAGTGTATAACACCATTCAGCAAGTATATAGCACCATTCAGTAAGTATATAAACCATTCAGCAAGTATATAACACCATTCAGCAAGTATATAACACCATTCAGCATTCAGCAAGTATATAACACCATTCAGCAAGTATATAACACCATTCATTGACTAAACATCTGATCGAAACATATTTTCTTCTCTATATAAGTATAGCAATATGGTACTCATATTATAGATAAAAAAACGCTCGTTATTATGTTGTAATTTTTTTTTAAAAAAAAGTTACGTATAAAAAGTTATTGACGTTTAAAAAAGACGGGGGGAAGTTACATATGCATTACCTAATTTCTAGTGGGTTTAAAAGACTATATTGCCCCTAGATATTTCAAATCAGTCCAAATTAATGAAAATATTTTACAATTTGGTCCCTATTGATCTCAACCATTAGATCAAAAGATCTAATGGCTGAAATTCTTTCTTACCCTTCTCACACTTTAGGCCTTTTTTACATGATCCTCTACCTATATATATATATATATAGGGAGGAGATCATGCGAGAACCACCCTTATTGCGAGAACCGCGAGAACCAATGTGAACACAACCTAAAATAGCTAAAAAAACCTAACCCCCACCCCCCCCCCCCCAAGCTAAATGCTAAAAACTAAAACCCCCAAAAAAATCTAAAAAAAACCTAACCCCCCCCCCCCCAAAAAAAAAAAAACCTAAACCCCCCTCCCCCACCCCCCAAAAACCTAACCCCCCCCCCCCCCCCCAGCTAAAATGCTAAACCCCCAAAAAACCTAAAAAAATCTAAAAAAAATTTAAAAAAAATCTAATTTTTTTTTTAATATTTTTTATGCTCAAATAGCTACTTTTAGTGGCAAAATTTTTTTTTTTTTCAAAAAGTAGCGATTTTTATATAAAAAATATTAAAAAAAAAATTTGTGTGATTTTTAGCTATTTTTAGGCATTTTTTGTTGTGTTCACATTGGTTCTCGCGGTTCTCGCAATAAGAGGTGGTTCTCGCATGATCTTCTCCCTATATATATATGGGGGGCTGCTAAAATGAAAACCACCCCCAGTTAAAAGAACCACGAGAACCACCTTCCAACCATTGATCTTTGAAGATGAATGGATAAGATTAAAAGTTATAAAAATAATATTAAATTCTTTTTGTCTTATTATGTTTTTAATATTTTAATGTTAAAATGTCAGTTTAGTAAATTTGTTTGTTTAGTCTTATTGTACATATATTGTTTTTAATTACTTTTTTGGTCTTATTAAATTAATTGTTTTTTATTAAAATCAGATTTTTTAATTACAAAACATGTTAAAATTTAAATTTTTTTTACAAAAAACAATTTTTGTCAGATTTTTTTTACAAAAAAAAAACGTTTTTACGAGCTGTTTTTTACACCCCGTTTTTACGCGCCGTTTTTTACACCCCATTTTTACGCGCCGTTTTTACGCGCCGTTTTTTACGCCCCGTATTTACGCGTTGTTTTATCACCCGGTTATTTTACGAGCCGTTTTTACGCGCCGTTTTTTACACCCCGTTTTTTACGTGCTATTTTTTTACGCGCCGTTTTTTACGCCATGTTTTTATGCCCCGTATTTATGCGTCGTTTTTTTACACACACGTTTTTAAAATTCTATTACGGTTTTAAACTTTTTTTACGGTTTTAAACTTTCTTTTTACAAAAAACTTTTTTAGAATTTTTTTTTACAAAAACTTTTTAACAAAGAAGAAAAATTCCTACGAATTTTTTTTTACGATTTAACATTTTTTTTTACAAAAACTTTTTTTTACACATACGTTTTTTAAACCTTTTTATGTTTTTTTTACGAAAACGTTTTTTACGGTTTTAAACTTTTTTTCTACAAAACATTTTTACCAAAATTTTTTTACAAATTGAAAAGAGTTTAAAAAGAGACTTTAATGAGGAGAGAGAGATGATTTGATTGTTTTGATTAAATGACTATATTACCCTTTTGGTTATTATCTTATTGGTGGAGTGTAGTTCTCGCGATTCTCGTAACTGGGATTGTTTTCATTTTAACGGCCCCCTATATATATATATATATATATCTGTACTACTTTAATAAGGATATAGGAAGGACAGAATGGTAATTCAGCAAGGTGTTGAAAACACCCTCAATGCACAATGTACAAGTCTTAAGGCACCAAAAACACAAATAAATTACCCTTCTACTGGTTCATCTTCAGCCGTCCATTTATCTCAATTTTCACACGGATCGCGATCTCAGTCGTCCACTTCACTTCACACGGATCAACTTTTCAATCCATACACGCGCCCAGGCAGCAAATTAAACCCTAAATCACATTTCAAAAATTCAAAACCGCCTCTTCTCTTCCTTCTCTCTCTCAAATTCCATATGAATCAGATCTAGATCTGGATCTGCTCTCTCTCTCTCTCTATTTCAAAGAAGAAAACATCAATTCGTTTTTTGATGCCGATTCACAGGTACAGTTTTTAGGGGTGTTGATTTCCATCATAGTTTTCCGATTTGATAGACTCAGGATTTTGTTTGTAATCGATGATTGTTTTAGAACAGTTTGTTTGTTTTCTTCATACCTAAATTTTGGAAGTTTAATATTAAATTTTAATGATTTTTTAGGCCGAAAATACTGTTTTTTTTCGGTTGAATGTAGTCTCTTGGGTCAGATCTAGCGATTAGTCGATGGTTGATGTTGATTTTCAGGCAAAGTGCTCACTGTGGCAGCTCAATGGTGATTCCAAGAAGGCTGTGGGCGGCTGGAACTTTTTGTTGCTATTGTTAAAGCCTCCTTTAGTTCCTGGATTAGGGGTATGTTTTAGATGCTATTCTCAACAAAGATTGTTTAAGGTTTTTATATTTTTTGTATAATTTACATAATAAACATACTCCTTTTATATGACAAGAATGCACTATGTGAATGGTTATAGTGTTTGTTTCAATTTGTGTTGCAGGGGTAAAGTAAGGAGCTAGGGTTCAACGATAGTGTACTTGGAGAAGGCGGTTTCGGGTTGGTTTTTAAAGGGTGGATCGATGAACAGTCACTTGCAGCTGCCAAGCCTGGTACTGGCACTGTCATTGTGTTTAAAAGATTGAACCAAGAAGGTCTTTAAGGTCATCCAGAATGGCTGGTAATTACCAAAGTTTGTATCTTTTTTATTTAATTTATTGAATTAGAGTTATATTTCCCTTGATTTAAGATGGTTTTTTTAATACATTATTGCAGACAGAAATTATTTATTTAGGGCTGCTAAATCATCCATATCTTGTGAAGTTAGTCGGTTACTGCTTAGAAGATGACCACAGGATGTTAGTGTACGAGTTCATGCCACAAGGTAGCTTGGAAAACCATCTATTTAGAAGTGCGTTTTCGCCATTGTTTACCGCTCCAATTTTCCTCAAATTTTAAAAATTAAATCTTATTAATAGTTTAATACCACTTTATTATAACAGGTAGTTCGTGTACCTTCACAGCCCGGAAGCAAAAGTGATCTATCGCGATTTCAAGTCATCAATCATCTTGATTGACTCTGTATGTTTTCTCAAATTGATGGTCTTAGTATTATATATTTTGTTTACATGATTACTTACGAATTTTAATATTGTGAACTTGCAGAATTATAATGCAAAACTTTCGGATTTCGGGTTGGTGAAGGATGGACCGGTGGACGGGAAAACTTGTGTAGCTACAAGGGTTATGGGTACCTATGGATATGCAGCTCCTGAATATATGGCCACAGGTAAGCCAAGGGAAAAATAGTTGTTAAAATTGCATGTTTACAAGTGGGTCCATTTGCTTACAGTTGCTTTAAGGAAAGTGGGTTTTTAACTTATGTTTATATTATGTCATCTTGTATTTATCAAGATCGGCTGTTTGAAGTTAGTGTGTGGCATTTGGTTTTAAACCAACTATGAAAATTGCAAAACTGAAAAAAAATATCAATAAAGAACAAGAAATCCATTTAGTTGGTAATAACTAATGGGAAAGTTACAGGTGGTAATTTCTATCTTGACACAAAAATAATCATGTTTTGGGTTGTTATATCAAACCCATTTAATAAGCGTGTTGTGTTCGGGTGCCCTATTTAACCTGCTTAATCAAACAAGTGGACCTGCCAACCCGTTTAACCCATTTATTACAACCCACCACGGGATAGGTGAAACTTTTAAGGCCCCTCCCCCTTTTTGATCGGTAGTGTAAATTTACGCATATTTTGTCTAGAAAAAAAGTGTATATACATATTGAGCCCCCCCCCCCACCCCCACCCCCACCCAAATTATTGCTTAAACATTGCCGGCCCCTGAGCTTAACACATTCACAACTTGATTGCAACCCGCCGACCCATTTGACTCATTTAGATGAATGGGTTAAACGGATTGTGTTAGGGTTACGTGATTTTATATGTTTTCGGTTTAGGGTTGATGTCTCTGACCCGAACAAGTATATGCGTCATTGCATCGTGTTTGGCACCCCTAGGAAAAATAGACAAAATATGATGACATGTTACCTTCGGTTGAATCGTCGATGGTTTGAAAACGTGCAATCAACATCTCATGTTATGATCTTTTGAATAAAAATCTTTCAGACTGTTATATTATTGATAGGATTTGAATCATCAAAGTAATATCATTTTTTTTCTCTTCTCAATTACTCTAAATTACGTGTACAAATCCATGTTTCACCATCACTAAAATGACTGTGGGCCCAAACGTGTCTATTATTGATTTTTTCCTGGTATGTTCGATGCCATTTTCATTGCTGCTGACTTTGGGTGTGTTTGGTTACAGGTCAAAATCGCCACCTCTACTAATGCTATGCATTTTTTCTTCGGGATATATTGCGTTTTCATGCAGTTTACTGGCCGGCTATGTTAATGTCCGCTGGACTAAGCCTTCCCAATACTGTTTTTGGCCATGGTTTCCTGACAAAGGTATTTACTTACTATTTAGCCATTAAACGCTTATGTTAATTGCTTGTAATAGTTAAAAAAAATTAATATCTGATTTCTCTTAAAAATCACCGCGTTATAAGACTTGAAATGAGCACTAAACTCATATATATATGCTTTCATTTCATGTAGCAATGGTTTTATTTGTAAAATTTTAGGATGGTATGAAGATGGGAAAATCACTTGGGAATACCCTTGAACCAAACGAGTTAGTGCAAAGGTTCAGGCCTGATGCGGTCAGGTACTTCTTTCTCAGAGAGGTTGAACTTGGAAATGACGGAGATTACTATGAGGAACGCTCATCAATATTGTCAACGCACATCTCGCCGATACAATCGGTATTTTGTTTTATTCATAATATTAGAATATTGTTTCTATTCATATTTAAAGCATTATTTACATGTTGACCCGTTTGACCCAAGCTCATTTTGACTCTAGACCCAATCCGCCCGGCCTGTCCATTTTGGCGGCCTGTCCATCACCGGTTCTGTGCAGCTTGAAATTTATGATGGTGAAGGCGTCGAAGAACCTAGGGCGGAACTATCACCCGCCAAACAAAAAAAAAACGAGCTGCTGCTGCAAAAACATCCAACAAGAGGAAGAAATCCAAAGAAGCTTTTGATCCAGAAGACGAAGAGGAAAACAACAATGAAGAAGATGATGATGATAGTGACTCAGAAGCTAACGCTGTTGCTGAAAAAAAGAGTAAAAGAGGCGGGAAGGCTTCTAGCAGAGGCCATGGAACTGCTGCCAAAAAGGATGATAGTGGAGCTGCACCACTTATCCTTGAAAATATAAATGGACATCTATGCATATATTAAGAAACTGCTAAACTTGAAGAACTAAGAGGGTTGGGTTACTTGATCGCTGTAGAAAGCTTTTAAATGGTATGTCTTAATTCATTGAATTTTATGTCATGTGCAGGTCACTTGATCGCTGTAGAAAGCTTTTAAAAGCCCTGGATGCAACTTTTGGAATGGGATATTTGCGTTCCAAAAATATTGTTCATTTTGATCTATAATGTGACAACTTGTTGGATAATATGTGAGATTCCCATCTATTTGTATGCAAGGTAATTAAATCTAGCATAATTCATGGTATGGCTAGAGGTGGGTAAGTGGGTATCGGGTCAAAGTGGGTGGGTTAGGTTGATGCATATACATCTATTTAAGAATCTAATCTGGTGTTAATATTATGCTTGGATGAATTTATACTTGAGTCATGATAACCCTTTTTTCCTCAGTTTACAAGCTTTTTTTCAACTCAACATTCAACAATGGTAAAACGATGATGGTTGTTCGATTATTGAGCATGCTATGGACAATACATTTCTTACGTACCAGTGTGAGTTAATTCTTTGATTACTATATTTTATTTACATTTTAGCTATATTAATGGTTTACAACAGTGCCAGCTTTAGTATTTTAGTTGTATGCACTATTTTTTGATATAAATGAACGATTATTACACTATATTGATAGGTTTTCGAAATTATTGTTGCTATCAGATGCCTATCATTCGAAATTATTACACTATTTGCAACACTCCTATCATTCGAATCAACAGCCTCTTAGATACCATGGCTGCGAAATATATAATATTTTTATTTTAAGTCGTCCGTAATGAGCGTACGTCCGTAACTAGCGTCGACTTCGTAACGAGTTGTAAATATATAATATTTTTATTTTATCGTCCGAGTCGTCCGTAACAAGCGTACGTCCATAACTAGCGTCGACTTCGTAAAGAGTTGTAAATATATAATATTTTTTATTTTATCGTCCGAGTCGTCCGTAACGAGTCGTAAATATATAATATTTTTATTTTATCGTCCGAGGCGTCCGTAACGAGCATCGTCCGTCACTAGCGTCGACTCTGTAACGAGTCGTAAATGTATAATATTTTTATTATATCGTCCGAGTCGTCCGTAACGAGCGTAGTCAGTGACTAGCGTCGAGTCCGTAACGAGCGTAGTCAGTGACTAGCGTCGAGTCCGTAACGAGTTGTAAATATACAATGTTTTTATTTTATCGTCCGATTCGTTCGTTTATTGAGTTTCGGCCAAATGGGTACAAGTCAAAATGAGTTTCGGCCAAATGGGTACAAGTCAAAATGAGTTTCGACCAGGGTCCAGGTAAAAAACACCATTTTAGAAAATGGTCATTTTGGTTGGGGTCCGATTTTGACATACCTGACTAATACGGAAATTATTCACATGTGGGTTGGTTGGGCAGGGTAATGGGTCGTAGCAGGTCAGGGTCTGAATGGGTTCCAACCAAAATGTGTACAGGTCAAAACGAACTGTTTTAAAAAGTGGTCAGTTTGGTTTGTCATATCAATTGGCCACACAGTCTGCTCATTCCGCACGACATGACAAGTTGTTAGTTCAGACTGAGGAGCTTATTCAAAAAGAAGCTGCAGAAGATACATAATTTATAAGCCAATTGGAAATCCGGTGGACCAGGCCTCAGGCTAATACTCTTACAAAAGCAAGCTGCAGATAGTGATGCTGAAATCTAATGTTCTAGAGCCGTCATGCAAGTTTTTTTTTGTTATCATTTGTGATATTATTTTTTCCTAATGGTTGACCATTTGTGTATGGTTAGTTTGTGTTCACCTGAAACACTTTGTCCAACTGTTTTAGTTATATTTTATTTTTTAGATTAAATAAATGATTTGGGAGAGATCTATGTACTAAAGATATACTCTGGGCGCGACTAAAGGCCTCTATGTGACCCATTTCATTCAAGCTTGCTTTTACTTTTATTTGTTTGATATGTTGAGAATAAGGCCAACTGAATCAACCCATTTATAGATAAATGGAACAAATTTGGCACTTCTATTTCTGATCAAAATTTCATATGTTTGAAAGGTTGAAAAGTTTTTTATTGTTTCTTCTCCGTACTTGATTTTAGGAACAATTAATTTGCTTTCCAATAAACTTAATCAATAACCTATTCTGCTGCAAATTCGTTTGCATTATTATACATCCTTTTTATTTTTCATTTTTTTTTTTCATATTGAAAAAGTGTACAATAATGACGTTTAAGTTACTCTTGTTCATGTGTATGGTGAGAATTTAGCTATATGTCGTAATGAGTGAGTTGATAAATTAGTCAATCACTTGTTCTTTTTTCCCTTTTCTTTTCTTATAAATCTGTTACCTCCAGTCGTTTACCGTGCACACACATATTTGTATATGTATACATGTTTTAGTATCATAAACCATTTGAAAAAGAAACCGGTGGATATTCCTTAGAAATAGATTAAAGATTTTAAATGACCATTTAATATTGGAATTGCTATTTCTCATTATAGGATGTTCATGTCGTCACCATATCACACCAACTTGAAGTTATTGATGACTAATTTATTGGATAGTCTACACTATTTAAGCGAACCGTGTCAACCGAATTTAATTCGGTTTGATTTCGGTAAAAATGGAACAAATCAAATTCAACCGACTTGCAAATTATCTCCGCCGCCGCATCGCGCGGGTATGCTATATGGTTTTGTTGTGATCAAGAGTTATATGTTTCCAATCGCCGCACACCGCTGATTCTCCGCCGCTGAAGAAGGCCACAACCGACTCTCACGTTCTGCTACACTGCCACCATCGTCGTCGCATGCCACATTGGAAATTACATCCCCGTACATAGCCCTACACTCACCAACCTAAGTGATACGTTTCCCGCCGCATCGCGCGGGTAAACGACTAGTATATATATATGTGTGTGTGTTTATTTAGACATGGGCACGTTAACTTTTTAATCAGGTTGTAACAAAAAATAAAATATTAGAATATTAAATTAAAATCTTTAAACTTTTGGGTTAAAATGTTCAATTCTTTAAACCACATACACCAAAAAATGTAATTTGACGACGACTTTTATTGGATTATTCGAGCCCCCAATCTTGAATCACAAAACTCTCATTTTTCGGATATACCCTTAAAACTTGTTTTAATATATCCAAAAGAGGTTTTTGTTCCCGAGATAAACATTTGCCGCTGATGGCCACCAGCAATCAGCCGTTGACTTCGGTCGAAAAATGCCACATCTCACCACCTCCCAACACCGTCGGCAAACGATCACTCCCACTCACTTTCTTCGACCTCGTATGGCTGCTTTTCCATCCAGTTCACCAGCTTTTCTTTTACGATTTCCCCCATCCCAAATCCCATTTCATCGAAACAGTTATTCCAACACTCAAACACTCCTTATCCATAACTCTCCAACACTTCTTCCCATTCGCAGGCAACTTGATCGTCTTTCCGAATTCAAAACCCGAAATCCGCCACGTGGACGGAGACTCCCTCGCGCTTACTTTCGCAGCATGCAACCTTGATTTCAACCATCTCAAACAAAATCATCCTCGGGATTGTAACAAGTTCCACCCTCTGGTACCTCTACTCGAACCTCCATTTAAAGCATCCGATCTTGTCAAAATCCCAGTTTTTTCTGTTCAAGTTACAATCTTCCCGAATTCCGGCATCACGATCGGGCTCACAAACCATCACTCGCTTTGTGATGCAAGAACACGGTATGATTTCTTGATGGCGTGGACTTCGATTGCCAAACATGGTACGGACGAGTTGTTTTTAAGTAGTAGATCGGTTCCGTTTTACGATAGGGTTATTGAATACCCTAAATCTTTAGATGACATGCTGTTAAGTCTACCACCTATTCAAACTCTTGATGAAAGTTACAAAGTGCCTCAGCTTGAGCCTCAGATGAATAAAGTTCGGTACACGTTTGTGTTGACCCGGTCGCAGATTAATAGGTTAAAGAAATGGTTGTTGGCTCAACTGCCAACTTTAGAATATGTGTCTTCTTTTGCTGTGGGGTGCGGGTATGTATGGAGTTGTGTAGCGAAATCACGTGTTCTTGTTGAGGGGGCAAAGGGGGAGTATGAGGTCGAACGGTTTGCGTGTGCTGCGGACTGGCGGGCTCGGTTGAACCCGCCAGTTCCACAAACCTATTTTGGTAACTGTACCGGGTTATGTTTGGCGACAACAAAAACATCGTTAATAACAGGAAGTAAAGGGTTTCCGACCGCGGTTGAGTTACTAGCAACGGCTATAAGGGAAGGGGTAAACAGTAAACAAGGGGTGTTTAAAGACGCTGAGACATGGCTGGACAAGGTCTTGTTAGAAGTTCCAACGATGGGTGTGGCTGGAACACCAAAAATCAATGTGTACGATGTCGATTTCGGGTGGGGAAAGCCCGAAAAGTATGAAACTGTCTCATTAGATTACAATGACTCGATATCGGTTAACGCAAGCAAAGAATCATCGGAAGATCTTGAAATTGGTTTGTGTCTTCCGGCTAAACAAATGGATGCTTTTATTAGCATTTCTGGAAATGAATTAGAGAGCATACTTTCTCATGAATTTTAATGTATCAATCTGTAATGGCTTGTATCTCTTGTTTATTTGCGTTTTGGTGATGAGATTTGGTGCCATGATCGACTTTGTTTTTAATAAATTATAAGTGTAACATCTCATAGGCTTAGACATTTTGTAACTTGAAACAAACACACACTTTTATAAGGGTGGACGCTGTGGTTCGGTGAATGGATCGGGGACTTCATTTCACCGATCGGTGAATCATCCCGGCCGAATGTTCGAGTATGATTGATTGAGGGGTTTCGGTGTATACTCACCGAATGTTTGAGTATGATTGATTGAGTTTAATGGTGGGTACTAGGGCTGCAAACGAACACGAACAAGTCCTTGTTCATTTTCGTTTGTTAAGAAATATATGTGTTCACAAACTGTTCATGAACGCTTACCGAACGAGATTTTATGTTCGTGTTTGTTTGTTAAGGAAATAAACTTGTTCGTGTTTGTTTGTTAACTTTAGGCAACGAGTGAAAATGAACGATGATGAATACAAATATGCACAAACTATTGTTCAAGAACACAAATGGTAACAAACGAACACAAACAAACGTTCATGAACAAAATATATAATACGTTGATAGTAATTAAATATTTTATTTGTCGGAATTTTGAAGTATTTAAATAAAATATAAAAGCTAAAAACACTAATGAATTATCGAACACAAACGAACATGTTACCGAACGTTCACGAACATAAATGAACGAAAGCACCCTCTGTTCATGTTTGTTCATTTAACTAAACGAACGAAATTTCATGTTTGTGTTCGTTTGTTTAATAAACGAACGAACACAAACGAACTTCCCGCCGAACGGTTCACGGACTGTTCGCCAAACGTTTGATTCGTTTGCAGCCCTAGTTGGTACCAACTTCTTTCAAACAATCATAATTTTTGTTTTATTAATTCTTTACCACTCCTTCGGTGTTTAAACCATACCACTCTTTAAGATGTATATAACTATCCAAAAACAAACATATCTACCAACCTCACATGGATGTACGACACCAACATCATCGCCGGCACCATCTCTAGTATATAATTGGGTTTCCAAGGCCGGTTAACCCGTGCCGTCGCTCAAAGCCTAAATTTTTATAGGGCCCGAAAGGTTTCTGTTACCTTTTATATATATACTTAATTATATATTTAATATATGCATATAATCATTTTGTTAGAATTGTTGGTGGTTGAGTGGAAAAACTATCTCAAGATAATTTAAAGGTCTCAAGTTCAAGTCTTGATTCCGTTACCAGTGTTTTTTGTTTTTTTTTTAATTCATTTCCCAACCACAATTTTAGGCCCAAACTTTTTTTGTCGGCTGAAGCCTAAATTTTTTTAAAAGTTCTCGTGGACGGCTCTGTAAGTTTCAAATGTGTTTTAATAATTTTGTCCATCTCTTATGTTCGGTCACATCCAATTGATAATTAACAGTTAGGTTTAGTGCTAAGGATTCTCCATACACATAAGAGCTTCTCCAACGTCCATATTTTAACTCACGTAGAAGAGAGAGAGATGGTGGCTGAAGAAACACTGACCTGAACGGTAGGCTCTGACTAAGACTTCAACTTTTAGCGATATGAACAGCTGACTACAAAACAGAACACCGTTAGGACTCGTTATAGGAATGCGGTTATTCTTGTAACCACCCTCTGGCGTAAGAATAAGTCTCGGTTTGGGAGTAAGAAAATATAGGTAGAGAGAGAGAGAGGGAGAGAGAGAGAGAGTAAACGAGAGCAGAATGAATCATACTTTGATGTTTACCTCTATTTATAGTTTACCATTAGGGCTTCCGATAAGTTAGGGATTTGCATGATCTTCCCAAAAGATTGAGGATTTGGTTACGTGGTTTATCCATGCAGAATGGAATATTCTAGAATAAACATATGTAATTATATATATATTTATAATAAAATAATAGATAATGATCGAGTCGGGTTAGCCGTTCCGGGTCATACCTCGTCAGTGGCCAATGTGACGCTGAGAAGAAGACGAGAGAAGTGGGGTGTGTGACATTGGAGATGTTTTTTTGACTTATAAAAAACATACATTTTTATGTAATTACGAGAGGAAATAAATTCAAATAGTCAAATCATCCTATACCTATTTCATTATAAAAGTCTAAATAAATAATGATAAGGTAAAAGAACAAATGCGAATTCAAAAGCATTTTTGGCTTTAGAAGTTCAAAATTTTAACTAACCTATAGGTGTACTCTTGTTTAGCTTCTTAGGTTAAGTGTATTGATAACTTTTTTTTTTTTTGGACGGCGACTTTTCACAACAAACGGCGAGGCCGCTACTACCGATAAATCGGTAGCAGACCACCACCCCACTCAGCCAAGACTATGTTGTCTTAACCGGGCCCACGCTTGGCGAGTGTGGCTTGGCGTCCCCCGAGAAACTTCACCACCCCACATCCGTATAGGTGTGGGTTTGCCCAGCCGAAGGCTCAAGCAGCGGTTACTCGAAAACTCGGTCGCTCCTCAGGTTCGAACCGGTGACCTTTCAGTCCCCAAGCTCTCCCCTTCATTGTTGCTGGCCACTGGGCTAGAGCCAGTGGTTAAGTGTATTGATAACTAATTCAGGATTTAAAAACTCTTTAAATCGTTGTAAGAGTATATTTTTTTAACGGCTAACGAATTATCTAAATGGGTTACTGGTGAAATTCACCACATCGGAATACACTCGGCTCCGAACCGGGGAAAACCCTCATGTATGGCCGAAGCCCGTGTACACTCGGCGAAGTCACGACAGTGCGGCGAGGTAAAACCCGCTCAGTTCAAGGATCGAACTAGCGATCTCCACCTATTCGCCTAGTCTCCATCATCAACAGGTGCCGCAGAAAATAATGGAGAGGGTAATAATCGAACCTGGGTCCCTTAGAACACCTAGTCTCTCCCTTAACACTCAACCACCACCTCATTGGCTTGTTGTAAGGGTAATGATAAGTAATTTGAATATTTGTGCTCACATCACATATAAGAATTTGGGTGACTCCAATTTTTTTTTTTTTTTTTTTTTTGAACAACAAATTTCTATTATTTGTCGTATGTGAGACTTGAATTCAAAACATTCCTCTCTTAAGGTGTTCAAAGGTTTTTCTTTTTCAATTGACCACCACCCATTGGTCACTCTAAAAGTTGACCAATGAATATGTTTTCAGTTACTTAACAAACTATTTTTCAAGGACGAAAAGAAAAATTACAGTTGAAATACAACGAAAGTAGTAGTCACTTCTAAAACACATCATATTTTTTCAAACCCTAAGGGTGAGGGGGGCACTCCCCTAAGAGGGGAGTCCCCTCTCTTACGCATAACCAATCCTCGTGTGCCACGTCAACTCCCCTCTTAAACTCCCCTAACACCCTAAATTGATGGCACCACTCCCCTCTTAACTCCCTTTGTTTTTTTATTAAAAAAAAAAAAAAGAAATTTTTTGATTGGTTGGAAAAAGGTTGGGCCCACCATCCCTCTCCTTCTTCTTCGCGGTGAACTCCCACCGAGCATGGTCCCCGATTTGCCTCACCGCACCAACGGCGGCGGTGTTCCCGCTAGGTGACTTGGGTCACCGAACGGGGTTACCGCTGGTGCCCCGGACAGGAGGTGCTGAAAATATGACCGATTGATGTCAAATAATACAAACGGTACAAAGTGAAAATAGCGATTGTATAAATATAAAAACTATTATTTTCTATACAATAATTAAATTTACAAAATATAAATTAATCTACCATGCACAATCTTCAATAAGTCTTAGTCGCTTCTTAAAGTCTTTCGTATTTTCATTGTCTCGGGACGTAGATGTTTGTGCATGTATAAGCCAAAATTGTACCAAAACACATGCTTAAAAATATGTTTTTCAACATACTGCTGGTAAGCTCGTGAGTTAGTTAAGTGGATCCGTGAAAATGTTTAAGTGATGTTATGAAATGAGTTTTCAAGTTACATGGCCTTAATTAAACTAGTCCACAATCAAACATGCATTTGGTGTCACCTAATAGTGCCCACACTCAAGCGTTAACCTATTTTCTGCTAGCAAGTTACATGCCGCAACGATTCACCAAATATTTTTAACTAATCTATGTTAGTACTACCCATATATTTCATTGGCTCTACCAAGAGGCAATGATTGTGAAGTGTGTCAAAAGACTAGTAGAGAGTATACTAAGGGCATGTTTGGCTAAGCTTTTTGAAACAACTTATTGACTTATTGGGTTTTCGGAAAAGTCAGTATGCAGTGACTTATTGACTTATTGACTTTTTCCCTTCACATACATTCTCATTGCCAAACATCATTTTGGAGCTTGTGACTTTTCAAAAAACCAATAAGTCAATAAGTTGTTTCAAAAAGCTTAGCCAAACATGCCCTAAGTTTAACCTACACCATATATTTAAAAGCATTTACATTAAACAAATTTAGGATTCGCTAAACTTAGTACCTATTTAAGGACATTGGTGGGAACGTATGATTAAAGTTAACAATTATTAGGAGGATGACCTAGTTTTTGTATGAGGTTATTGTCTTAGGAGCTTTGCCTTTGATTTATATGAGGTCTGATGTACCATTATTATAGTTTTTTCACAGGTATGGTTGTTTTACTAAGAATTTCCTATTTATATATTTTAATTATTTTTTTAGTAGTTATGTGCTTATGTATGTTTATTTTACTCTCGTGTCTTAGTAATGGTTTTTGGAGCAGAGACTCTCACTAGAAGCAGTATTCCTATCCCTTCGGATATATGTAAGGCTTGCCTATCTTCCACTTTGACTAATGTTGGATATGTGATGCATGGTGATCGATTAATCAATATTACTAACGATGTACAATCCAAAAATTTACACTTTAAATGAAAAACAAGTTAATAATATTTAAGCGTTAAATATTACGTTCACGAAATGCAGTTTAACGAAAAGCTAATACTATTTAAGCGTTAAATATTACGGTTACATTGATGAAACCATCGATCTTCAAACCGTTGTTGCTTCATATCAAACATTTTTTTGGCTTGAACAGATGTTTGGGCTTCTTGAACAGATCTTTGTTTCAACAGGGGCTTTGGCCTTGATTAGTGATTGATTCTTCTTCAACAGTGGCTTCCAAGGCTTGAACAGATCTTAGCGTATCTTCAACATATATTCTGATTAGTGTTCAAGATTCACTATCTTTAGGAGGAGAATGATTCATCTATTGTTTGTTTCTTGATCAAAGTGTCATGTTTTGGCTTTTGAATATCATCTGTTATTTTGTAGATCCAACAATCTCCCCTATAACAGATGATGCGAAAACAAATGTTTATTGGATCAACTTTTATTTCTCATCAACTTCTCTCTGATTTGTCCCTTGAATTGTAATTTAAAGTTCAGAGAGGTAGTGTCTTTTTATTAATTCTTGCAGATCTTCAATTTTCAGTCCAGTAACACTATTCATTGAAATCTTTTGCACCTCCCCACTAGCCCTGAGCAGAGTCAATTCATGGCTAATCTTGTTAAATTTACATTTTATAACTTTGAAGCCAAGAGGGTTTGTTGGGACCAGAGTTATTGCAGATGAGTTTGGAAAAATAAGTCTTCCCATGATTGGGTCAGTTAGATTTTTTTTTGTCAGTTCATCCTTCTCTTTTGTCATCTCAATTTGTCTTCTGAGACAGCTTCTTGCAGCTACTGAAAACTCCTAAGGTTCAACTAAAGTCTTTATGGGGAAGTCTAATTGATCATATTCTGGCTTTCTAGGTACTGAGGGATCCTTTTCTCTTAAAATATCAAGTCTCTTGTAGTTGAAAGGTTGTTGGCTTATCCCATTTTGCCATTACTTTAATGGTGCCCATTTTTGCAGCACTCATCTCTTCCTTCATCCTCCTCATGTTTAGTGCCTTTTTATCATTGATTTTTCTTCATGTTTTCTAGTCATTAGGAGTAGGATTGACATCAGGAAAAATCTTTATCTTTTCAATCCTTACTATTTCATCTAGCAAGCATTTAGTTGGCCATCCTGAGAATTGATCTTTGCATCATAAGGCTTCTTTTCTATGATGTGGTTTATGTAATCTTCCTTTCACATCTTTTTGAGATCTGGATCTGTTATTGTATCATTGGAGAAAGTTCTACAAATCATTGTAGTATATCATTCTAAGGTATCTACTCTTCTGCATTCCTCATATAAGCTTTACTTTAGTTGTTTGTCATCCTTCCCTTGGTTTCTTTCTAGAACCATCCTCTTTGCCTACTTCTTTTTAGCTCCAATGTAACACCCCAAAATATGAGTAATGAGTTATATAATTATTGTGGTTGTTTTACATTATTGCATGAAATAAGTTACCAAGTTAATTGTCTAGTTAAAAAAACATTATTAACTAGAAGAAAACTTCTAGCTAAAAAAAGGGTGGGTATCAAACTTTAGGGACTAAAGTGGTGAGTTGAATTATATTTATTTATTGGGATTAAATCCCCGGTTTTGGTCATTTTGGTGGTGTTGCCATTTGAGAGAGAGAAAGAAGAGAACTCATTCAAGTTTGTAAAAATTCAACAAATGCATGGATCAAGATTTAGCATCATCTAGCCCTAACAAACATGTGGTAAGTTGTAGATTCTCATTGGGTGACTTTGCAAATAATAGGTGTGTGATCAATCCTTAAAATTGTATAAAATTAAGCATGAAGGTGTGTTAGAATCACCAAATAGAACTTAGATTATAAAGGATTTTAAGTAATTTGATGTTTTAGGGTGAAATCCACTTGTAGTAGTAGTAGTAAGGATGATGATATGGGTTAATCACCCATCTTCAATTCTTGAGCAATTTTTATGTAAGATGTTGTATGTGATGAATTCTTGTTAGATAAATTGATATTGATATGGATATTAGTTCGATGTTTTGTTGTGTTGATGAATGAAAACAAGAAGTAGGAAGAACAACAAGAAATACTTGTACATTATGCTTAGATGGTATATGCACGCCAAATGTTTGATGAAATGTCTAAATGACAACAATATGTGAAAATTGTATACAGGTAATGGGTAAAGATGAATACAAAGTGATAAATATGTATTTGATAGTAAACAAACATGAGAAATGTGTTTTACATATAGTTCATGTGGAGATTATCTTGATTTCATGTTTGGGTAGAAGTGTGCACTAGTGGCTTGCACTATATGCTTGTATGATGTGATGCACACCATGTGGTTGTTTGATTGAGTAATTGTGATTTAGAAGTAAATGTGAAGCATATGAGATTTTTAAAAAGGAATAATATTGGAATGATATTGGGTTAGCTATGTCACACCCCAACCGACGGCGGAAACATCGGGGCGCGGCACTGAGCGAAACAAATTGTCCAGGAGAATCCATAACAACTATATTACCAGATATTTAACATTATGTCCCATACCATAACATATCAAAATAAAACAGTTATTACAGACAGAGTATCTCAAAGACAAATCAAATTGTTTCGACAACTCAGATTTTTATTAGATTTGTTTCTAGACTCCCCTAGTTCGATTCCATAACGTCTAGCAATTAAAGCAAGCATCCTAAACACATGTCACATACATTAAAATAAAAGTCAATACACATAGTGTAAAGGTGAGCATACAAGTTTAATAGTATAATAGTAGCGAAAACGATTTACGCATAACCAGCATGTAACATGTATAATGTGAAGCAGGTAGGTTATCGACAATGACATATGCACAGACATGACTGCGTGTTAAAGAATGCGCAACACATACCACCACTATGACATGTGAAGAAAAGCCCTTAACAACCCCTGTCCACGACAGGTGCTGAGTCCAAAGTATAGTACTATCGTTGCTAAGGTGTTAGGAAAAAATCACTGTGTAAACATAACATACTAGCATTCATCGAATAACACGTATAGCATGCAGAGTGGTTAGCTTAAAAATGTGTTTGCGTTGTGTGTCAATTGTGATTTTGATATAAACATGGAGGATGCAGCGTTGTTCTTTGACAAAGGTTTGCGTGAGGCGATTGAGGAATTGGTGGTTTGTGGAGGTCCTTTCTTTGGAGACCTCCAGTGGCGACTTGCTTCTTTACCTATTAGGTTTGGAGGTTTGGGGTTGTATTCGGCTGTAGAGGCTTCATCCTACGCTTTTGTGGCCTCGAGGGCCCAATCGTGGGTGCTACAGGACCACATCTTAAGAGACAATGGCATATGCGGTATGGATTCTGATTATGTTTGTGCTTTGGCTTGTCTTCGTGATACGATTCCAAGCTTTGACTTCGGTGGTTTCACTAATAAGGACACCGCCCCCTAAAGCCCAACATGCATTGGCGAGTGCTCTTTTTAGTAAAATTGTTCACGAAATCGAAGTGCCGTTTGACTTGACCGTTAGACAAAAAGCCGTTTTCGAGTGTCTCCGAGCACCACATGCACAAGATTTTCTTCTTGCTATACCTATAGATGGGTTAGGCCAGCATATGTCGCCGGTGGAGTACCGTACTATCCTTAAGTATCGCCTCATGATTCCTTTATTCCCAGTTGATGAGGTATGCCCAGTTTGTCATAAGGCGTGTTTGGATTATTTTGGTGAGCATGCTGTTCATTGTAGAGAGCTCCCGGGGTTCAAATACCGACATGATTTGGTTAGGGATGTCCTTTTTGACATATTCAGGTGCTCTGGTATTTCTGCTAAGAAAGAGGCTCCCGTTAATTTTTTAACAGACCCGTTGGAAGGGAGATCTACCCTTCGACCAGCCGACATTCTGGTCTTTGGATGGGTAGGGGAAAACACGCCTGTGTGGATTTAACAGGGGTTTCCCCGCTTGTGGGCTTAGGGAGTAGTGCTTTCACAGTGGGCCAGGCTGCTTTAAAGGCTGCTTCGGGTAAAGTGATCAAGCATGAGAAAGTGTGCCTTGACAACCAGCACGTGTTTATCCCATTTGCTTTTGATACTTTTGGTTTTCTGGCGCCAGAGGCTGTGGACCTACTTAGTCAAGTTCAAAGGGTCATGCATAGTAATGTTATGACCCCGAGATCTATGAACGTAGTTTTTAAAAGGCTTAGTTTTGCTATTCAAAAAGGGGTAGCGGCGCAACTTGTTGCCCGTTTACCAATTATCTCGATGTAAATTCTTCGATTACATTGTATATAACTTATAATATAAACACCAAAAGTGCCTAAAGCAAAAAGGGATTGAGTATACTCACAGAGCGTGATTAACGAATAAACACAGTCTTGGATTGAAGTGAGCGCTGAGGGGATTAGCCTGAACACAGTATGACAGTATGAGCGTTGAACAGTGCGTAACACGGTGCATTGAAGTGATGTGGGACGGATAGTGATCCGGTCGGATGACCGTCCAGACGGGCGGATGACCATTCGTTCGGATGGTCACTCGTTTGGGATGGGTGTGATTGTGTATAATGGAACTTTGAAGTTTTCGTTGTAGCATTTTGAAAATGAAGAAGTGTTCCTACAATTTAGGTCATCCGGACGGATGACCATTCGGTCGGATGGCGATTCGCTGGAACTGATCCTCTTTGAAGTTTTGAAACTATTTAAGTGTTTGAAAGATCACATGTCATCTGTTCCGATCGTCGTTCGATCTGATGGTAATCCGATCGGACGACAATCCGTTCGACGATCTGTTCGTTTTGAAAACTTGTAAAATTTGTTAAGTTTAGAAAGTTGTGTGATTGAACCGAGACGGTATGACAACGTGTTAAACAACGGAAACCACAGCAGGCCTAGTCATCCGTTCGGATGGGAATCACCCCATTCGTTCGGTGACTGTTCTTGACGGGATATCATGTTCAACCCGTGAATCGGTCGTCTATTAGTTAGGAATCCATTCTCAGTCCGGGTCTATACTAGAGAATGAGTAGTGAACCCGAACTAGTCCAGATTCTAACGGTTTTGAGTAAAAAGTTAAGAAAGTTGAAGAAAAGTTTGAAACATTAGAAAAATGTTTAGATTTAGGTGAAATCAGTGTTTAAACATTGTAGAAATCCTTTAGATTTGAGTTGTTCTTGGTGGAATGAGGTCACACTTTGGTGCTTCATGAACACTCATGATGACGTCATCCTAGAACCGCCCAAATCCAGTGATTTCATGGTGGAAAGTTGAGATTTGTTGGTGGAAAAGATGAAGTAGTGTGTATAGATCAAAGAAGTACAAGATTTGGTGTAGAAACTTACAAGAATCGCGAGGAATCGAGAGAAATTAGTTTGAGAACGAGCTGGGTCGGAGGAGAGTTGTCACATCACGTGAACAGTGATGTGACAGGTGGTGTTTATAGGCAAGAGGAGAAAAAGGCGATGTAGGTGCTTCGGTCGGAGGGCCATCCAATCGGATGGTCATCTGGACGGATGACCATTCGATCGAATGGTCCTTCGATCGGATGGCTTGAGTGGGTTGATTTCCGACTTTTCGTTTCGTGCGTGGAGCGTTGCGAAGCGTTTAGTAAGCGGCGCGATAGTATTACACATTAGTTACACAAATAATATAACTACTAAAAATCACAAAAGTAAACCTTAGATTTCGAGTTTCGCGATGAGATTGCGCTGCGATAGAGTTGCGTTTGCGTTTTCGAATAATCACCTCAAACAAACATAACATGCATAAGTAACACAGAATAGCACACACACGTAAAACAATATCCAGAACCTGTAATTCGAGTTGCGATGCGATAGCGATGTGATAGCGTTTAAGTAGATTAGCGTTTAATTGCGTTTATCGCATTGTTACTTGACATTTTAAATAATCATAAAACAGTTAACATCAAGGGAGTGTCGATTATCGAGCCAAAGTGTACAAGTAATGATGCGTGTGAAGTGTTGTATAGTTTTTAATGTATATTTTAAGCCCTTTTTAACACTTTTAGCCAAGTTTTAAATTTATAAAACACGATATTTACTAACACTAAACATACATATGGGCAAGTGCACCCATCATGAGTGTAGTATAGTGTTGGTAAGATACCGAGGTCGTCCAAGGACACAACAGCTTTTAGTACCGGTTTATCCTCAACGTCTAATCAAATCAGAAGTTTAGAAAAAGGTTTTTAAACAAGAAAAATACAACTAACTAAAATGCTAAAAAAATAAAAATAAAAATAAAAACAGATAGACAAGATAAATCACTTGGATCCGACTCGTATTTAGTGTAACCTTTGATTATTTCCGCACTTTTGCACTTTTTAAGAGATTATCTTAGTTATTGTAGTAGGCCCCTCTTCTGAAGGTGACGTTACCCTCAACCCAGTAGTTTGAGTCAGCAAGGATACAATCCTAAAGGGTTGGATTATTGAAAGATAATTAATTAAGTTATTAATGCATATTGTGGTAGGCCCCTCTTCTGAAGGTGACGTTACCTTCGGCTAAGTAGTCTGAGTCAGCAGGAATACAGTCCTAAGTAGCCGGGTTAAAGTATTAATAGTAGTTTACATATGAGGGGATCAAGGAGTTCGGACCCCCGCCATCCAATACTAGTGGGTATTGAAGGAGGTCCAACTAAAGTTGACCTAGGTCCTTGCAGGATCTATACACCGAACAAGGCAAGACTCTTACCAAACCGTTCCCTTAACCCCCGACCAGGTAGCCAACATACCTCCATATAGACCGTGGAGATATGAATGGTGAAAATCTTTTATTTTATATAGACAGTAAAATAATGCCAAGACACCACAGACAAACGATAAGGAAGACTCACCTTCAACATAAAAAAACTAGTTATTAAAGTCATTAATACATAACCAAATAAAAAGTGCGAAAAGATTAAAAATAAAAAGTATTACACTAAACACTTGTCTTCACCAAGTGATGTAAGAGACTTAGGAAAACATGGCCTTTGATTGTCAAGAACTCTTACGATTAATCTTGGATCCCGAGACTACTCACACACTCTATGATGGATGATGGTGGTGGATGTGGGTTGTGATGGTGGTGGTGGGTGGGTGAAGTGTGAGAGAGGTGGTTTGCCAAGGGATGGTTTGCAAATGAGCCAAGCACCCCTATTTATAGCCTGCACAGAAGCCCGGACACGGCCCCGTGTCCACCCATCTTCTCTTTCTTCATTAAATGCAGTTTGTCTGCATTAGTTGACCACGCCCCCGTGTCCGCTGGGCACGACCCCGTGTGCAGAAGCGTATCTGTACTATCAAGATTTTCCTAGATTCTGCGAATATTTGCATTGACCACGGCCCCGTGTCCACTGGGCACGCCCCCGTGATGGTTGATAGAAGCTTCTACAGCTTTCTCTTTTCTGCAGACACTTGGGCACGCCCCCGTGCTCACTGAGCACGGGGCGTGTTCAGCCTTCTGTTCTCTTATTTTTGCTTGGGGAGATGTTGTCGAGGGGTCGGGCATGCCACGTTTATTCCTTTTCTTGTATTATTGCTGGATTTGGCTGCATTTTTGCTTCTTTTGTTCATTTAAGCTCATTTAACCCTGAAAATACAAAAGGAAGACAAAAGCACACTTTTTCCAACATTAGTACTAAAAAAGGGTTAGTTTTATGCCTCATTTGATGTAATTTATATGTTGCATTTTGCGCACATCAAGTAATAATTAAGCAAGGGATGACAGATCCAATTAGCAATCTTTTCTTCCTTTGACTTTGACTTTGACTTTGAGTTGTACTTTGACTTTGACTTCGAAAGTTGGGTTGTTACAGCCTCCCCTGCTTTAGAAAATTTCGTCCCGAAATTTAAGGCGCAGGCTTAACAAACAGTTGTGGATACTTAGCCTTCATGTTACTCTCGAGTTCCCAGGTGAACTCGGCGCCGCGTTTGCCTTCCCAGCGAACCTTCACAATGGGAATGCGTGAGTGTCGGAGCTTCTTGGTTTCTCGATCCATGATCTCGACTGGCTTTTCCTCGATATGTCATTTTGTAGATCCTTAAGAGAGACATGTAAATCCTGGTCGGCTAGACACTTTTTGAGGTTCGAGACATGTAAAGTCGGATGCCATTGCTGAGTTCCTCCGGTAGTTCGAGTCTGTAAGCCACTTTGCCAATTCTCTCCAGAATTTTAAAGGGTCTAACATATCGAGGCGCGAGCTTTCCTTTCTTGTCGAATCTGATCACCCCCTTCCAAGGTGCAACCTTTACGAGTACGTGATCGCCAACGTCAAATTCAAGGGGCTTGCGGCGTCTAACGACGTAACTCTTTTGACGACTCCAAGCTTTTAGGAGATTGTCTCGAACCTAGAGGATTTTGTCAGTCGTTTCTTGCAGTAACTCATGACCGGTAATTTGTGCATCCCCGATCTCGTGCCATACAATAGGCGATCGACATTTTCTTCTGTATAATGCCTCAAATGGTGCCATTTGAATGCTAGAGTGATAATTGTTATTGTACGAGAATTAGACTAAAGGTAAATGCGAATCCCAATTACCACCGAAATCTATCACACACGAGCGAAGCATATCTTCAAGGGTACGGATCGTGCGTTCAGTCTGACCATCGGTATGGGGATGAAAAGCAGTACTAATATTGAGAGTAGTACTGAGAGCAGATTGAAATGTTTCCCAGAGGCGCGAAGTGAATCGACCATCGCGGTCAGAGATGATATCACAAGGTGTCCCGTGTCGATAAATGACTTCGTCCGTATAGATCCTTGCTAATCGTTCTACCTTGTAGTCTTCCCGTATTGGCAGAAAGTGGGCAGATTTGGTGAGACGATCAACGATAACCCAAATGCTATCGTGACCTAATGGTGTGCGAGGAAGTTTCGTTATGAAATCCATAGCTATACTTTCCCATTTCCAAATAGGGAATTCGGGTTGTACGAGTAAGCCAGAGGGGCGTTGATGTTCAGCCTTGACCTTCGAACAGGTTAGGCACTTCGAAACATAGATAGTGATATCTTTCTTCATGCCCGGCCACCAGTACCTGTAGCGAAGGTCCTGGTACATCTTATCGGCACCGGGATGAATGGAATATCGAGACTTGTGGGCTTCGTTTAGCAGAATCTTCCGTAAATTCGTGCGTTTGGGAATCCAAATTCGGTCTAGATAGTGAAATATACCATTCGATTTATTCACTAGTTGTTCGCCGTTATTGATAATCCTTTCTATCTTCAAAGTGTGTTCGGTAAAGCAAGCATGTTGAGCGTCGCTGATAAGAGCTTCGAGATTGTGCTGGGCTTGAGTATTACGAACGCTATGCAAATAGCTTCGTCGGCTGAGAGCATCTGCAAAGACATTTGCTTTGCCTGGATGGTAACGAATCTCACAGTCGTCATCGTTGAGGAGTTCAACTCATCGGCGTTAGCGCATATTCAGCTCTTTATGGTTAAAGATGTGTTGTTGGCTCTTATGGTCGGTGAAGATCGTACACTTGGTACCGTAAAGGTAGTGTCGCCAAATCTTTAGCGCAAAAACAACTGCACCAAGCTCGAGATCGTGGGTTGTATAGTTCTTCTCGTGGATCTTGAGCTGACGAGAGGCGTACGCGATAACCTTGTCTTGTTGCATAAGAACACAACTGAGACCGAGGTTAGAGGCATTGCAGTAGACTATGAAGTCGTCGTTTCCGTTGGGTAAGGAGAGCACAGGAGCGTTGCAAAGCATATGTTTGAGGGTTTGAAAGGCTTCCTCTTGTTCGGTTCCCCAAACAAAAGGTTTGTCCTTGTGCGTGAGAGAGGTGAGAGGGACAGCGATCTTCGAGAAATCAGCGATGAATCGGCGGTAGTAACCCGCCAATCCGAGAAAAGAACTAACTTCGGACGGGTTCTTTGGTGTAACCCAACTCTTAACGGCTTCTATCTTCGCAGGATCGACATGAATACCTTGACTATTGATGATGTGACCGAGGAATTGAACCTCCTCAAGCCAGAATTCACACTTGAAGAACTTGGCGTAGAGGCGGTTTCCCTGGAGTAGTTCAAGAACCAAACAGAGATGTTGCGCATGTTCGTATTTTGACTTGGAATAGATCAGGATATCATCGATGAACACGGTGACGAAGCGGTCGAGAAAGGGTTTACACACTCGATTCATTAGATCCATAAAGACTGCGGGGGCGTTAGTTAAACCAAAAGGCATAATAACAAACTCGTAGTGACCTTATCGGGTTCGAAAAGCGGTTTTGGGTATATCTTCTTCTTGAATGCATAACTGGTAATAGCCAAAGCTTAAGTCGATCTTCGAGAAATACGTAGTACCTTGTAATTGATCAAACAAATCATTGATTCGAGAGAAGGGATAGCGATTCTTGATAGTCAGCTTATTGAGTTCCCTGTAATCGATGCACATCCAGAACGATCCGTCCTTCTTTTTAACAAAAAGGACAGGAGCGCCCCAAGGAGAGGCGCTAGGGCGAATGAAGCCTTTATCAAGCAATTCCTGGAGCTGACTCCAGAGTTCACGCATTTCAGATGGAGCGAGATGATAAGGCGCTCTAGTGACAGGGTTTGCTCCAGGAATGAGGTCAATTCGTAAATTGATATCATGAGTTGGCGCAAAACCAGGTAAATCATCAGGAAAGACAGCAGGAAAATCACGAACCACGGGCACCTTTTCCATTGCCTTCTCTTTCTCTTCCTTCTCCGCTACTACGATGTGTGCCAAGAAAGCGTTGTATTCCTTGTAGAGATACTTGCTAGCTTGGACACATGACATGAGTTGTAACTTCTTTGAAGCAACTTCGCCATAGACACACAATTGTTCGCCGTTTGCGAGAGAGAAATGAATCATTTTATCGAAACAAACAATTTCAGCATGATTCCGCTGGAGGAAATCCGTGCCTACTATGACATCAAAGCTACCAAGCTGCATCGGAATAAGATTGATCGGAAAAACGTGACTGTTGAGCTCAAGGTACAATCACGTAGAACGAAACAAACATTGACGGTTCTTCCAGTGGCAACTTCTACGTTGAATGTTGATGGGAGGTTAACGCGTTTACGGTTTAGGAGGCTTTCGAATTTGAACGATACAAAACAGTTATCAGCTCTAGTATCAAACAAACACGAAGCATATATACCATTTACGAGAAACGTACCATTAACCACGTTGTTGTCTGCCTGGGCCTGACGGGCATTAATGTTGAAGACTCGCCTAAGGGCTGCTTGCTGAGCTGGCTGTTGCTGCTGCTGGTGTTGTTGCTGCGCTTGCTGCTGCTGTGGCTCTTGCTTCACCACTCTGTATGGGCAGACATTTACGAAGTGGTTGGGATCACCACACGCATAGCAGGCTCTTACGTGAGCAGGAGCTGCTTAATGTCCCTGTGGAGCTGGTAGAGCAGGAGCTTGAACTTGAGCTTGACGGGGACCAGTACGGCAGTTTACAGTGAAGTGGCCGTAAAGGTTGCAATGAACACAAAATAAACATGCGATCCCAACAGGATGATTATAAGTACAAGTAGGGCACAGTGGGTAAGGACCGGTATATGCACGCTTAGCCGGCGGTGCATTGATCGCTGGTGTTGCTACCTGGCGGTTCTGGTTTTAGGGTGGAGCAGGTACCGCGTTGAGTGGAGCAGTGGTGAAAGCACAGTTCTTGTTGTTGTTGTTGTTCTTGCGCTTTCGGCGTGAAGACTTGGAAGCTTGCGGTGCGGCGGTTTCACCGGTGGGAGCAGCGGTAACTTGATGAAGACTTTTGGCGGTTTTATCGAAGTAACCAGCCCTAACTCGCTTGTCATTAATCTCGGCAGTGAGCAGATAAGTCTCTTCGATGGTGGTTGTCTTGGCGGCTTGCACGAAATCAGCAACACAATCCGGTAAAGCACGGATGTATTTCTTGATGGTGATGTCCGGAGTAGAGACTTGGCCAGGACAAATGATGCTTAGCTGCTTAAAGCGGGCAGTTAGACCAGCATTGTCGCCACCCTCTTGCTTAATGTTCCAAAACTCATCCTCCAGCTTCTGAAGCTCGTGGGGAGGGCTGAATTCCTTCATCATTATTTCCTTTAACTCCTCCCAAGTAAGACCATAGGCTACGTTGTTCCCTCGCCTGTTCCTTTCGGCAGTCCACCAGTCCAGAGCACTGGACTGGAAAACGCCAGTTGCGTTGACAGTGCGTAGGTTTTCAGTATAGCCGCTTTGGCGCAGAGTGACTTCAATTGCATCGAACCATTGAACATGGCAGTAGGCCCATCTTCTCAGGTGAAGTCTTTGGGGTCGCAGGCCTTAAACTGCTTGAAGCTAAAGGTAGCTTTTGGCGAGTCAGTCCTTGATTCCTCAGAGGACTTTCTAGCATTTTCATTAAGTTCGCTGACAATTTGCGGAATGACCTTAGCCATCTGCTTTGCGACTAGAGAAGCCATACGCTTGTCAGCGTGGTTTCGACGAGCGGCGCGAGAAGTGTGAGATCCAAACGACGACATTGTCTGCAATAGACATCATCATAGGATTCAGACACTATGTAGTCGAGTATAGTCTATCGTATTCACCCAAGTCTACTTCATATAAAGCACAGGAACACGTCTAACACCTAGGCACATAGTCACGTAGGTACATATTCCATATAATCACGTAAGCACATAGTCCACGTAAGCACGTATTCCACTATATTTTGCACGTATTCACCTACATATATTGCACGTATTCACCTATCCTTCGAAGCTGCTATTGCGATCGAGAATTGCAAATGCGATTAGCGAGCGCGAGTAACATAAGCGATTTGTTAGCGTTTTGAGGTAAATGTGTAGTATAAGTTGTGCGTGTTTATCGAAGCGAAAAGCGGGTAAATCACCAAGATCAAAACACATAAACATGAAAATCCACATAAAACACATAAAATTGAGGAATCAGCGGTTGTGAGTCCAGAATCGAAACACATAAAAGCGAGGAAATGTAAAATTATCGAAAATTAGAGTGTCTTGGGTGTGCTAGACTTTGACTACCCAAAGTGTTTCGACTGTTCTCAAGGACCTTGAGTACACGTGTTGGCTTAATAGACTGTGCTCTCGCCTCAAAATGGGAGGTCGGCACGCATCCTTTCGGCCATTACGTGACTCCAGTCGTTGGAACCCATCGAGACTTTGGTGAGAGTTTTGTAAAACCAAAATAAGGAGCGGAACAAGTTATCAAGATTCGGGTTTCACCCCTAACTTAGCGACTGCATCCCTGTTTGTGTGATAGAATCACGTGATAGATAGGGAGAATTACGTCGAAGTATGGATTCACTCCTGATTCAACGTGAATTCTCATCTTTATAGTAAAAATGCGTTTCGAATGAGCGATTTGATCAAGATTTTGCGGTTTTCACACCTAATCTCAACCAGATCATTCGTTTGTATGTGTTTCCAGCCTTAGTAAAGGCTGATCTTGCGTGAAGCGGTAGTATACGATGTTCGCGCAAGAGTGTAGTTTACAGCGAGTGCGAGTGAGAGTATCAAGTAAGCTTGTACAAACCCCTACCGGATTTGCACAAGTCGGTCTGTAGGTACTTAGACTATAGACTAGGTCAATTCTAAGACATCGACCCAGATTAGGTCGACTCTTGCCTAATTCCCTATAGTTATGGCTCTGATACCAATCTGTCACACCCAGACCGATGGCGGAAACATCGGGGCTTGGCACTGAGCGAAACAGATTGTACAGGAGAATCCATAACAACTATATTACCAGATATTTAACATTATATCCCATACCATAACATATCAAATTAAACAGTTATTACAGACAGAGTATCTTAAAGACAAATCAAATTGTTCCGACAACTTAGATTTTTATTAGATTTGTTTCTAGACTCCCCTAGTTCGATTCCATAACGTCCAGCAATTAAAGCAAGCATCCAAAACACCTGTCACATACGTTAAAATAAAAGTCAATACACATAGTGTAAAGGTGAGCATACAAGTTTAATAGTATAATAGTAGCGAAAGCGATTTACGCATAACCAGCATGTAACATGTATAATGTGAAGCAGGTAGGTTATCGACAATAACATATACACAGACGTGACTGCGAGTTGTAGAATGCGCAACACATGTCACCACTGTGACACGTCAAGAAAAGCCCTTAACAACCCATGTCCACGACAGGTGCAGAGTCCAAACTATAGTACTATCGTCGCTAAGGTGTCAGGTAACAATCACTGTGTAAACATAACATACTAGCATTCATCGAATAACACGTATAGCATGCAGAGCGGTTAGCGTATAAATGTGTTTGCGTTGTGTGTCGATTGTGATTTTGATATAAGTAACGTATGTAACACCCAAAAGTGCTTAAAGCAAAAAGGGATCGAGTATAATCACAGAGCGTGTTTAACGAATAAACACAGTCTTGGATTGAAGGGAGCGCTGAGGGGATTAGCCTGAACACAGTATGACAGTATGAGCGTTGAACGGTGCGTAACATGGTGCATTGAAGTGATTTGGGAAGGATAGTGATCCGGTCGGATGACCGTCCGGACGGAAGGTCACTCGTTTGGGATGGGTGTGTTTGTGTATGATGGAACTTTGAAGTTTTCGTTGTAGTATTTTGAAAATGAAAAAGTGTTCCTACAATTCAGGTCATCCGGACGGATGACTATTCGGTTGCATGGTGATTCACTGGAACTGCTCCTCTTTGATGTTTTGAAATTGTTTAAGTGTTTGAAAGATCACATGTCATCCGTTCGGATCGTCGTTCGATCGGATGGTGATCCGATCAGATGGAAATCCGTTCGGCGATCTGTTCGTTTTGAAAACTTGTAAGATTTGTTAAGTTTAGAAAGTTGTGCGATTGAACCGAGACGCTATGACAACGTGTTAAACAACGGAAACCACGGCAGGCCTATTCATCCGTTCGGATGGGAATCACCCCGTTCGTTCGGTGACTATTCTTGATGGGATTTCATGTTCAACCCGTGAATCGGTCGTCTCTTCTTTAGGAATCCATTCTGTCACACCCCCAAAATCCACACGCGGAGTACCACCGCTTGGAGGCGTGACTGACCAGGATCAAGCAACCAATCATATTGAACCATGTTATTAATAAATGTAAATCAACCAAACAATATGAAAGGTGTTCAAAAACCAAAGTATAGTATCAATGTTTAGCGGAAGCATATGAGTAAAAGCCCAACATAAGTAAAGTATGAAAGGTCAAATGTTTAATCAAAGCAATCATGATCCTTGTCCACAACGACCGCGCCTCCCCATGCAAGCTCCATGTATACCTAACGTCCTGCAAGGCATGTAACAGAGAGTCAACAACTAGTTGAGCGAGTTCACAGTAGGTAAGTTCGTAATAGTAAGTTCTTTTCGTCACATGTGGCTCTACTAGGCCGATAGTATGTTCTATTAGTGGGGGCTTCCCATATTTGTATATACACTAGACTATTTGTAACCATAAGTGTTCTTCTTAACCCGAGAACAGTAGTACGTACAAGCTTTACGTAGGTTTTACGTAAGTGTCCTTCTTTACCCGAGGACAGTGGTACGCGTGGGGTTTACGTAGGTTTTACGTAAGTGTCCTTCCTGACTCCAGAAGACAGTAGCATGTGCGAGTTTACGTAGGTTTTACGTAAGTGTCCCTCGAAACCTGAGGACAATGGTAAGTACTTGTTTACGTAGGTTTTACGTAGGTGTCCTGCTTAACCCGAGGACCATGGTAGATAGTCTAGTAGCCGTGTAAGTACGAGTAATTGTTCAATTCCATCATTCAACCCATTCCCTATCCCCGGGAATCCCATGCCTTAGTAAGAGTGTGAACTCACCTTGGTTTGCTCGGTATGCTTAACTATGCGCTCACAAGAAATCAGTCAAGTCCTATAGTGCGCACGTATTTACAATCAGTTTATGTTTGCAATAGTTCACATGCAACTAACATCCCAGTAATAACACAGAGTGTGCTTAGAAATTAGCATCTTGTATCATGTAAACAGTTAGGTCAAATTCATGTAATCCTCATGTTTCACTTAACAAGTTCCTCATTTTACATTAACTCAATTATTCATTAACATTCTTGGTACACTTAACTGAGTTAACAGTGTTAACTGGGATCAATAGAACTAACATGCATAGTTGATTTAACACACTTATCATAGTCAGTGTGTCATTACAGAGTTAGATCATAATTAACAGAGTTATCATACATAACATGGTTAATATAACATACTTGACAGTATCAACAGGCTAAACAGGATTGACAACTAACAGAGTTAACCATTTAACAGAGTTTGCATACTTAACAGGGTTACAAATTAACAGAATTGTAACTAACCGAGTTAATGTTTAACAATTAACTGAACTAACATGGCCGAAAACTAAACTCCTGGTCCTAATTCTAATGGACCGAAACCATCAATGAATTCACATGTAATTTGGATAGTTGAAATATCATCAGTGTACTTGTTCATCGATTAGAACAATTATATGAAACCAATACATAAAACTCATCACTATATATTCTAATTATTTAATAGTGAACCATCATTCAATCATAATAGTTAACGGCACATGACAAGTTGTCGGATTATCATCATTATCCTAAACAAGAATCAAAGTTGAAAACAATTATACAATCACATGCTACTGACAAACCCTCATGCAAGCAAGCACAAAATGGCTGACAATTCATGAAGTCATCTTTATCTAATATGGCTGCACTATCGAAACTAGTTACATGCATAATAATAGCATAAGATCATGATCAAACTAACAACCTACCAATTTCAATAGCTTATAATCGGCTCACTTAACCACAGGGATTAACGAGGACCAATTAATAACAGAGATTTAACCCATTCGTTAATAAATCAATATTCAATCATATTCTCATACATATCTCATGATAGCAGTTAACACAAAATGTCAAGCAAACAATCAATGATGATTTCGATCGAACAATCAACAATAACTGATTACTAACCTAAACCGAAGAGATAACGAAACCGATTGATGTATAAGCTCGAATGTTCTAGGCTGCCGTCGGGTTTCAAAAGGAGCGAGAGAGAGAGAGAACGTGATAGGTGGTTAGGGTTTTTGCCAAATGCCGTTCTCGCGTAAAGGTTCAAATAAAACTATATCCAATCGCTACTGGGCCAAAGCCCATTGTTGTTTTCGGCTGTTAACATTGGACGAAAACACCAAAGTGTTTTCACCAACATAGTGTTTTCGTGGGTTAGATGTCTTCTCCAAGGGGTGTTTTCGGCTAAGACATGAACATTTGTTTTGAATATATATATATATATATATATATATATATACTGTCATACTATCCATTCACAATATATAACACACATATATATATATATATATATATATATAAATCATGCACACCATAAATCTACAAACACACATAATACACACGGTATAAAACATATCGATCACACGACGGTTTAACATATTACAAACATGTACGGTTGTGAAACAAACAAGTCGTGTCCACAAACAACTTAACAATAAACGCGCAATAAATGCGAAAATGGAAATCTTGGAAACTCGAGTTGTCACATTATCCCCAACTTGAAAGAAATTTCGTCCCGAAATTTAGTACGCGGTTACTGAGGAAGCTAGATGAGTTATATCGTTTACTGGTTTTCCTGGGGTGTCACATCATCCCCCCATTGATTTGGAATTTCTTCCCGAAATTCTGTAGTAGCTTCAGCCTCAGTAGTGGTTGCACTGTTTCCGAATAACTGGGGATACTTGAGTTTCATTTGATCTTCTCGTTCCCAGGTAAACTCTGGGCCACGACGGGAGTTCCAACGAACTCGAACAAAAGGTATTCTGGTGTGCTTGAGGATCTTAACATCCCGGTCCGTGATTTCAACTGGTTACTCGACTGTAGTAGCTTCAGCCTCAGTAGTGGTTGCACTGTTTCCGAATAACTGGGGATACTTGAGTTTCATTTGATCTTCTCGTTCCCAGGTAAAATCTGGGCCACGACGGGAGTTCCAACGAACTCGAACAAAAGGTATTCTGGAGTGCTTGAGGACCTTAACATCCCGGTCCGTGATTTCAACTGGTTACTCGACGAATCGCAACTGTTCATCGATAGTAAGCTCCTTCAAAGGAACTATGAGGGTCTCATCTGACAGACACTTTTTCAGATTCGACACGTGAAAGACGTTGTGAACTGCACTGAGTTCAGCTGGTAAGTTCAGTCTGTAGGCCACCCTGCCTATCTTCTCGATAATTTCGAACGGTCCGACATATCGCGAATTGAGCTTGCCTCGTTTGCCAAAACGAACCACACCCTTCCAGGGTGAAACTTTGAGTAGCACTCGATCCCCAACTTGGAACTCGAGTGGTTTCCTATCTTTATCGACGTAGGCTTTCTGACGGTCGCGATCTGCCGCCATGCGTTGTCGTATCTGAGCAATCCTTTCTGTTGTGTCTTCTACCAGTTCTGGACCTGTGATTTGACTGTCACCCACCTCTGCCCAACAAAGAGGTGATCGGCATTTACGTCCGTACAATGCCTCAAACGGAGCAGCTTTAATGCTGGTGTGGTAGTTGTTATTGTACGAAAATTCCACAAGTGGCAGATGTTTTTCCCAGCCGTTGCCAAAGTCAATTACACACGCCCGAAGCATGTCTTCTAAAGTTTGAATAGTGCGCTCAGACTGCCCATCCGTCTGAGGGTGGTAAGCCGTGCTCATGTCTAACCGAGAGCCAAAAGATTTGTGCATTGCTTGCCACAGTTCTGAAGTAAAACGTGCATCACGATCAGAGATAATAGAGGTGGGCACCCCGTGCCTCGAGACAACTTCCTTAAGATATACGTCTGCTAAGGTGGAGAACTTATCCGTTTCCTTGATAGCCAAGTAGTGTGCAGACTTAGCGAGTCGATCCACGATCACCCAAATAGTATCATTCCCAGGTTGAGATCTAGGCAGGCCAGTAACAAAATCCATGGAAATTTGCCCCCATTTCCATTGTGGTATTTCTGGTTGTTGAAGTAGGCCTGATGGTTTCTGATATTCCGCTTTGACTCCCGCACAAGTCAAACACTTGCTAACGTAAGTTGCTATGTGAGCTTTCATGCTAGGCCACCAATATGTGGTTTTCAAATCGTGGTACATCTTATCCGAACCAGGATGTACTGAGTAGCGAGACTTACGAGCTTCATCCATTACAAGCTCGTGTAAGTTACCATAGAGTGGGACCCAGATGCATCCTGTTACATAGTAGGCGCCGTCTGCCTTTTGTTCTATCCGTTGTCTTAAGCCGCGTAGAGCTTCAGCCCTGACGTTTTCTGGTTTCAATGCTTCTACCTGAGCGTCTCGTATCTGAGAAGGAAGACTAGACTGAATAGTAAGTTGTAATGCTCGTACGCGTTTAGGCGCAGTGTCTTTTCGACTGAGGGCGTCAGCCACAACATTGGCTTTGCCTGGATGGTACTTTATAGCACACTCATAATCGTTTAACAGCTCGACCCATCGACGCTGTCGCATATTTAATTCCTTCTGCTTGAAGATATGCTCAAGACTCCTGTGATCGGTGTAGATGGTGCACTTGGTACCGTACAAGTAATGTCGCCATATCTTGAGCGCGAAAACAACAACTCCCAGCTCTAAATCATGTGTAGTGTAATTCCGTTCGTGAATCTTAAGTTGGCGCGAATCATAAGCAATGACTTTATCCCGTTGCATCAACACACATCCAAGACCTTGGATGGATGCGTCGCAGTAGACAACAAAATCGTCCGTGCCTTCAGGCAATGAGAGGATAGGTGCGCTACAAAGTCTATCCTTTAAGTGCTGAAACGCTGTTTCCTGGGTGTTATCCCAACGATAAGCAACACCTTTCTGTGTCAGTAATGTAAGCGGCTGTGCAATCTTTGAAAAGTCTTTGATGAACCTTCTGTAATAGCCTGCCAAACCCAAGAATTGGCGAATTTCTGTTGGTGTGCGAGGTGCAGGCCAGTTCTTGATCGAATCTACCTTGGATGGATCAACATGAATCCCATCCTTGTTTACCACGCGGCCTAGGAAATGGACTTCACGAAGCCAAAAGTCGCATTTCGAAAACTTAGCGTACAACTGTTCTGTTCGGAGGAGTTCCAATATAAGTCGTAAATGCTGCTCGTGTTCCTCCTGACTCATGGAGTAATCAGAATGTCGTCGATGAATACAATCACAAACTTATCCAAGTAAGGCTTGCACACCCTGTTCATAAGATCCATGAAGACTGCAGGCGCGTTCGTTTACCCGAATGGCATGACCAGAAACTCGTAATGGTCGTAGCGTGTTCTGAATGCTGTTTTGGAGACGTCCTCGTCCCAGACTCTCAGTTGATGGTAGCCTGACCTCAGATCAATCTTTGAGTAGTAGCTCGATCCTTGCAGCTGATCGAACAAGTCGTCAATGCGTGGAAGAGGATAGCGGTTCTTTACCGTCACCTTGTTGAGCTCGCGGTAGTCTATACACATTCTGAAGGTACCGTCTTTCTTCTTCACAAATAGCACTGGAGCTCCCCAGGGCGAAGAACTAGGACGTATGAAACCCTTTTCCAAGAGTTCTTGCAATTGCTTAGACAGTTCTTCCAGTTCAGTTGGAGCTAAGCGATAAGGTGCTCGAGCAATAGGTGCTGCTCCAGGAGCTTGTCGCCATGAATTACCAAAGGTTCTTAACCAGCACGAGTAATGCGGACGATCTTTTCTTTGCAAAGAATCTCTGCTCGATGGTGAGGTAGCCAATCCATACCAATAACGATGTCGAAACCATCACAACGTTGGGGTCATTCCTAGCATCATCCTGACCAATCACGAACACTTGACCCCTGGCACCATTGCCATCATTATTACCCCCGTTGTTGTCTCCACTATTGTTTTTTTTTTCCTTGGTTGTGGTTCTAATTCTGGTTCTGGTTCAACTGTGGGCAGTGTCTCCTGAGGTGACCTTCAGCACCACACGGATAACATCCCTTGTTACCCTGCTGTTGCTGCTGATTCTGTGGAGCTTGCGGCTGCTGTTGTCGGTTCTGGTTTGCAGGACGTGAGCTTCTACAATCTTTGGGCTCCATGACCAAGCTTGTTGCATCTCTGACAACGATCTTTGTTGCACTGCCCACTGTGGTGCAAATTACATCGATTGCACTTGGGGTGGTTTCCCCTGTATCCACCCTGACTTCGATTACCAAAAGACTGCTGACTGGGGCTCCTGTACTCCTCCGTTTTTCGCTGCTGTGCCTGGGACTGAACTGAAGTCGAACCCTTGCTGGAGGTTCCATCCCACTTTCGTTTGTTGTCACTGGGAGTAGCATAAGTAGTAGTAGTAGTAGTAGCAGCACCAATACGTTTAGGCAGCTTGTTCTGTTCCACAGCCTGGTCTGTGAGACGATGAGCAAGACGAGTAACATCTTGAATAGTAGCATGGTTAGCAGCAGTCACATGACTTTGAATCTCTGGTACTAAGCCTTTGAGGTCCATCTCAATGCGGTTGATGGGAGGATCCACCATAGTTAGACACAATACTGCCAATTCGTTGGATCGTTTCGTGTACGCTTCTATCGCTGACCCCGTCATCTTCAGGTTAAATAACTCCACTTCCAGCTTGTGGATGTCATCACGACTACAGTATTCACGTTTGATCAGTTCCTTGAAATCCTTCCATGGGGTGGCATTAACAGCCGTCAGCCCCAGCATCTGAACTTGCGCGTTCCACCAAGTTAGCGCAGTGCCTTCGAGAGCACCAGTGGCGTGCTTCATCCTATGAGCCTCAGGGCATTCACACATCACGAAGACCGATTCGAGCTTCTTGAACCAGTGGAGGAGTCCAACGGCCCCTTCAGTGCCACTAAAAATACTAGGACGACAGTCCATGAAAGTTTTGAACGTGCACACAGGTGGTTGGGCGTTCTGACTGGTTGTGCGCGTAAGAATAAACAAGATTAAGCACAAGTGTTGGGTTACGAGAGTAGGATCTAAAGATCCTAGAGTAAGTGGTGATGGCAGGTTATACCTCCTGCCTGGGCAGCTGCGAGTGCTGCAGTAACTTGTTCAGTGATCAAAGCCGCCAACAGGGCTTGAGTTAGGTTAACGCGTCCACTCATGATCTTGATATCAAAGAGAACATGAGTGAGAGAGGTTCGCGAAAGTGCGATGACAGAAGAGAGTAAGCACATAAGTGTTCTCAAGCAATAGGGGTTATGTGTATCTAAGCATACCATGAGCAAAGTTCTATGTAATTCTAGCAAGTAGGCAATAAAACATATACCATATTACCTAGAATGTTGAGT
The DNA here is from genome assembly GCA_030545235.1 of Helianthus tuberosus. Lineage (NCBI taxonomy): Eukaryota > Viridiplantae > Streptophyta > Magnoliopsida > Asterales > Asteraceae > Helianthus > Helianthus tuberosus. The sequence goes on from CM060449.1 coordinate 107,976,018, forward strand.
CTTGCACGTGGAGCGAGGCGTCGTTGTGGATCGTTGAGCATTGTACAGGTTATAGTCTGGTTTTAATAAAAATGTTTTCCCCTTATTAAAACCAAGTTCTCTATAACCAATGGCTCTGATACCAATCTGTCACACCCCCAAAATCCACACGCGGAGTACCACCGCTTGGAGGCATGACTGACCAGGATCAAGCCACCAATCATATTGAACCATGTTATTAATAAATGTAAATCAACCAAACAATATGAAAGGTGTTCAAAAACCAAAGTATAGTATCAATGTTTAGCGGAAGCATATGAGTAAAAGCCCAACATAAGTAAAGTATGAAAGGTCAAATGTTTAATCAAAGCAATCATGATCCTTGTCCACAACGACCGCGCCTCCCCATGCAAGCTCCATGTATACCTAACGACCTGCAAGGCATGTAACAGAGAGTCAACAACTAGTTGAGCGAGTTCACAGTAGGTAAGTTCGTAATAGTAAGTTCTTTTCGTCACATGTGGCTCTACTAGGCCGATAGTATGTTCTATTAGTGGGGGCTTCCCATATTTGTATATACACTAGACTATTTGTAACCATAAGTGTTCTTCTTAACCCGAGAACAGTAGTACGTACAAGCTTTACGTAGGTTTTACGTAAATGTCCTTCTTTACCCGAGGACAGTGGTACGCGTGGGGTTTACGTAGGTTTTACGTAAGTGTCCTTCCTGACTCTGGAAGACAGTAGCATGTGCGAGTTTACGTAGGTTTTACGTAAGTGTCCCTCGAAACCTGAGGACAATGGTAAGTACTTGTTTACATAGGTTTCACGTAAGTGTCCTGCTTAACCCGAGGACCATGGTAGATAGTCTAGTAGCCGTGTAAGTACGAGTAATTGTTTAATTCCATCATTCAACCCATTCCCTATCCCCGGGAATCCCATGCCTTAGTAAGAGTGTGAACTCACCTTGGTTTGCTCGGTATGCTTAACTATGCGCTCACAAGAAATCAGTCAAGTCCTATAGTGCGCACGTATTTACAATCAGTTTATGTTTGCAATAGTTCACATGCAACTAACATCCCAGTAATAACACAGAGTGTGCTTAGAAATTAGCATCTTGTATCATGTAAACAGTTAGGTAAATTCATGTAATCCTCATGTTTCACTTAACAGGTTCCTCATTTTACATTAACTCAATTATTCATTAACATTCTTGGTACACTTAACTGAGTTAACAGTGTTAACTGGGATCAATAGAACTAACATGCATAGTTGATTTAACACACTTATCATAGTCAGTGTGTCATTACAGAGTTAGATCATAATTAACAGAGTTATCATACATAACATGGTTAATATAACATACTTGACAGTATCAACAGGCTAAACAGGATTGACAACTAACAGAGTTAACCATTTAACAGAGTTTCCATACTTAACAGGGTTACAAATTAACAGAGTTGTAACTAACCGAGTTAATGTTTAACAATTAACTGAACTAACATGGCCGAAAACTAAACTCCTGGTCCTAATTCTATTGGACCGAAACCATCAATGAATTCACATGTAATTTGGATAGTTGAAATATCATCAGTGTACTTGTTCATCAATTAGAACAATTATATGAAACCAATACATAAAACTCATCACTATATATTCTAATTATTTAATAGTGAACCATCATTCAATCATAATAGTTAACGGCACATGACAAGTTGTCGGATTATCATCATTATCCTAAACAAGAATCAAAGTTGAAAACAATTATACAATCACATGCTACTGACAAACCCTCATGCAAGCAAGCACAAAATGGCTGACAATTCATGAAGTCATCTTTATCTAATATGGCTGCACTATCGAAACTAGTTACATGCATAATAATAGCATAAGATCATGATCAAACTAACAACCTACCAATTTCAATAGCTTATAATCGGCTCACTTAACCACAGGGATTAACGAGGACCATTTAATAACAGAGATTTAACCCATTTGTTAATAAATCAATATTCAATCATATTCTCATACATATCTCATGATAGCAGTTAACACAAAATGTCAAGCAAACAATCAATGATGATTTCGATCGAACAATCAACAATAACAGATTACTAACCTAAACTGAAGAGACAACGAAACCGATTGATGTATAAGCTCGAATGTTCTAGGCTGCCATCGGGTTTCAAAAGGAGCGAGAGAGAGAGAGAGAACATGATAGGTGGTTAGGGTTTTTGCCAAATGTCGTTCTCGCGTAAAGGTTCAAATAAAACTATATCCAATCGCTACTGGGCCAAAGCCCATTGTTGTTTTCGGCTGTTAACATTGGACGAAAACACCAAAGTGTTTTCACCAACATAGTGTTTTCGTGGGTTAGAGGTCTTCTCCACGGGGTGTTTTCGTCTAAGACATGAACATTTGTTTTGAATATATATATATATATATATATATATATATATATATATATATATATATATATACTGTCATACTATCCATTCACAATATATAACATATATATATATATATAAATCATGCACACCATAAATCTACAAACACACATAATACACACGGTATAAAACATATCGATCACACGACGGTTTAACATATTACAAACATGTACGGTTGTGAAACAAACAAGTCGTGTCCACAAACAACTTAACAATAAACGCGCAATAAATGCGAAAATGGAAATCTTGGAAACTCGAGTTGTCACACATTCTCAGTCCGGGTCTACACTAGAGAATGAGTAGTGAACCCGAACTTGTCCAGATTCTAACGGTTTTGAGTAAAAAGTTAAGGAAGTTGAAAAGTTTGAAACATTAGAAAAATGTTTAGATTTAGGTGAAATAAATGTTTAAACATTGTATAAATCCTTTAGATTTGAGTTGTTCTTGGTGGAATGAGGTTACACTTTGGTGCTTCATGAACACTCATGATGACGTCATCCTAGAACCGCCCAAATCCAGTGATTTCATGGTTGAAAGTTGAGATTTGTTGGTGGAAAAGATGAAGTAGTGTGTATAGATCAAAGAAGTACAAGATTTGATGTGTGCATGTAAGTAAGTGATTATATGGTTGTATGTGTCCTAGAACATGAGTATGAAATGCATATGGTGTCGCTAGTATGGTCTATTACATCAATATGGACATATGTTCCTAAGTTGGAAGTTTGTATGTTTGATCGTTGACATGCTGAAAAGTCAACGAATATGTCAATGGCATGGTTCAACTTATGAATAGGATTTTAAGATTAAGAAATAATCGCGTTATATGTCACACCCCGACCACGTAAAGCAACTAGACGTGGCGGAAACGTCGGGGAGTGTTGTAACAGAATCATTGTTTCTTAACCATGGAATAAATAAATTATGTTTTATTGAATAAATGAACTCATTGTTTTAATACAATCAAATAATTACAACTATGATCTTCCAAGTTTTAAAGTTGCTAAGGCACGAGTCCATCCTAAATGTAGCATGTATCAACAAATCATTGCAAAGCAGTACCTGAAACATGTGTAAAAATAGGTACGTCAGCATAAAAATGGCTGTGAGATACATAGGTTTTGTGAAAATAGGATTCATGACTTGTAAGTTTAAGAAAATGTTTAATAAAGTTTAGTCATGAACCTCGTAAATTGATTTGTTTTGTAAATCGTTTGAAAAAAAAAACAATATGATCAGATGATATGTATAAATAAATGTAAGGTTAAATGAATAACCATGTAAAATGAGTTTGTATAAGATAAGTTGTTTGTAAAACAATGTCTTATGAAAAGTATGTTATTTGTATAAAATGTTATATGACTTAAATTGAAATGATTCAAATAAAGCTACGATATGTAATACCATACAAACACTTATATATAGGAAGTACCAGCGGCGTATCCACCATGCTTGTATCATATTACACACGCCTCGTTACTTAAGTCACTTACTCAAACCAAACCACCAATATAGAATGTTCATGTTTAAACCAATAGTCCAATGTTATTGTATAATCTCAAGTTAAATGTAAACCATGTAATGTGTAAACAAAAGTTATGTATGGTAAGTAAAATGAGATCTATCAAACCACAAGTAAAAATGTATAAAACAAAGTGTTTGAATAAATCAAAAGTTATGCTTTGTAAAATAATGTAAGGTTAAACGAATAACCTTATAGTAGCATATTAAAAGTATACTTTTGGATTTGTAAATAACATATTAAACTATGTTTTGGTTTCATAAATAACATATCAAAATATGCTTTGGGTTTTATAAATAACATATAAAAATATGTTTTGGTTTGTTGATACAATATATATGTTGGTTCTGTACAATATCACACATGGGAGTATATCAAACTATATTTTTTGGGAGTATATCAAAATATACTTTAAATGTGTGATTTAAGCATTCATTCAGACCTAGTGCATCAAAATACACCTTTGAGACTATAGGGATACCACAAAGGAAATCCCTATTTGGATGGAGAAACAAATTGGTTTCAGACATTCCATGACAACAGGAATGGGGTGTCTAATCCTATAGCGCTATATCATACTACCAATTGGTCTGGTGAACATAAAATAAGTACAATTCAACATTTTATTTTATGTTCATTAAGAAATCAGTGTTTAAACCATAGATAGTCATTTAGTTTGTCAAATGATAAGTAATAACATGTATAATCAATTATACTTTGAAATCATGAAAATAACACATAGGTACACATGCTTCACCCCAAAACAGTTTGGAAAACAGTAAAATAGGGGAACTATGTACTCACTTGAGATTGCTCAGAAGTCCTAAGATAACCACCAAGCAATGCTAGAGATCACGGAATCAAACGGCACCTAATATAGGTAACTATGTTAATAAACCGGACCTAAGTCGGAGGATTTAGATAGAATGAGGGTTCGTAAACCAAAAGAGTATGGAGACTCGTGTCATATGGTTTAACAAAGCCTACATACTAAATGAAACCTAACCTAAGTGATTACGACCCATTACGACCCGTTTAGGTAGCTTATGCTACTTTAACGCGTCGTTCGCGTGAAACGCATTCGGACCGCCTAACTAGTCCTATGACCAGTAGAATATGCCTTAACATGTCTAATATTGTTACCAAATCAGTTTAGATACCAAAAGTTATGTTACATATGCTTAAAATGAATTTTGGCGTAAAAAGGGCATTTTGGTAATTTACCTAAGGCATATAAACTACCTATCATACAACTACTTAAACGAAGCGACCATAAGGTATAACCTCGGAAGGTTATTCCCTATACACTATGGTCACCTAAGGCGTTTGGTCGGATCCTAATGATCGACCAAATGGGTCGGGTTCGAAGGTATAAGCGATTTATTAGATCGCTTACCCTTACGACCCTAGACAACGTGGTAATCAGTAGGCAGAGTCACAAGGGACTATAACCATCGTGATTACAATCACGTTGCGAAATTCAAACGAACTTCGCATTGACCATAAACTGGTCAATGCAGAAAGTCAAACAAAGTTTGACTTTCGGACTCGAAAAGCAATAAAAGAACGAAGGAATACTTACGAAGGGTCCCCGAATGCTAATCTTGATTCAAGTAGCTCAGGTATGAAACAAAGGTTTCAACTTAGAGCTTCTCAAATCAGGATTCTAGTGGGTTTTGAAGTTGGGGGATATGGGTATTTATAGGATTTCCCGAACCGTTAGGATCGTTTCTTGGAAACCGTGATCGAATCTAAGGCGTACACTTGTTGGAAAGTTGTGGTAACTAAAAATGGCCCCTCATGAACTGAAAGGGCGAGTGTGAGTGTGTGGATGGGAGTTTAACAGCTGTAATCTGCTGATTAATTGATCTTATCTGATCTGGGAACCTGACGCGGGCCGCGTAAAGGTAGTCACTAAACTTACGCGGGCCGCCTGGCCTTGTCTGATCAGAACCAACTTTCATAAATGACAGTTTTGGTCCCTGTTACGTATTTAAGCCATTTCCGACACGTTTAAGGCCCGTTAAGCCAACGTTAAGGCCCTAAAATGATGCCTAAACATTGTGGACATGAAACATGCTCAAAAATATGTCGGATGTCAGTTTGTTTGGTCGTACGATCGCGATGTTCGCTTAATTACGACGGAATGCGCATAAGCGCGAAAAACGATCCAAAATGCGTGACGAATGGATTTTTCTTATGCCAAACACTAAAATAAAATATTTTAGTGCTTACCTAAATTTTTGGATGTCCGGATGTATTCAGAACGTAAGTTATGCGTGAAAATGCAAACTTGTGCACTTTTTGACGCTTTTAGTCCCTGAATGACCCAAAAGTTTATTTTAGCAAACCGAACTCCTCAAAGCCTATTTCTAAGCTATATAAAGGATATTTAAGGTGTGTTTAACTTATGGTCATGTTCCAGAATGTCTGTTATAGTTCAGATTGGCATACTTTCGCAGTTTGTCAAGTTTAGTCCCTGTAAGCGAATTAACTTGTTTTTGCCATACGAAAGCCTTTAAAACTTATTTCTAAGTTATGTAAAGGTTATTTATGGTATGTTAAGCCTACTTCACTATTACGGAGTGTTCGTTGGATTAAACTGGTTATATTTACGCATCAGAGCGCGTATAACCCTCCAGAAAGCGATTTAAAGCTTAAAATCGAACAAGAGTTGATATGTGCAAACGATACACATATTTTTTACAAATCCCAAGTATGAAATACAATATTTCATTGGTTTGGCATTTGTTTGATGGTTGAAGTGACACAGGTGTCACATTATATGTGTTAGATCAATGATGTGTTACGTATGATGAGGAATTGTATTTGTGTGGATGTTGAACAATGTGATTATCAATTGATGTTTTATGCACGTTAAATATTAACTAATGAAAGTCAATGTAACTGAGAGTCGAAAATGAATGTGATATGAATGAACATGCATACTAACCATGATATGTACATGATGGCATGAAAGGATAGGAACCACATTAACATGGACTCAAGCATAGAAGGCTAACAAATCAATAGGAGGCAAGGAAGCAAGCACGGACACGGACGCTCTAGGTAAGTGATTCCCGGCCTTAACTCCATGTATGTTAATGAATGTATATATATAAAAATATATGCAAGATGTATGGGAATCATGGAATGATGAGTACCTAATATAAGGAATTAAGGTTTGGAATGTAGTAACAGATCTAGCGTAGTATAGTTATACTTGAATCCAAATAATGGGAAAACGGGAAGTCGAGGGCCAAACGGCGTCAACCAATAATGTGGTAGTTCATATGATGGGTTAATGAGTCAGGGTTTTGGCTTAAAGAGCCAGCTGACTCATTTGAGATATTCAAATAAGTCAGAGTTTTGGCTTAAAGAGCCAACTGACTCTTTATAGATATTCAAATGAGTTAGAGTTTTGGCTTAAAGAGCCAGTTGACTCTTTAGAGATATTCAAGTGAGTTAGGGTTTTTGCTTAAAGAGCCAACTGACTCTTTAGAGATATTCAATTGAGTCAGAATTTTGGCTTAAAGTGCCACCTGACTCTTTAGAGATATTCAATTAAGTCAGGGTTTTGGCTTAAAGATCTAGCTGACTCTTTAGAGATATTCAATTGAGTCAGAGTTTTGGCTTAAAGAGCCAGTTGACTCTTTAAAGATAATCAAACGAGTCATCTCTATGTATGCACGTATTGTGATTCAAAATATATATTTGTATGGACGTATGGTAAGCATGTACGTATGGCTTTAATGGTTTGATAGTAGTGAAATGTGGATTCGCTCTAGGATCGAATTCCATAATCGTTGAATGCTTAGAACACGTATCTTGTGTGGAATCAAAGTATGTGTGTAGATTGAACACCAAGAAGTAATTAAACTATGATTTCTATTGATTGTAGAACGTTACAAAACCACGAAATCAAACTGACAGAGTTTTCCCTCTAAGTCAGCATAAGTTGCAATGAACAAGACTCTACACTCCTATTTATAGGAACAGTATATCCGTAAGTAAGTATCCACGGATAGACCACCATCCAATCGGATGTACATCTACGAATGGACATTATATGTTACGAATGGACTTGTTCATTCGTCCGAATGGACTCTATGTCCATTCGTCCGAATGCACACTTACGAATGAACTGGACCTCCATTCGTACAGATGGACTTCAACATACATGTACTTTATGAATTGCTCAGTTCAGCACCGGTCTTGTCTCATCTGATTAACCTATGATACGTGATTAACGGAAGCGATAGACATATGCACTCACATGAAAACAATGTATGGGTATGAGTAGAAACGAATAAGTGTTTAGGCTGTATGAATGAGCTTTGTATCGGTGGATGTTTATGGCTTGGTTTTGTAGTTGGAATGTGTTAGGATGTAAGAGGTATGTACAAGTTTAGATTAGATAATATGTATGCATGTTTAGAACTATGAGTATACGAATGAGCAAAAATTATATATATGTATACGTGGTGTTAATACATGAGTATTCACGATGCTAATCCGAGTTGCTTTTGAGAATGAAACAAAGTGCAGGTACGTTATAAGTAGCTCGTTTAAGGGTAGACACCGAGATGCAAACATTTAAATTTCGAAGGAGAACGGAATGGAATGTACATGAGAATAAGACGCGACATGAACATTTAATTATGTATGTTTAGATTATATATGATGTCACGAAATACTAATGATGTAAATGTATGTGGTGACTGTAGGTCACACAGGGTTAAGGATCATCATCATGAAGTGTAAGCGGTTGAAGATTGAGACAAAGAGCGTGGATTGTACGGAAGCGAGGTCAGGTAGTTTAGTAAATGTATGTTATAAGGGTGAGCAAAAGGCAAAACCCGACCCTACCCGACCATTAACTGACCCGACTCGAGAACCGGTCAAACATAAAATACATAACCAATTCACTACCCTAAATATAGGGTCGGTTCTGGGTTTTTATGTAATCGGGTTTCTCGGGTACTAAGTGTAAGAACCGACCCGACATATTTCATTTTTGAGCATATTTTGTTATGAACTTGGGAAGGCTATTGTACATTCACAAACCATCCAATGATGAAGAAACACAACATTCTCCTTGATTTCCGCCTTATATACATTTCAATCTATGTTTCTATTTCAATCCATTAATGGTGGTGAGTTATTTCTTTGTTAATTCTCATTCAAATGTTATTAATAGTCATGCCTAATTTGAACAAATTTGACCACGCAAGTATAATATGTTTGTTGTATATTAAGTAGTTTTGTAATAGCGGATACGAATTTGCAAGTATTTCATTCTTGATGGGGTGTTTATGCTTCAATCTAATGTTTATTATCCATGATTAATCTCTTTGCACACCAAGTGTTCGATAAAGTGTCGAGTGAAAAAATTGACGAAACATATTACCAAAGGTTGTTGTTTTTGATGAATTGCACTACCAAATGTAGATAAAACCTTCTAACTAAAATTCATCACTTAAAGTAGCAGCCAAAAAGTATAGAGTAATTCACAGTAGCAGCCAAAAAGTTAACTGCAAATTCAATGCAGATGGTTTCTTTCTCTATATGAATGTATCTATGGGAGCATCATGCAACAGTTGTATGTTATATATTTTAGGGATTCAAGCCCCAATTGCTACTGGGCTATGGCCTAATCTTTTTTAAGTAGCACTTTAGTTCAGTCCATAGGTCCAAGTCGGGTTTCACCATGAAATAAACTGAGAACCGACCCGACCCGATTTTATATGAAAAATTGGAACCGGTGTAAATACCTAGGTACTTGAGTTTGGGTCAGGTTAGATATATTTTTGGTTCGGTTCTCGGTTATTTTCGGTCTGGACCTAAACTTGCTCACCCCTAGTATGTTATGTTTTTATTTCTTAATTGAGAGCGAAGTATATATTTATTGTAAAAGAGTCAAATTAAAATAGACCTTCAAGTATGTCAGAATATTTATAACAAAAAGAAATTTTAAGGTTTATATTTTCCGTTGCGTCTTTTAGTTGAAACGTGTTAGCGTCTTACAAGTTGGTATCAGAGCCCTGGTTTGAGTGAAACCAAGTTCAAAGAGGTATGTACTTGAACTTAAACCCGTGTGCTTTTGTGACTAAGAACCCGTACAATCCGAAACTCGATCAAAAACCCAAGGTAGAACTGAATGAAATATATGATTATTCATATAAAAAAACTAATTGTGTTATGTATGAAAGGGAAGCTTAAATGATTGAGGAGGATTATCCGAAGATGCGGTCTAGAAGACACACCAAAGCATGTAATTAGGCAAATGGACCACAGGTACACGATTTCAATATATATGGGTACTGGTGTTGGAAAACAAAATCCCCTGAGGGAGGGTCAATGTTAAACGAAAGACAATAGTGTTGTTTTGGTAAGGTTATAAAGATGTTACTTGAGCTGAAATTTACTTCTTCAGGCATAAGGTGATGATATCATGAAGGCACGAATCTAGTATGTGGATTGCATGTCTGGCCAGTGCGAAAGAAGCATATGACACTCATAAGACCATGATAATCATCACATGTATGTCTGACAGAATTGGAAAGTAAGTGATTTGTGTGAGTGAAAGAGGTTGTAAGACTCTCAAGTGATTGAGAGAAATTCCATATTGGATTGAACTCGTTTGGGTCCATGGACAACTATGGACCAAATGAGTATATGAATGAAAAAATAATAATAATAATAATAATAATAGAAAGGTATTAATGAAAAAGTTTGAATCCGTAAGCGAGTACGGATCAAAGGTGGAATGAAAAGGTTTGAATCCACAGGTGAGTACGGATCAAATTTATAAGAATTAAAAGTAGGAATTAAAAGTTTGAATCCGTAGGTGAGTACAAATAAAACTTATAAAAGTGAAAAATATGAATGAAAAGTTAGAATCCGTAGGTAAGTACAAACCAAAAATATAAGAAAGAAAGGTTAAATCTATAAATGAATACGAGTCAAACATATAGGGATGAAAAGTAAGAATGAAAAGTATGGAATCCTTAAGTAAGTATGAACCAAACACATAAGAATGAAATGTCAGATCCATAAACAAGTAAGAATCAGGTGAGAATGAAAGAGGGAATGTGTTCCTTTCCCCAACTAAGGGAGGTATAAACCTTGTAAGTGGTGTCGGTAGCCTTGTCGGGCTAGGTATGTTGCTCGACTAATAGAATGCATACATATATGTACACATGTGATGCATATATAAAAATGCATAGGTTAGGTTGGAGCTAGTTGTTGAAACCTAGCTAAGAATGTGTTGATAGTTTGACTTTGTTAGAGTTAAACGGGTTATATGAGTAAGTATAAGGCAAATGTTAATAAGATATCAAGAAGGGTGATTGTAATTAGCACGTAAACAAAAATTTTTATTGAAAGAAAGAAGCATTGAATAAGTTACGTGATGAACATATTAGAAATCAATTCATGAGAGTTGGGGTGAATGAAGTGTTATGACCTGGACGAATGACTTAAGTATGGATGTGAAGAAACACTAGATAAATGGTCGGAACCGAGATATCTAGGGGGTTTGAATCCGCATAAAAAGGTTAGCTCTCTCTCGATTGATTCAATTGCAACAGATCTTCTTCTCCGAGAATTCTACAAAAAAGAACACCGTTAGCCTCGCCAAGGGGAGAAGAGGGTTCTCTCTTTGACCCGACTCCGGTGTGAGAATAAGTATTGGTAATGAAGAAGAAGATGTATTTGAGAAGTGTGAGTAACTTGCCTTCATACCTGGTTTTTTCTCATATTTATAGCCGGGAGTCGTTTTTAGGCGGGAAAACCCGTTAGTGAAAAGAGGACGGAAGATGCTAACTCCGTAAGCGGTTACGTTTTCTTTCGTTAATGCTCCTTGATCCGACGTGATAGCACACGGATCGTGGTTTAGATCTAAGGCTAGGGATTGGCCACGTGTAAAGTGATTAAGTGGAGATTACTCTCCACTTGCATGCCTTTGTTGTGAATTCAGGGGTGACTGAGATAGTGACACGTGTCCAGACGGTTGTAACCGTCTTGGTGGTGCATGATTGTATTTATTCTAGAAGATTACTGCTGTAATCTGGTGTGTCATCTTATTGTGTGGAGACCACTGAACAAATAAATCCCAAGTCTGGGTAAAATAATATCCAAGTCTGGATATTTAGGCAGAAGTATTTATCTCAGGATTTTTATCCTTTGCTAATGGGAGAAGGCGCAAGGATTTATGATTTCCTTTGGGCGCGCGACTATAGAATGCTGATTACTTTCTTCCTTTTGTAAGACTAGTGCGCGGCCGCGCAAGGTTAAAAGGTTAAAAGGCAAGGTTGTGGTATGGTCCCAAATACTTATTATGAGGTTTTTGGGACCTTACCCCTTCAAGTCCCCCCAGTCTAGTGTTGCACTTATGCAAGTAAGTGGAGCACTGGACTTATAAGAGGGAACTGTTTTTGGGCGCGAGAAATAAGAAATCTTCTATGAGAAGATTGAATTTTTATTAGAAGGGTTTTTTTTTTTTTTTTGAAGGAATTGTGACTGTTTCCCTCTGCAATCATTTCTTGACGTGTGGTGACGTCAGTTTGAAATAAAAATTTATATTTTGCCTCCTTACATTGGGATACAAAATGGCGCTTGTCAGTCTTCATTAATGGAGATATGACCCTGGTTCCTGTAGCGCCGTTTAGATGGAACGTTTTTTCTGACAATTAATCATGATGACCTAGTTTCCTTTTCCCGGAGTCTTGCTCCCCTTTATATATGTTTAGGATGTTTATTTTATTCCTCAATTTAGAGAGTATGAAGATGAAAGGCTCTGCTCGTACCCGTCTCCTTCTTGACATCTTGAGGTTCTATGACGCCGCTGAAAGCCTCTTACTACTTGCTAACTCGCCGTCGCTGATAGTTACCGGAACTGGTGAGATGACGTCTTCTGTCGATCTCTTCTCAGGAGTTGGTTCTGGGCCTTGCTTACCAGAGACTAGGAGAGAAGCCGGTGTGTTGTCGGTTGAAGCTTTGATGGCTCGTTTCCCAACTCTTCAACCTGGTAAGTGTGAGTTGGTGTACCGTCGTCGTCGGAAACGTCGAGCTGGTCCTGCTCCGATTGTTGAAGAAGATGTTTTTGTTGACTAGGGTAGGTTTTGGGAACGGTGTAGTCCTTCCTTTTTGTAATGTTTCCTGAACAATTTTTTGAAGATTATTGTCATGATCCTTAAGTGTTTGTGCTACACTTTCTCGAAGATGTGTATATTTTGGTATGCTATTATCCCTGTGGGATTTTTTGTGTTTTTGTTTTTGTGTTTGGATTACAATATGTTGCATGTGCTTTAATTGCTTTGATCAGGTAGAGCGAATTAGAGATGATATTGTGCTCATGTGTGAACGTTCGTCAGAATATGCGCTTTTGTTGCGCTTTTCTCAGACTGTTCATGAGTTGTACAATATTTACCATTCCGTTTTCGGGTGAACCAAAAGAATTTCATGGAATTTGTAACAAACAGTAACAAGTATAGAAATATTGTTTGTATTGATAAAGCGCGAGGCTTGTAATACAAATGTAAATAGGAAATACATTGCCTGTGAATGATTTGACCTATATGTAACACCTGCGTAGCTGCTGCGCGTTCCAGGTGCGTGGAACTAGAGTCCCGCCAATTCTTTTTAGGGTATACACTCCCTTACCTAGGACCTCGTTAATGACGTATGGTCCTTCCCATCTTGGTGCTAATTTTCCTGGTTTTTCCGCGTTTGATGCTTCATTGTCGCGCAAGACGAAATCACCCGGAACAAATGTGCATACGCGGACGCGCGCATTGTAGTATTTTTCGAGTTTGGATTTGTACCTGGCCTCTGTGATGGCGGCATTTTCGCGCCGCTCTTCGAGGAGGTCTAGATCCAATCTTCGTTCTTGCTCATTGTTCTGTTTTTTCATGGCTATCATGCGCGGTGATGGTAGGCCGATCTCGGCTGGGATAACGGCTTCAGACCCATAGACTAGACTAAACGGAGTTTCACCTGTGCTAGTCTTTGGCATTGTTCGATGCGCCCACAGGATACTGGGGAGCTCGTCGACCCACCCTCTGCGTGCTGTTCCAAGTCGCGCTTTTATGCCGTCGACGATCTGTTTGTTTACACTTTCTACCTGACCGTTCGCTTGTGGATGCGCTACGGAGGCAAAGTTGTGTTCGATCTTCATTTCTTTGAACCATTTTTGAAGATCTTCTGAGGCGAAGTTCGTGCCATTGTCAGAGATAATGCGCAATGGTAATCCAAACCTGCAAATGATATGCTCCCATATAAACTTGCGGATTACCATCGCTGTGGTTGAGGCCAAGGCTTTAGCTTCCACCCATTTGGTGAAGTAATCAACCACTACAATGATGAATTTTACTGCACCTGGCGCGTCAAGAAATGGGCCGACAAGATCGATGCCCCATTGTTGGAATGGCCAGGCGAACGTGACAGGCACTAGTGGATTTTTTGGTCGGAGCGTATTTGGTGCGTGGCATTGACAGGCTGCACATCTTCTTAATAAATCAACTGCGTCCATATGCATTCCTGGCCAGTAGTATCCGGCGTTCATTATTTTTGCCACGACCATGCGCGGTCCCGCGTGTATTCCGCATAAACCTTCATGGATTTCTTTGACCAGGTATTGGGCGTCTGTTTTATCAACACAGCGTAATAATGGTCCCATAAATGACTTTCGGTAAAGGACGCCATCCACCATTTCGTAATTTATTGCTTTGTGTTGGAGTTTTCAAGCCTCTGCTTTTCCCTCCGGAAGTTTTCCGTGTTGTAGGTATAAGATGATTGGAGACATCCAGGATGGATTACCGACCTCTATAACGTTTACTTGTTTGAGATGGATCGATGGGTTAGACAATACCTCTATGCGCACTTCTTTTGCTAAGTGCTTGAAGCTGGTAGCGGCTAATTTGCTAAGCGCGTCTGCGTGCTTATTTTCGCTTCTGTTTATGTGGTTAACCCTGAATGTCTGGAATTGGCTAATTAACATCCGCGCTTGTTCAAGGTATAATGCCATAGCTTCTCCTCTTGCGTCGTAGTGACCGTTAACTTGCTCGGCTACTAGTTTTGAATCAACGTTGGCCTCAAGGTTCCTTGCCCCCATTTTGAGCGCTAGACGAAGGCCTGCTAAAAACGCTTCGTATTCTGCTTCATTGTTGGTGCTTTGGAAGTCTAAGCGTATGGCATATGTGAGCTCGTGATTGTCCGGACTGATTAATCAGAGGCCTGCTCCTGCTCCGTCATCATTGGAAGCACCATCTGTGTGTAAGGTCCAGACTCTATCGTCGAAAACAGGTATAGGGTTCTGGATTTCCTCGCATTCTTGTACTTTATCGATGGGAACTTCGGTGGTGAAGTCTGCTAGAACTTGCCCTTTGATTGCTGGTCTTGGCCTGTAGAAGATATTGTATCCTCCCAGCTCAATGGCCCATTTAGCCAATCTTCCCGCCACATCGGGTTTGGACAAGATTTGGCCTAAATGATAATTTGTGAGAACCGTAATGACGTGGCCTGAGAAATATCTTCGTAGACGTGGTGATGCGTGTACTAGTGCGAGGACTAGCTTTTCTATCATCGAGTAACGAGTTTCTGGGCCGGTGAGCATTTTGCTTATATAGTAGATTGGGGTTTGGATGTTTTCGCGTTCTACCATTAATACAGCACCAACCGCTACTTCCGCAGCAGATAGATATAAAATCAGTGGTTCTTTTTCTTTTGGCACAGTCAGCGTTGGCAGCTGGATCAAACATTCTTTCATTTGCTTGAATGCTGCTTCTGCTTCAGATGTCCATTGAAAGTCAGTTTTCTTTGCGCAGTTTCGCAGCGTGCTGATGAATGGATAAGACTTTGCCGCGTGATTAGCCAAGAATCTGTTCAAGGCTGCTAAACGCCCGGCAAGCCTTTGCATTTCTTTTACTGTTGCAGGTGATGGCATTAGCTGGATGGCCTGTACTTTTTCTGGATTAACTTTAAAACCGTCTCTTGTGACTATAAAACCCAAAAATTTTCCTTCCTCCATGCCGAAGGAGCATTTTGTCGGGTTAAGTTTTAAATTTACGCTGCGCAAAGAGTCGAACGTGCGCTGAATATTGTTGAGCATTGTGTCTTCTTCATGGCTCATGATGACGAGGTCATCCATGTATACTTCGACAGTCTTGCCAATATCCCCACTGAAGACTGTGTCCATTAAGCGTTGGTAAGTTGCGCCTGTGTTGCGTAAGCCAAAAGGCATTTTGGTGTAGCAGAAGATGCCCTTATCTGTGCGGAATGCGGTTTTGTCTTCATCTGTACCTGATGATATCCTTTATAACAGTCGAGAAAGCACTTCCATCTGAATGATGCTAGAGAGTCGACTTTCTTGTCTATCTCCGGAAGCGCGTAGCAATCTTTTGGGCATGCTTTATTCAGGTCTTTGAAGTCGACGCACATTCTCCATCCGCCACTATGTTTTTGTACCATTACTGGATTGGCAACCCATGTATGGTATTTTACTTCGCGCAAGATTCCCGCATTGAGTAGCTCTGTCACTTGCTCGTCCATAGCTTTTGCTTTTTCTTCACTAAAACTGCGCCTTCCCTGAGCAACAGGTTCTGCTGTTGGCTTGATGTTCAAGCAATGTTGCGCTATGTCGCGTGGAACCCCAGTCATATCTGTTGGGCACCATGCAAATATATCTTTGTTGTTGGTCAACAATTCTTTTAGTTGTATTCGTGTTACTAGTGAAATGGCATGTCCTAATAGGATGGTCTGCTCTGGGTATTCGTTGTTCAGGACCCATTTCTCCGGTTCGTTTGGTGCCGAAGGTTTGACTACTTTTGCTGGTGGCTCGTCGTCCACGTACATGACATCTTTGCTCGAGTATAGAATTGCAACTCTGGTTTCCGTTGGAAATCCGCATGCAGCATGTGGAATAGAAGTGATCATGCTAAATTCTCTTTGTGACCTTCTTCCGAGCAGGACATCATGGCGTGATGTCGCCGGCATGACCATGAAATTGACTGTGACTGTTCGTGAATGCTCGCCATCCGATAAAGTCACAGGGAAAGCTATTTGCCCTAACGGGAATACAGCTTCATTGCAGAATCTGGTGAGGGGAAAATCGACCGGTTCTAGACGTGTTTTGTCTTCTGGGTCCAGCTGTTTGAAGCATTGCTCGTATATGATGTCCATCGAGCTTCCCGGATCTATAAACATATAGTCCGTTCGGTAATGTCCGAAGATACCAGTAATAATTACTGGTCGTTCTTCCTGAGGGCCCCCAGGAACAACAGGAAACACAACTTGTTGTTCCCTCCAATGTTGATCATGGTTTCATTTATTTGGCCTCCGTGACGGACCTCCTTGAACCATGTTTATTTGTTTAGTGTTCTGATAGCTGCTATTTTTGGATTGTACCTTAATGGTATGATTAGATTGGATGTCCCCCCGACATGGTGTTGGTGGGTCTAATACTGTAGTATTGATTTCTTCTCCAGATCTGATGTTTGGGAACTCAGATCTGACGATATGCATAACGATTGTGTTTAAAGCAGCTTGGCATCTGTTAAACCAATGTACTAAGGAATTCTCCCTATCTGAATGACCGTTATTTCCGTTTTCTTCCATGATTTTGTTAATCTGAGTGTTTTGGGTTGTAAAACCTTTGAATTCAGATTGGGGATCTAATGGGTGGGGTAATGAATTCTCTGTTATGTGCAAAACAGAGGGTGAAAATAACTGAATCGAAACGAGATGAAAACTAGAAAAATAGAGGAATCGGTGGGCGCCAATGAAGAAACACTAGATAAATGGTCGGAACCGAGATATCTAGGGGGTTTGAATCCGCATAAAAAGGTTAGCTCTCTCTCGATTGATTCAGTTGCAACATATCTTCTTCTCCGAGAATTCTACAAAAAAGAACACCGTTAGCCTCGCCAAGGGGAGAAGAGGGTTCTCTCCTTGACCCGAATCCGGTGTGAGAATAAGTATTGGTAATGAAGAAGAAGATGTATTTGAGAAGTGTGAGTAACTTGCCTTCATACCTGGTTTTTTCTCATATTTATAGCCGGGAGTCGTTTTTAGGCGGGAAAATTCGTTAGTGAAAAGAGGATGAAAGATGCTAACTCCGTAAGCGGTTACGTTTTCTTTCGTTAATGCTCCTTGATCCGACGTGATAGCACACGGATCGTGGTTTAGAACTAAGGCTAGGGATTAGCCACGTGTAAAGTGATTAAGTGGAGATTACTCTCCACTTGCATGCCTTTGTTGTGAATTCAGGGGTGACTGAGATAGTGACACGTGTCCAGACGGTTGTAACCGTCTTGGTGGTGCACGATTGTATTTCTTCTAGAAGATTACTGCTGTAATCTGGTGTGTCATCTTATTGTGTGGAGACCACTGAACAAATAAATCCCAAGTCTGGGTAAAATAATATCCAAGTCTGGATATTTAGGCGGAAGTATTTATCTCAGGATTTTTATCCTTTGCTAATGGGAGAAGGCGTAAGGATTTATGATTTCCTTTGGGCGCGCGACTATAGAATGCTGATTACTTTCTTCCTTTTGTAAGACCAGTGCGCGGCCGCGCAAGGTTAAAAGGCAAGGTTGTGGTATGGTCTCAAATACTTATTATGAGGTTTTTGGGACCTTACCCCTTCAGGATGGAACGAGAAAGTTTTTGCAAGAAACGTTAAAATGATGAAATGATGTTTTTGTAAGTATGTTCAAAGTGAAAGTAAGTATAACGTGTACTCCAATATGTATATACAATAAATAAAAATTGGCAGCTTGACCTTGAAAAGTCAAACTATAGAAGTTGGCAAATACTTATTGAACTGTAAGAATAGTATGTGAGAAATGCAATGTGTAATGCAGTATAGCATATAAGTGAGAAATATGAGAAAGTATTATAGGTGAGTAAACACCGAATAGAATGAATATTTATATGAAATTTTCTAACCATTAATCTTATAAATGAGAATGGTATAATGCTTGAAGTGATGAAACTAGTAAAGTTGGTAAAGGCTGCTCACAAGCGGAAGCTCATCATATAGATGAATGAAATCAGTCCAGATATGTATGGACTCGTAAAGAAGTGGGCAGTTACGTCACAAATTGTTTCAAACACATGGTACTTAAAGTTTATATTTTATAGAATTAATAATTTACATTGTCTTTTGGGAATTTGAAACAAAACACAATAACTATTTTATTCTAAGCAAGGTAAGGCCCGAGTCCAAATCCTACATGTAGCATACTTGTACATCATTAAACAATTGTACCTGAAACATATGTAAAAAGACGGTCAACAATGAATGTTGGTGAGTAACATAGGTTTTGTGGTCAAAACTCATGGCTTTAAATATTGAAATAGATTTAACCAACTTCAAGAGTTGATATTTTTTAAAAAAAATCTGTGTAGCCATGAATATTTGACAAAAAAAAGTGTTTCTATTGTAAAACTGTATGAGTAATTAATCAATTTAAAAGAGAACATTGTATGGTTAACTTAGGAACCATTTGTGACTTTGTATAAACCAACCAAATGTTTTGTTTTGTATAAACCAATCCAAATGACTTGTCTTGCATAAACCAACTAAATGACTTGTCTTGTATAAACCAACCAAATGACTTGTCTTGTATAATCAAATATCTTTTTATAAACAAAATGTTTTGTGTAAACAAAATTTCTTGTATAATCAAAATGTTTTGTCTTCTATAAAACAATTGCCTTTTTTGTATAAAAAAGTATGCTTTGTCGGTGAATACATTCAAGCCTTGTTGACTGTCGGATAAACCCTTAAAAATAAAGGCTTATCAAATGTGTTACACAGTTTCTATCATTCCCAGAGGAAAGTTCCAAACAGACCTAGGAAACGGGAATGGGGTTGTGAATCTTATGATACCATAACATACTACCGGCATTGTCATGTTCAACGCACCATCAAGTTTCGTACAATGTAAAGCATGTTGTGTATATAACTCATATGCAATAAGTTTTGTAAACTTTGAAAAGTAATAGGCACATATGAATCACCCTAAAACAATTTGAAAAACTGAAAAGTGAGGACTATGTACTCACGGGTTGCGTAGATGTCTTGTTTAATCGTGTATGCAAAGCTCAAGTGTTTCCTAACTATGTCGGATAATTATATAGTTAGTGTGTATTGTGATTTAAACGGAAGAATTGATAGAATGTGGTTTATTAACAAAAAAAACAGAAGAATTGATAGAATGTGGTTTGTTAACCAAACGAGCGAAGGATCTCGTATAATATGGTTTATTAAACCTTACATTCTAATTGGAAAGTGTCTAATGGTGTTTTGACCCGCTACGACTTGTTAAAATGGTTTACGCTAGTTTAACGGGTCGTATGCATAATTATGGGTCCGGATGGTCGAATGAGTCCTATGACGAGTCCAATATGTCAAAACATATTTAATAATGTTTTATGATCAGTTTAAATGTCGAAAATATTGCCCATATAAGTGTAAAACCATTTTATGCAAAAAAGGGTATTTTTGACCTTTTAGAAGTATCTAAAGTTGACTCGTCATTTCACCCATCAAACGACATGACCATAAGGTATAACCTCAGAGGGTTATTTCTAATATTACTATGGTCATATAAATGGGCTTGTTCGGATCCTAAAGTTGACCAAATGGGTCAGATTCGAAAGTCAAAGTAGAAGTCAAACCGCTCGACTTTCGACTAAGGAATAAACTTCGACTAAGGAATAAACGCTAAACTAGAAATGATGAGCTAGACATGTTAAAATATGTTTTGTAATGTTATACGGACTAATTTGGTGTCAAAACTTTTAGTTTTAATACTAAAATACTTTTAGTTTTAATTCTCAAAAACTTATTCGTCGTAAAATGCATTTTATGTGTTTGTGACTTTTATTTCGTAAAAGTTTAACTCATCATTTTGCCTACTTAACGTGATGATCAGAGGGTGTAATCGCAAGGGATTAAAACCTTTATCATTACGATCACGTAGCAAAGTTCAATTTGAACTTTGACTTGACCAAAATGGTCAGAACCGAAAATCAAAACAAAAATCAATTTGCTTGACTTTTGGTTCATAACTAACTAATAAAAAGAAATAGATTAGGAGAAACACTTACAAGTGTTTGCAAGGAAAGATTAGAACTCAGAGAATGAGGCATTAAAGCAAAAGCAAGCTCCAAGAGAATGATTTAGTAAGAAAGAAAAGAATGGTGTGAAGAACTCAAAGATTTCAAGGCTATTTATAGTGATTTAGGATTCATGAGAGCTTGACAAGTGTTAGATGAGGTGGTAAGGATGTTGTTGCTTAGTGTCTAGCGAAAAATATTCATATTTAATTAATCAAAATCAATAAAATAAGTAAATAAATATAAAGTTGAAGAACTCAGGTTCCAAATGAACAAATTCAAACTTGAAAAGGATCTTCTGATTCTCGAAGAATGAGGGGCAAGGTGATTTATCAATAAAGATCTTTTGTTCTTATTCGTCGTTGGCCGCCAACAGTCCCAACTTCAAAAGTAAATACAGGCAGTCTCAACTATTAACATATTGGCCTCCAATGGACTCTGACTAACAAAACCCTAACGACGTTAGTCTCCGGTCGCCAGAAAAACGTTTTTGGCGAGAAAACTCATTTTTGCCCGGAAAACTCAACATTTTCGTCCCATACTTCTTTGTAACCTTATTACGGACCTTTAGGAACCTTTTTCTAGTAAAAACCCCAATTATTGAAGTCGCCTAAAAACTCCTTTTTTTGCTAAAAAACTTCTTTTTGACCTGAAACTCAACTTTGTGGCTGGAAAACTTAACATCTTCGGCCCAAACCTTTTTGTAACCTTAGATCGGACCTTTAGAAACTTTTTTCTGGCCGAAACAGTTTTCCAACGACCGTAGACTAACAGCAATAGGGTTCTGTTATTCAGGGTCCATTGGTGGTCAACATGTCAGTAGTTCAGTGGTTATTTTTGAAGTTGAGACTTTTGGCGGCCAACGACGAATAGTTAGATTTATTAAAATCCAATATTTCTAACTTAAAACATTTAAATAGTTAACTAAAGAAACAATACTGATAAAACAAATATATCAAAACGGAATTTCAATCATATCCTAATAAATATAAAATAGTTGGGTCTTGATACATGTAGTATTAACTAGAAACCAATGGCACAAACCATATCATATTACAAAGGAAAACTTGAAATTTTTTAACGTTACACTATACAACATTACAACCCAATATACAGATGAAAGTTTCGCCCTACTTTTTACCTATATAAAGTATCTTGTGGATATATGATGCTTTTCTATTGAATACTTCTGCCATTCCGAACATGTCATGTATGCCAACATGTTTGACAAAAAGATTATATGCAACACCTTCTTGTGCCCCTTGGAGAACTGCATTTGTATGGGGATTTCGTATATTTCAACAGCCGAGCTACAGAGAGGCGCAAACTTGAAGCCATAAGATATGCTTAGTCACATGAGGCAAGTAGATGGTTTGCTAATTCAGCAATTACCCACAAGTAACACATATTGGAAATAATGTTAACACCTGTCTTAGAGAGAACCTCCACGTTGGGATATTATTTTTCGCACCCCTCCATTACAAAGTAATTAGTCTTCAATGGAATCAAGTTTACCCAATCATGAGAACATAAGGTCAACTTGATGTCTTTAGAGTTCCTTCCTGAGTAAATGAATCGAAAATCCATTTGATGAAGTTCTATTCCAGACCCACTTATCTTTATTTTTTTTTTTGAGATAGTCTCATGGTTGAGAACATCTACGTTTTGGTTCAATTCCCAGTATTGCTCATGTTGTATCGATCGCTTCCAGCACCATTTATGTGATATAGAGTTCTCATTTTGAACACAATTATAACAAACATACGTATGAAAACTTTAATGAATTACCTTATTTTCAATTGTTAGAATGTCATTATAGACTCTGAAATTGTAAAATTTCAAGATCATGATTGAGATCAGTTAAAGTTTATCAAATCATGAAATTCTAGGATCGAATTCCAAATGCTAAATTTGTTATCATAGTTAAATCATGAGGATGGTTAAAAAAACCCGACTATATGTTGGTAATTTTAGTGTTATCGACATGTTTTGGTGGTATTGGATTAGCTTGTCGACTAAGTCGATCTTGTTAAAATTAAACGAGTTAGAAGATGCGGGAGTGCAGGCTCGATTTAATTTAATAAGATCGGGTATCGGTTTTGTTTAAATCAAATTTAATATATAATTTGATGGGCCTTGTCATAATTGAATTGGCTTAATGGTTAAAATAATTGGGCTTAATGGTGAAGTTGAGTGCTTACACTTATTAGGCCTTCTGATAATTATTGGGCCTTTAGTTATGGATCCAACAAGAAACTGATTATAAAAAAAGGGATCGCACAGTAACACAACGATGTACAGTTTTTTAGTCGACATCAAAAACTGATTGAACAAGATCAGTGGGTATGGTTTTCTCACACAAAAAATCAAGTTCGTTCTTGTCAAACTCTTGGTTTTATCCGATTAAATATTTGTGTGTACCCACAAATAGTTTGATCTGAAAGTGTATCACGATTCCAAGAGGAATCCAAGTTTAATTTTCAGTGTTCGTCATCTCTCCAATCAGATCCGCGATTTCGATTCACCGCAAGTATAGGGTACGTTCTATATATAATCCAACAAAGATCAAACTATTTCGTTGGTGTTTGATTATTTACTCCAATTTGTTATTACTGTGGTCGCTATGGAAAGAAATTGGGTCATTGTTGTGTTTGAAATTGGTGATAATTCGACCAGTTTTGTTCGTAAGTTCGAATAAGGAAAAGAAACCGTCGCCTGCTTTACTTGGGGTTAACGATTCTGTTTAATTTCGAAATCATGGGAGTTTGAATTCACGCAATGCTCACGGTTTAATTTGTGATGGATTTGCGGCTTGATTCGAGAGAAGAAAGTGTTCTCGAGATGGGGAATTAAAAAGTAGAGTGGAAAAGTCAACAAATTTATTTGTGACTTTGAAAAGTGATTTTAATCAGATTCTTGTGACATTGAAATCTGATTTTAATCAGGTTTGATTTCCGAATTAAGTTGTTCAAAATCCTATCCACTTTACCAGACCACCTTATTATTTAAATGGAACTAGGGCTGAAAATGTTTCTCCTGGAAGTTTTATTTTGACTCAAGATCAATACATGGAAAGCTGCTTGTTTATTTTATTAAAATTAAAGTGGGCTGATGGTTGTTGGTAATTCCTAAGACAAGTATTGGAGTATTTTCAGATGGGCTAATGAGTTCCAATATGAATCATATTAATTAATTAAATTGAATTCATGGATCGGTTATATCTACAAAACTGAATTCGGGACCAATTATCTAACATATAACCTTGTGTTATCTACTATACGGTTGATAAGATCAAAGGAAGGAACACGGTCGGTGTTCGTATGTGATTCTTGTACAGAGCCACAGAGGAATGAAATGATCGGTCCTCTCATTGGTTTAATTGGTACGTTTATACCAGGACAAATAAGAAAGAAACCTTTGTTTCTTTGGGTTGTTGTCTCTGTGGTACAAGACCAGAAAGAACAAAGCTTTGTTTGGCTTGTGTGAAGATTCGGACAGAAAAATAAAAATTGTTTGATAGAAAAGGAAGAAACAGTTGGTTGTTTCTTTGGTAATACTATGCATAGACACGAAGAAAGAAAGGAAAATAATTCTTGTGGATGCTACTACCCAAATTCCAAAGGAAAGAATTTGTGATTCTCAACTTCAACATATCCAGCCAATTTCCAGGTTTTATCATTCCTTAAACTTCTGGAATTTGCATTTACTTTATACCCATAAAGAAATTAGGATAGAAATCCTTTACATTTTGAATCTTGTTGTAAGTTGGTAGAATGTTCAAATTACATGTGATTGGGTTGTCAAGAATACAAGAAGGAAAACAATTTTTGGTGTGTTCGGTTGTTGGAAAGAAAACAAAGGAAAACACGAGTTCTTTTGTTCTTATTTTCTGGTTTATTGCGAGAACATCAAACATTTGATGTTGGTGCAGTTTAAAAGAAAGAACAAAATTTGCTTTGTTTTGTTGTTAACTGAGCAAAAGGGCAAATGTATTTGGGGTTGCTTTGATACGTAGAACAGTTAACAAAGACGAACACCAAATTTTATGGTGTTGTGACAGAAGGAAGAACAACACAAAAGCTTCTTGTTGGAGATAACTGGATGTATTTATTAATTAATTAATTCTAATTTTAAAAAATTAAATTAAAGTTGGTTAATTTTGAAAATGTAACATAAGGCCACATGGGCTAGAAATTCATGGGCAAATTGTTTATGAGTTACCTGTGAGCAGTTGGTGGTAGTTCAATATAAATTTATACAATACATAAGTACTTAGATACCAATACACAAACAATTATTTTAATTGCCTAACTTAATTCTTAACCGTCTATCCAAGGATCCCATAAATGGATATTATTTTATATACAAGTCTGAGAATGGTTTAATTTACATTTGACATAAAGTCAACTTGAAACATTTTGATTTGTATGTTTTTCTCTCTACCCCTTTAGTAGGTAATAAAGTATGGTGTTACTACTTTTATAGATACAGGATGCCTCTAAAATTTTCTATACATGCTTATTACATGAAAATGATAGTCTTAAATAAGTTTAAATTATTTAAGATCGAGGTGGAGTTGTAAAAGAAATGGTTGATAAAAGAGAATAAGGCCAATGAACTATAGCTCTATTTGCATTGGAGTAGAAGTGAAGATTTGGGTTGGAGGCCATAGGTGTCAAGTTCGAATTTCATCCCAACCGGTTTTACCGTAATGGGCCTTCGGGCAACAGGTATTCCCCGGAACTGGAGATGGTGGAATTGGGGTACCCTTTTTCCATTGGGTTACCCTGGATTAGTCGGACTTTTACTTCGTTTGTTGTTAAATAAAACAAATAAATATAATAATAGCAATAATAAAGCAAATAAGAGTACGCCTAGTGAACTTAGGTGTACAAACCCAGAATTGAACTAAGAGTATGCGGTCGTAGAGATTTTGTACGTCTTACAGAACCTAAAAGAAAGAGTTTAAGTGAGAAAGGAATAATTAGTCTATTTATAAGATATGGTGAAAATTCAAAGGTCTTTAGGTTCTATGTCTTAGAACTAATGACTTAGTGGGTGTAAAAAATTGTCATAGAATCAATGGATATCATCCGGAATTCTCATAATAGGATTTTTTTTTCTCTTACTGAGAATGTCGTTGATTCTGATAAAGCGTCTGCTAGTATTGACAGTGCATATGTTCCTTCTGAACCTAGGAAAAGCATGAGAACAAGAAAAGCTAAGTCTTTTGGTTCTGACTTTCATCTTTATTTAGTTGAAAGGGGCAGGAGTTCGGTTGGACATGAGCATCAATATTGTCTTAATATTGAAGTAGATCAATTCCTGGGCAAAAACTTAAACAAGCATTGTTGAGGTGATTTATCTAATGGGTTCTTTCTGAACCAAGAAGATAAATATGTATTTATTAGTCTTGAATCATCTGGTAAAGAAGTAATCGTTCGATATGATGGATCTGGGGGAGGATTTTGTTATCCTAGGAATAAGGATAAGAGGGAGGAACAAACGTGTATTAATGATGCATTTTCATTGCATTGAGAAAGTGTTGAAGAAATTCAATTACTTTGTTCGTTCTCCAGTTAGTATTCTTATAGGTCCTATCCTAATATCTGACTTGCAAGTAATCAAGATGAATCTATTTCCCAGATGGAGTGTTTAAAGCAATTGGATGCCTAATGTACGTTATGATTTGTACAAGGCCTGATATGGCACTTGTTGTGGAAAACTAAGTATATTTACTAGTAATCCAAGTACTCGACATTGGCAAGGTGTGAATAAGTTGTTTAAATGCCTGAAAAGAACCATGATATATGGCTTGTGTTGTTAAGGGTTTCCTTTAGTTTTAGAAGGGTATTTCTGATGCAAGTTGTATAACTAAGTGGATGCGTATTCCTACTTGGTGGAGGTGCTATCTCCTATGATTTAAAGAAGCAAACTTGCATCTCAAATTCAACAATGGAATATGAATTTGTAGTTTTAGCAGTAGTTGGTAAAGAAGCTAAATGGCTAAGAAATTTGATCAATGAGATTCCTTTGTGGTCAAGACCGATATCACCGATATCTATCAAGTGTGATAGTGTTGGCTGAGGATTATAGCCATATTTATAATGGAAAGTCTAGACGGTTGTGTGTTATACATAGCATGACTAATGAGCTCATCATGCGTAGAGTGATATCTGTTGAATTTCTAAGATCTGAGTTTAATTTAACTGATTATCTAACTAAAGAGTTAGGAGAGATCTCGTGAATAAGTCAGTCAGAGGGATGGGTTTAAAGTCCACACTTTAATATCCTATGTCAAGATACCCAATTCCCATCTAATACAACGTTAGATGCAGAATTCAATGTGGAATGCTTGTCATAAAGATATTGGAACACATGATCAGATTCATCCCAAGGTTGTCTTCAGACTGCAAGATAAAGGAGGTTGAAGTATAACTTCTTAATAGTTCTTCGAAAAATTGCATTTGCAGGTGCGAGAATAAAAGAACTACCTATAAGAGTATGAAGTTTAGCCGCTTCAAGAAGCTTGGACTTGGCTTTGATATACTCTTTGAAGGATAGGAAACAGGCTTGTAAAATATTGTGTCAAGTAAGAACATATGAATTTGTGAACTTATGTGTATATTATCTTCATGTATTCATTATGAATAGAAAGGGTTCAATCCATAGCGACACCCTAATATTCGAATATTTGGAATGTGTAATATACTAATGTGAAATTCAATCGTCGTGATATTTCATTTATGCATAAGTTTGTGTTTGTTTGAGAAGTGTTTTAAGTTAATCATGGATATCACTAAAATGGGGGAGGAATGTTGGTAATTTTAGTGTTATCGACATGTTTTGGTGGTATTGGATTAGCTTGTCGACTAAGTCGATCTTGTTAAAATTAAACGAGTTAGAAGATGCGGGAGTGCAGGCTCGATTTAATTTAATAAGATCGGGTATCGGTTTTGTTTAAATCAAATTTAATATATAATTTGATGGGCCTTGTCATAATTGAATTGGCTTAATGGTTAAAATAATTGGGCTTAATGGTGAAGTTGAGTGCTTCCACTTATTAGGCCTTCTGATAATTATTGGGCCTTTAGTTATGGATCCAACAAGAAACTGATTATAAAAAAAGGGATCGCACAGTAACACAACGATGTACAGTTTTTTAGTCGACATCAAAAACTGATTGAACAAGATCAGTGGGTATGGTTTTCTCACACAAAAAATCAAGTTCGTTCTTGTCAAACTCTTGGTCTTATCCGATTAAATATTTGTGTGTACCCACAAAGAGTTTGATCTGAAAGTGTATCACGATTCCAAGAGGAATCCAAGTTTAATTTTCAGTGTTCGTCATCTCTCCAATCAGATCCGCGATTTCGATTCACCGCAAGTATAGGGTACGTTCTATATATAATCCAACAAAGATCAAACTATTTCGTTGGTGTTTGATTATTTACTCCAATTTGTTATTACTGTGGTCGCTATGGAAAGAAATTGGGTCATTGTTGTGTTTGAAATTGGTGATAATTCGACCAGTTTTGTTCGTAAGTTCGAATAAGGAAAAGAAACCGTCGCCTGCTTTACTTGGGGTTAACGATTCTGTTTAATTTCGAAATCATGGGAGTTTGAATTCACGCAATGCTCACGGTTTAATTTGTGATGGATTTGCGGCTTGATTCGAGAGAAGAAAGTGTTCTCGAGATGGGGAATTAAAAAGTAGAGTGGAAAAGTCAACAAATTTATTTGTGACTTTGAAAAGTGATTTTAATCAGATTCTTGTGACATTGAAATCTGATTTTAATCAGGTTTGATTTCCGAATTAAGTTGTTCAAAATCCTATCCACTTTACCAGACCACCTTATTATTTAAATGGAACTAGGGCTGAAAATGTTTCTCCTGGAAGTTTTATTTTGACTCAAGATCAATACATGGAAAGCTGCTTGTTTATTTTATTAGAATTAAAGTGGGCTGATGGTTGTTGGTAATTCCTAAGACAAGTATTGGAGTATTTTCAGATGGGCTAATGAGTTCCAATATGAATCATATTAATTAATTAAATTGAATTCATGGATCGGTTATATCTACAAAACTGAATTCGGGACCAATTATCTAACATATAACCTTGTGTTATCTACTATACGGTTGATAAGATCAAAGGAAGGAACACGGTCGGTGTTCGTATGTGATTCTTGTACAGAGCCACAGAGGAATGAAATGATCGGTCCTCTCATTGGTTTAATTGGTACGTTTATACTAGGACAAATAAGAAAGAAACCTTTGTTTCTTTGGGTTGTTGTCTCTGTGGTACAAGACCAGAAAGAACAAAGCTTTGTTTGGCTTGTGTGAAGATTCGGACAGAAAAATAAAAATTGTTTGATAGAAAAGGAAGAAACAGTTGGTTGTTTCTTTGGTAATACTATGCATAGACACGAAGAAAGAAAGGAAAATAATTCTTGTGGATGCTACTACCCAAATTCCAAAGGAAAGAATTTGTGATTCTCAACTTCAACATATCCAGCTAATTTCCAGGTTTTATCATTCCTTAAACTTCTGGAATTTGCATTTACTTTATACCCATAAAGAAATTAGGATAGAAATCCTTTACATTTTGAATCTTGTTGTAAGTTGGTAGAATGTTCAAATTACATGTGATTGGGTTGTCAAGAATACAAGAAGGAAAACAATTTTTGGTGTGTTCGGTTGTTGGAAAGAAAACAAAGGAAAACACGAGTTCTTTTGTTCTTATTTTCTGGTTTATTGCGAGAACATCAAACATTTGATGTTGGTGCAGTTTAAAAGAAAGAACAAAATTTGCTTTGTTTTGTTGTTAACTGAGCAAAAGGGCAACTGTATTTGGGGTTGCTTTGATACGTAGAACAGTTAACAAAGACGAACACCAAAGTTTATGGTGTTGTGACAGAAGGAAGAACAACACAAAGGCTTCTTGTTGGAGATAACTGGATGTATTTATTAATTAATTAATTCTAATTTTAAAAAATTAAATTAAAGTTGGTTAATTTTGAAAATGTAACATAAGGCCACATGGGCTAGAAATTCATGGGCAAATTGTTTATGAGTTACCTGTGAGCAGTTGGTGGTAGTTCAATATAAATTTATACAATACATAAGTACTTAGATACCAATACACAAACAATTATTTTAATTGCCTAACTTAATTCTTAACCGTCTATCCAAGGATCCCATAAATGGATATTATTTTATATACAAGTCTGAGAATGGTTTAATTTACATTTGTCATAAAGTCAACTTGAAACATTTTGATTTGTATGTTTTTCTCTCTACCCCTTTAGTAGGTAATAAAGTATGGTGTTACTACTTTTATAGATACAGGATGCCTCTAAAATTTTCTATACATGCTTATTACATGAAAATGATAGTCTTAAATAAGTTTAAATTATTTAAGATCGAGGTGGAGTTGTAAAAGAAATGGTTTGATAAAAGAGAATAAGGCCAATGAACTATAGCTCTATTTGCATTGGAGTAGAAGTGAAGATTTGGGTTGGAGGCCATAGGTGTCAAGTTCGAATTCCATCCCAGCCGGTTTTACCGTAATGGGCCTTCGGGCAACAGGTATTCCCCGGAACTGGAGATGGTGGAATTGGGGTACCCTTTTTCCATTGGGTTACCCTGGATTAGTCGGACTTTAACTTCGTTTGTTGTTAAATAAAACAAATAAATATAATAATAGCAATAATAAAGCAAATAAGAGTACGCCTAGTGAACTTAGGTGTACAAACCCAGAATTGAACTAAGAGTATGCGGTCGTAGAGCTTTTGTACGTCTTACAGAACCTAAAAGAAAGAGTTTAAGTGAGAAAGGAATAATTGGTCTATTTATAAGATATGGTGAAAATTCGAAGGTCTTTAGGTTCTATGTCTTAGAACTAATGACTTAGTGGGTGTAAAAAATTGTCATAGAATCAATGGATATCATCCGGAATTCTCATAATAGGATTTTTTTTTTCTCTTACTGAGAATGTCGTTGATTCTGATAAAGCGTCTGCTAGTATTGACAGTGCATATGTTCCTTCTGAACCTAGGAAAAGCATGAGAACAAGAAAAGCTAAGTCTTTTGGTTCTGACTTTCATCTTTATTTAGTTGAAAGGGGCAGGAGTTCGGTTGGACATGAGCATCAATATTGTCTTAATATTGAAGTAGATCAATTCCTGGGCAAAAACTTAAACAAGCATTGTTGAGGTGATTTATCTAATGGGTTCTTTCTGAACCAAGAAGATAAATATGTATTTATTAGTCTTGAATCATCTGGTAAAGAAGTAATCGTTCGATATGATGGATCTGGGGGAGGATTTTGTTATCCTAGGAATAAGGATAAGAGGGAGGAACAAACGTGTATTAATGATGCATTTTCATTGCATTGAGAAAGTGTTGAAGAAATTCAATTACTTTGTTCGTTCTCCAGTTAGTATTCTTATAGGTCCTATCCTAATATCTGACTTGCAAGTAATCAAGATGAATCTATTTCCCAGATGGAGTGTTTAAAGCAATTAGAAGCCTAATGTAAGTTATGATTTGTACAAGGCCTGATATGGCACTTGTTATGGAAAACTAAGTAGATTTACTAGTAATCCAAGTACTCGACATTGGCAAGGTGTGAATAAGTTGTTTAAATGCCTGAAAAGAACCATGATATATGGCTTGTGTTGTTAAGGGTTTCCTTTAGTTTTAGAAGGGTATTTCTGATGCAAGTTGTATAACTAAGTGGATGCGTATTCCTACTTGGTGGAGGTGCTATCTCCTATGATTTAAAGAAGCAAACTTGCATCTCAAATTCAACAATGGAATATGAATTTGTAGTTTTAGCAGTAGCTGGTAAAGAAGCTGAATGGCTAAGAAATTTGATCAATGAGATTCCTTTGTGGTCAAGACCGATATCACCGATATCTATCAAGTGTGATAGTGTTGGCTGAGGATTATAGCCATATTTATAATGGAAAGTCTAGACGGTTGTGTGTTATACATAGCATGACTCATGAGCTCATCATGCGTAGAGTGATATCTGTTGAATTTCTAAGATCTGAGTTTAATTTGACTGATTATCTAACTAAAGAGTTAGGAGAGATTTCGTGAATAAGTCAGTCAGAGGGGTGGGTTTAAAGTCCACACTTTAATATCCTATGTCAAGATACCCAATTCCCATTTAATACAACGTTAGATGCAGAATTCAATGTGGAAAGCTTGTCATAAAGATATTGGAACACATGATCAGATTCATCCCAAACAAGACCAGAAAGAACAAAGCTTTGTTTGGCTTGTGTGAAGATTCAGACAGAAAAATAAAAATTGTTTGATAGAAAAGGAAGAAACAGTTGGTTGTTTCTTTGGTAATACTATGCATAGACACGAAGAAAGAAAGGAAAATAATTCCTGTGGATGCTACTATCCAAATTCCAAAGGAAAGAATTTGTGATTCTCAACTTCAACATATCCAGCCAATTTCCAGGTTTTATCATTCCTTAAACTTCTGGAATTTGCATTTACTTTATACCCATAAAGAAATTAGGATAGAAATCCTTTACATTTTGAATCTTGTTGTAAGTTGGTAGAATGTTCAAATTACATGTGATTGGGTTGTCAAGAATACAAGAAGGAAAACAATTTTTGGTGTGTTCGGTTGTTGGAAAGAAAACAAAGGAAAACATGGGTTCTTTTGTTCTTATTTTCTGGTTTATTGCGAGAACATCAAACATTTGATGTTGGTGCAGTTTAAAAGAAAGAACAAAATTTGCTTTGTTTTGTTGTTAACTGAGCAAAAGGGCAACTGTATTTGGGGTTGCTTTGATACGTAGAACAGTTAACAAAGACGAACACCAAAGTTTATGGTGTTGTGACAGAAGGAAGAACAACACAAAGGCTTATTGTTGGAGATAACTGGATGTATTTATTAATTAATTAATTCTAATTTTAAAAAATTAAATTAAAGTTTGTTAATTTTGAAAATGTAACATAAGGCCACATGGGCTAGAAATTCATGGGCAAATTGTTTATGAGTTACCTGTGAGCAGTTGGTGGTAGTTCAATATAAATTTATACAATACATAAGTACTTAGATACCAATACACAAACAATTATTTTAATTGCCTAACTTAATTCTTAACCGTCTATCCAAGGATCCCATAAATGGATATTATTTTATATACAAGTCTGAGAATGGTTTAATTTACATTTGACATAAAGTCAACTTGAAACATTTTGATTTGTATGTTTTTCTCTCTACCCCTTTAGTAGGTAATAAAGTATGGTGTTACTACTTTTATAGATACAGGATGCCTCTAAAATTTTCTATACATGCTTATTACATGAAAATGATAGTCTTAAATAAGTTTAAATTATTTAAGATCGAGGTGGAGTTGTAAAAGAAATGGTTGATAAAAGAGAATAAGGCCAATGAACTATAGCTCTATTTGCATTGGAGTAGAAGTGAAGATTTGGGTTGGAGGCCATAGGTGTCAAGTTCGAATTCCATCCCAGCCGGTTTTACCGTAATGGGCCTTCGGGCAACAGGTATTCCCCGGAACTGGAGATGGTGGAATTGGGGTACCCTTTTTCCATTGGGTTACCCTGGATTAGTCGGACTTTAACTTCGTTTGTTGTTAAATAAAACAAATAAATATAATAATAGCAATAATAAAGCAAATAAGAGTACGCCTAGTGAACTTAGGTGTACAAACCCAAAATTGAACTAAGAGTATGAGGTCGTAGAGCTTTTGTACGTCTTACAGAACCTAAAAGAAAGAGTTTAAGCGAGAAAGGAATAATTGGTCTATTTATAAGATATGGTGAAAATTCAAAGGTCTTTAGGTTCTATGTCTTAGAACTAATGACTTAGTGGGTGTAAAAAATTGTCATAGAATCAATGGATATCATCCGGAATTCTCATAATAGGATTTTTTTTTCTCTTACTGAGAATGTCGTTGATTCTGATAAAGCGTCTGCTAGTATTGACAGTGCATATTGATGCGTGCGAAGTGTTACTTATTTTAGGTGTATATTTTAAGCCCTTTTTAACACTTATTTTAGCCAAGTTTTAAATTTATAAAACACGATATTTCACTAACACTAAACACACATATGGGCAAGTGCACCCATCGTTGAGTGTAGTATAGCGTTGGTAAGATACCGAGGTCGTCCAAGGACACAAGAGCTTTTAGTACCGGTTTATCCTCAACGTCTAACCAATATAAAAGTTTAGAAAAGATGTTTTAAACTAAGAAAATTAAAAACTAACTAAAATGCTGAAAATAAAAATAAAAGAAAAAACAGATAGACAAGATGAATCACTTGGTTCCGACTCGTATCTAGTATAACCTTTGATTATTTCCGCACTTTTGCACATAATTAAGAGATTATCTTAGTTATTGTAGTAGGCCCCTCTTTTGAAGGTGACGTTACCCTCACCCCAGTAGTTTGAGTCAGCAGGGATACAATCCTAAAAGGGTGGATTATTGGAAGATAATGAATTAAGTTATTAATGCAGTATTGTGGTAGGCCCCGCTTTTGGCGGTGACGTTACCCTCGGCTAAGTAGTCTGAGTCAGCAGGGATACAGTCCTAAATAGCCGGGTTATAGTATTAATAGTAGTTAACTTATGAGGGGATCAAAGAGTTTGGACCCCCGCCATCCAATACCGTGAAGTATTGAAGGAGGTCCTACTAAATTTGACCCAGGTCCATTGCATGACCTCTAAACGCTGAACAATGGCAAGACTTTTACCAAACCGTTCCCTTAACCCCCGACCAGGTAGCCAACATATCTCCATATAGACCGTGGAGATATGAATGGTGAAAATCCTTTATTTTATATAGACAGTAAAATAATGCCAAGACACCACGGACAAACGATAAGGAAAGATCACCTTCAACATAAGTAACTAGTTATTAAAGTCATTAATACAAAACCAAATAAAAAGTGCAAAAGATTAGAAATAAAAAGTATTATACTAGACACTTTGTCTTCACCAAGTGATGTAAGAGACTTAGGCAAACATGGCCTTGATTGTCAAGAACTCTTACGATCAATCTTGGATCCCGAGACGACTCACACACTCTACGATGGACAATGGATGATGGTGGTGGATGATGGTGTTGTGATGGTGGTGGGTGGTGGATGAAGTGTGAGAGAGGTGGTGTGCCAAGGGATGAGATGAAATGAATCCAAGCACTCCTATTTATAGGCTGAACAGAGAGCTGGGCACGGCCCCGTGTCCGCTGGGCACGGCCCCGTGTCCGTCTGACAATCTCTCTCCTCATTAATTGTAATTGGCTGAGCACGGGGCGTGTTCAGTCTTCTGATTTCTCTACTTTGCTTTGGAAGGTGCCGTTGAGGGGTCGGGCAGTCCACTAATGTTCCTTTTCTTGTATTTATGTTGGATTTAGCTGTCTTTTTGCTTCTTTTGTGTTTTTGAGCTCATTTAATCCTGAAAATACAAAAGGAAGACAAAAACACTCTTTTTCCAATATTAGTACTTAAAAAGGGTTAGTTTTATGCCTCATTTGATGTAATTTATATGTTGCATTTTACATACATCAAATACCCCCACACTTGAACTTTTGCTTGTCCTCAACCAAAACTCTTTAATATGTGGCTTACACTCCCAAATGGAATAGGTAGAAGAGAAGGTTTTGGGCTTGTCGTAGAGTGTCGGGATTTCCAAGATATTTTTGGGTTTTATTTTTATTTATTTACACTCCTATTCGTAATGATTTATTTAGAACTTTTCATAAAAGAAATTACTTATTTGGGCATAACATGCCTTTTTAAAATTCTATTTATATACAAGTTCACATACCTCACGGGGAAATCACTCACACTCGGCCGAAGGTGTATTTTTAGTGAATCACTCGAGAGCGGCATGGAACTTATTCCTACCATAGGCTTGCCAAGAAATCAATCCTCCTCCTTTTTAACTTTTATACCTTTGTAGATATCAAGAGGACTTTGTGGGTTAAGGGTTAGGCTAGGGTTAAAGGTAGGTGGTTGGGTTAGTGGTTAGTAGAAAAAGGGCTAAAAGCGTAACAAGTGTCGGTTTTCGTATTTTTGCAACTTTTTATTTTGATGAAGCTTTTATTCAAACTAAGTTATTTTTGATTAACTTGTTTGTTTATTTTCTTTTTGCTTCATCATTATCATTTTTTATTTATTATTATTTTTTTTTACGAAGAACCGAACTTGTTACTAAAATAAAGGGTTAAAAATGAAAAAGGTTTTGGTGGGTAAAAGGGTTTTTGTTTGGGTGATGAAACGAAAAAGTTTAGGCTCAAAGGGGCTAACTAGGGGGATTTTTTGGTAGGTGGTAAAAGAAAAAGAAAAATAATGGTGTAGAAATAAAAAGGGTTAGTCCTAATGCCTCCATCATTTACTTACTCGGGTTTAAGTTGATAAGGACCGGGAATGTATTGTCATGGCAAGTTCTAGAGTCGTAAGAACCAAGCGGCTATTCACACAAGAAACGAAAAATGAGCATTTAGTCAAATGATATGTAATTGTGTGCTCAATAAAGGCTCAAAACTCACTTTTGTGGGAATGGGTTTTTATGTGATCAAGTATATATAATCAAATTTTAAATAAGTTTGCTATGCCTTTTCATAATTTTCTTATGTTGGTTCTTTTTATCACTACGCTATCGGTTGTAACTTTGTAAAAATATAACCTTTTTGAGAACTTGAATTTTCCGAATTAAACCTAGACAAGTAAAAAAAAATGAAATTTTTAAATTTGGGGTGATTAGCGGTTCCAATAGAGTTTTGTGTAAGGCTTGTATTTAGGACTTGGAAAATTCAAGGTTTTAGCATCCCCCCCACACTTAAATTACACATTGTCCTCAATGTGTCCCAAAAATAAATTTTTAGGTTGATTAGATGTGTAAAATAGTGTTTAAAAAGCAAAAATTTGTGTTACTGGGCACTGAACACGGCCCCGTGTTGTCCGGGCACGGCCCCGTGTTGTCCGGGCACGGCCCCGTGTTCAAGTGCCAGTAACAGAATTAAAACAAGAGAAACAGAAGCCTGGACACGGGGGCGTGTTGGGTGAACACGGCCCGTGTCCAGTTACCTGAACTGGGCGTTTTCTGCAGGGTGCTCAGCACGGGGCCGTGTTGGTTGGGCACGGCCCGTGTTGAACCTTCTGAAATGGTGAGAATTGTCGGGTTGCCTTGTTCTTGTGCATGGGTTCATTTTTCTCGTTCCACTTTTCATCCTTTACCACCATGAGTGTGTTTTATTCATTACAAACCATCCAAACCTTAAAACCATCATTTCATTTCATCATAGAGAGAACTTACATAGTCCTAAATTAAGATAAAATTAAAGCTTAACTAAATAGGTCAGCAGG
Source organism: Helianthus tuberosus (assembly GCA_030545235.1). Classification (NCBI taxonomy): domain Eukaryota; kingdom Viridiplantae; phylum Streptophyta; class Magnoliopsida; order Asterales; family Asteraceae; genus Helianthus; species Helianthus tuberosus. Next base: position 108,013,455 of record CM060449.1, read on the forward strand.
TGCACGAGGTTATCATAAGAAGTTCTACTTATTTTAAGAAAATTTCGAGAATAGTTTCCCGATATAGTAGGACTTTTAGCCGAATGATTTCTTCCCTAAATGTTATTTAAAGCCATTCTTCGATTTCCCTAGGAAGGAAGAATGCGGCTTTATTTTCCTCCGCAGCTGGTGGTTGAGGGGGAACATTCACCGGGAATCCTTGTACCACTCTTCGCGGAGGTTCTTGGTGCATGGAGTACCATTCGGCTGGAATGACAACTTCGGGTACCATGTTCCACGCCCTTTGGGTTATTATAGGTACCAAAGGCGGGGAGGCGAGAAGGTTCAACCTCTGGTGCAAGAGGTTTACTTCATGGAGACAGCCCTCCAGCCCCACTGTAAGATGGTTGATACGGTCGACCAATGCTTCCTCCACTCCCGTCATTTCGTCAATAGCCTCTCTTAGAGCGTAAACATAGTTTACAAGAGAGTCTTCTGCTGTTGAAGATCTCCTCCCTTGTCGGTTACTTCTTGAAGATGATCCGCTTGTTCTGCTTGCCATTTTCTGCGAAGGGAACCGAAGAAAGCTAAATTTTTACAAAACAGATCCTCGGACACGGCCCCGTGCTCACTGAGCACGGCCCCGTGTTCATTTGTCTGCAGGATTTTATGCCAGGGAGTCTTGGAGTTTTAAATTATTCTCATGATTTTTAGCTAGTTTTTAAGCTTAGATAATTTAAAATAAAGTTATACAACTAACTTTAAACAAGAATCCTTAGAAAATAATCTTACAAACATCACATAGAGGGTTGGAATCAAGAGATTTCCAAGCTTCCATGGAGGAAATTTTGAAAAATTTTTAAAGAGGAGGAAATGAGTAAAAGTGGAAGGGACAAGAGGGTCTTTGGGAACCTTCTTTTAGCACTTACCTAGGATGGTATGAGTGAAAATCCCAGGAATCTCTGTCTTTTGAAGTGGTCAAAAATGAGCAGGATTCAGGCTGCATTTAAAGAAAACGACAGTGCACTGGACACGGCCCCGTGTTGACTGGACACGGCCCCGTGTGCAGAGGAATTCCTGACACATTTTGTCCGTATTCTGACCAAATCAGCAGAGAATCTCTTTGATGAGCACGGGGGCGTGTTGACCTGGACACGGCCCCGTGTCTGGAGGCTGTTTTATAGATTTTTGCTTCTTCTAAGGATTTCGTTGAAATCGGGTGGTTCCTTACTGGTTGGAACAACCCCAAAGTGCCTAAGATACCTTAATTGTCCTAGACTAAGGCGAGAACGCAAGAGGTTGTCGGTGAGGGTAATTCCTATTTTCATTCTAGGTGGACAAGTCCAACCCTTTCCCGGGCTCTTGTTAAAGAAGGTGTATGCCGAATCGCTCAGGTCTATGTATGCACCGAACAAAGTCGATGGAGAGTCCTTCACGGCACAATCGACACAGGGACGACTATCGTCCAAGTCTTTGCTAGGTACGAAGGTATTTTCGGGAGCAACGAGGTTGTCGGAATGCGGTTCCAACATTTCTTCATGGGTATCGTCTTGGGGTGGATCAATAAAATCCTTCCCAAGCTCTTCTAACCATTTCAGAATTAGCTCTTCTAGTTGAAATAACTCGTCAAGGAGCATTTCCCCTAGAATATCTGGCTGGGCGCATTCGAGGGAGAAATAGTGCTTATTTTTACTTTCGCCCCTCTTAAGGTTGTGAGAAGTTGGTGGGTCCATGTAGTGGGGCCTATAATTTAGGAAGTAGCATTTTACTTCTTCATGTTCGCCACCACATAATTGACACCACGTACCATAAGAGTGCCGAAAGTAAAAATAATTACTATCACTCATGTTTATGTCAGAAATTACCAACCGCCGGGATCTAACGGTTCTGTTTTCAGTAACTGAAACTTGGGCACGGGGGCGTGTTGAGTGGGCACGGCCCCGTGTTCAGCTTACTGTCTGATGTAAAACAGGATTGCCAGTTCCAATGATTGAGCACGGGGGCGTGTTCAGCGGGCACGGCCCGTGCTGAGCTCTGCAGAAGCTGAAAAACTAAGAAAAAAAAAACCTAAAAAAAAAATGATTAGGCCGTTGATTCCTAACTTTCTTAAAATCCTTGTGTCCCCGGCAACGGCGCCAAAAACTTGATGCGTGCGAAGTGTTACTTATTTTAGGTGTATATTTTAAGCCCTTTTTAACACTTATTTTAGCCAAGTTTTAAATTTATAAAACACGATATTTCACTAACACTAAACACACATATGGGCAAGTGCACCCATCGTTGAGTGTAGTATAGCGTTGGTAAGATACCGAGGTCATCCAAGGACACAAGAGCTTTTAGTACCAGTTTATCCTCAACGTCTAACCAAAATAAAAGTTTAGAAAAGATGTTTTAAACTAAGAAAATTAAAAACTAACTAAAATGCTGAAAATAAAAATAAAAGAAAAAACAGATAGACAAGATGAATCACTTGGTTCCGACTCGTATCTAGTATAACCTTTGATTATTTCCGCACTTTTGCACATAATTAAGAGATTATCTTAGTTATTGTAGTAGGCCCCTCTTTTGAAGGTGACGTTACCCTCACCCCAGTAGTTTGAGTCAGCAGGGATACAATCCTAAAAGGGTGGATTATTGGAAGATAATGAATTAAGTTATTAATGCAGTATTGTGGTAGGCCCCGCTTTTGGCGGTGACGTTACCCTCGGCTAAGTAGTCTGAGTCAGCAGGGATACAGTCCTAAATAGCCGGGTTATAGTATTAATAGTAGTTAACTTATGAGGGGATCAAAGAGTTTGGACCCCCGCCATCCAATACCGTGAAGTATTGAAGGAGGTCCTACTAATTTTGACCCAGGTCCATTGCAGGACCTCTAAACGCTGAACAATGGCAAGACTTTTACCAAACCGTTCCCTTAACCCCCGACCAGGTAGCCAACATATCTCCATATAGACCGTGGAGATATGAATGGTGAAAATCCTTTATTTTATATAGACAGTAAAATAATGCCAAGACACCACGGACAAACGATAAGGAAAGATCACCTTCAACATAAGTAACTAGTTATTAAAGTCATTAATACAAAACCAAATAAAAAGTGCAAAAGATTAGAAATAAAAAGTATTATACTAGACACTTTGTCTTCACCAAGTGATGTAAGAGACTTAGGCAAACATGGCCTTGATTTTCAAGAACTCTTACGATCAATCTTGGATCCCGAGACGACTCACACACTCTATGATGGACAATGGATGATGGTGGTGGATGATGGTGTTGTGATGGTGGTGGGTGGTGGATGAAGTGTGAGAGAGGTGGTGTGCCAAGGGATGAGATGAAATGAATCCAAGCACTCCTATTTATAGGCTGAACAGAGAGCTGGGCACGGCCCCGTGTCCGCTGGGCACAGCCCCGTGTCCGCCTGACAATCTCTCTCCTCATTAATTGTAATTCGCAATTACAATAAATGCGCCTGCTGTACTTTCGACACGCCCCCGTGTCCGCTGGGCACGGCCCCGTGATGGGCAATAGAAGCTTCTATAGATTTGTCTTTTCTGCTGCTTCTTGGGCACGGCCCCGTGTTGGCTGAGCACGGGGCGTGTTCAGTCTTCTGATTTCTCTACTTTGCTTTGGAAGGTGCCGTTGAGGGGTCGGGCAGTCCACTAATGTTCCTTTTCTTGTATTTATGTTGGATTTAGCTGTCTTTTTGCTTCTTTTGTGTTTTTGAGCTCATTTAATCCTGAAAATACAAAAGGAAGACAAAAACACTCTTTTTCCAATATTAGTACTTAAAAAGGGTTAGTTTTATGCCTCATTTGATGTAATTTATATGTTGCATTTTACATACATCACATATGTTCCTTCTGAACCTAGGAAAAGCATGAGAACAAGAAAAGCTAAGTCTTTTGGTTCTGACTTTCATCTTTATTTAGTTGAAAGGGGTAGGAGTTCGGTTGGACATGAGCATCAATATTGTCTTAATATTGAAGTAGATCAATTCCTGGGCAAAAACTTAAACAAGCATTGTTGAGGTGATTTATCTAATGGGTTCTTTCTGAACCAAGAAGATAAATATGTATTTATTAGTCTTGAATCATCTGGTAAAGAAGTAATCGTTCGATATGATGGATCTGGGGGAGGATTTTGTTATCCTAGGAATAAGGATAAGAGGGAGGAACAAACGTGTATTAATGATGCATTTTCATTGCATTGAGAAAGTGTTGAAGAAATTCAATTACTTTGTTCGTTCTCCAGTTAGTATTCTTATAGGTCCTATCCTAATATCTAACTTGCAAGTAATCAAGATGAATCTATTTCCCAGATGGAGTGTTTAAAGCAATTGGATGCCTAATGTACGTTATGATTTGTACAAGGCCTGATATGGCACTTGTTGTGGAAAACTAAGTAGATTTACTAGTAATCCAAGTACTCGACATTGGCAAGGTGTGAATAAGTTGTTTAAATGCCTGAAAAGAACCATGATATATGGCTTGTGTTGTTAAGGGTTTCCTTTAGTTTTAGAAGGGTATTTCTCATGGTTGTAAAACAAGGTTTCCAAGTCCGAGTACTCTCCGAGTAATCGCTCCAAGGTAAGTTGCCGAGGCGACTTTCTTCAACTCCGACTAATTACTCGGAATCGATCAAACACGATCAACCTTAGCCAAAATCAGATCTAGTAGGCCAACTCAGACCGAGTTTGACTTTAAAACAAATAAAATATACTTTATATGCCTATTATATTAATGAATGAATATCATTTTCACGTATTTTGTTATAATTATTAGTAAACTTATGTTATTTAACATATATTTAATTTCCAAAAACTAGTTTCTTTATAATTTACCATGTCCGAGTACTCCTCGAGTACTCTCCGCCTAGACCGAGTACTCTCAACTCCCCGCTCGACCGAATAGGGAGCGCCTAGCGACTTTTGCAACCATGGTATTTCTGATGCAAGTTGTATAACTAAGTGGATGCGTATTCCTACTTGGTGGAGGTGCTATCTCCTATGATTTAAAGAAGCAAACTTGCATCTCAAATTCAACAATGGAATATGAATTTGTAGTTTTAGCAGTAGTTGGTAAAGAAGCTGAATGGCTAAGAAATTTGATCAATGAGATTCCTTTGTGGTCAAGACCGATATCACCGATATCTATCAAGTGTGATAGTGTTGGCTGAGGATTATAGCCATATTTATAATGGAAAGTCTAGACGGTTGTGTGTTATACATAGCATGACTCATGAGCTCATCATGCGTAGAGTGATATCTGTTGAATTTCTAAGATCTGAGTTTAATTTGACTGATTATCTAACTAAAGAGTTAGGAGAGATCTCGTGAATAAGTCAGTCAGAGGGATGGGTTTAAAGTCCACACTTTAATATCCTATGTCAAGATACCCAATTCCCATCTAATACAACGTTAGATGCAGAATTCAATGTGGAATGCTTGTCATAAAGATATTGGAACACATGATCAGATTCATCCCAAGGTTGTCTTCAGACTGCAAGATAAAGGATGTTGAAGTATAACTTCTTAATAGTTCTTTGAAAAATTGCATTTGCAGGTGCGAGAATAAAAGAACTACCTATAAGAGTATGAAGTTTAGCCGCTTCAAGAAGCTTGGACTTGGCTTTGATATACTCTTTGAAGGATAGGACACAGGCTTGTAAAATATTGTGTCAAGTAAGAACATATGAATTTGTGAACTTATGTGTATATTATCTTCATGTATTCATTATGAATAGAAAGGGTTCAATCCATAGCGACACCCTAATATTCGAATATTTGGAATGTGTAATATACTAATGTGAAATTCAATCGTCGTGATATTTCATTTATGCATAAGTTTGTGTTTGTTTGAGAAGTGTTTTAAGTTAATCATGGATATCACTAAAATGGGGGAGGAATGTTGGTAATTTTAGTGTTATTGACATGTTTTGGTGGTATTGGATTAGCTTGTCGACTAAGTCGATCTTGTTAAAATTAAACGAGTTAGAAGATGCAGGAGTGCAGGCTCGATTTAATTTAATAAGATCGGGTATCGGTTTTGTTTAAATCAAATTTAATATATAATTTGATGGGCCTTGTCATAATTGAATTGGCTTAATGGTTAAAATAATTGGGCTTAATGGTGAAGTTGAGTGCTTACACTTATTAGGCCTTCTGATAATTATTGGGCCTTTAGTTATGGATCCAACAAGAAACTGATTATAAAAAAAGGGATCGCACAGTAACACAACGATGTACAATTTTTTAGTCGACATCAAAAACTGATTGAACAAGATCAGTGGGTATGGTTTTCTCAAACAAAAAATCAAGTTCGTTCTTGTCAAACTCTTGGTCTTATCCGATTAAATATTTGTGTGTACCCACAAATAGTTTGATCTGAAAGTGTATCACGATTCCAAGAGGAATCCAAGTTTAATTTTCAGTGTTCGTCATCTCTCCAATCAGATCCGCGATTTCAATTCACTGCAAGTATCGGGTACGTTCTATATATAATCCAACACTAGATTGCTACATGATCATCTTCAACGGAGCTCACAAACCCCCAACCTTCTCCTCCCCATCGCCCCCATAGACCCACCCTTGGTTTTTCTCCTCCTCATGGACTCTCTCATCACCCTCTCACAAACACACAATCTTCTCCCCCATCGACCATTCGTACACATGGACAAGCGATTCTTTCCAGAGCACCCTCTCTCTTCCACGTCAGTCTTATCTCTCTTTTATCTCAGTCTGCTTACCTCCACATCAATGTATGTGGGGTCAACGGACCCCATTGAAGATGGTCTTGTTGTACATAAAGTAACTAGAGAAATATAATATACTTAAAAAATAACTAAATTTATAATTTCATCTTATATTTTTATAGCCTTAAAATATAATTTCCATCTACACAAGTTTTATAGTTCCTTTTCATTGGATATGTTCTTAACTAGTTTTTTCCCCGCCCGCGTTGCGGGGCACTAAGCCGAATATTTCTCTCTCATAACATGTATGTCTGTACACATGGTTGTAAAAATCCCGACTAGGTGTCGATTAATCCCCGATTAATCCCCGATTAGTCGCCGATTAATCAAATTAATCCCGATTAATCCCCATAAATTCCGATTAATCCCCGATTAATCCCGATTAATCGCTAGTCCCCACCCCGCCGCCCGACTAGCGACTAGCGATTACTACAACACTGTCTGTACATAGGGCAAAATTGTAATTATATTTTGAACCGGTGGCGAAATCATAATTTTAAACTGAGAGAAAAATCATAATTTTGAGCTAAGGGGAAAAACATAATTTCATTTTGAACTGTGGGCAAAAGCGTAATTTTGAGCTGAGGGCAGAATCGTAATTTTGAGCTAGAGGAAAAAACAACATTTTATTTTGAGCTGTGAGCAAAAACGTAATTTTAAACGGATGGCGAAATCGTAATTTTAAACTTGGAACAAAATTAAAAGTGAGTTTTTGAACCGAGGGCAAAAGCGTAATTTTAAGCTAGCGGCAAAATTATAATTTTATTTTAAGCTGGGGCAAAAACGTAATTTTAAACAAAGGAGGAAAGCGTAATTTTAAACTGGGAATAAAATTTAATTAAAATGGGCTGGTCCAATAGGGAAGTGCCAGACAAATTTTGAACTGGGGGCAAAAACGTAATTTTAAACGGAGGGCGAAACTGTAATTTAAGCTGGGAACAAAATTAAAAGTGAGTTCTTGAACCAAGGGTAAAAGCGTAATGTTAAGCTAGGGGCAAAATTATAATTTTATTTTGAGCTGGGGGCAAAAGCGTAATTTTAAACAAATGACGAAAGCGTAATTTTAAACTGGTAATAAAATTAAATTAAAAATGGGCTGGTCCAACTTGTAAAATGTATATGTAGTATAATGCTTGAAAAAAATGGATTTTATTAATCGTAAGTTTCACATGTTGGCTGATAATAATCCCAACTTTTAAATTTACCTTCCAACGATCCCAACTTGTAAAAGTTTGGCATCCATTGATCCGTTTCAAACATATAAGAATTTGGTCTCCTCAATATATTCAAGTGCACCTGTAGACTCGTTAATTGATTTAAGTGCACCTATGTTAGAAAAGATTAGGGCCAAATTCTTACAATTTAAGATCGTTGGAGATAATTTTTAAAGTTGAGATTATTATCGGCCAACAGGTGAAACCAATGTTTTAAATACTGGTATGAACCGGCCGGTAATATCGGTTAAACCGTATATCAGACACGAGTCCTGTACGATAAAGGCCGGTAAAACCCGAATATAGTATGTCTTATGTATCGGCGGTAAATCCGGTTCTACCGATTCAAACCATTGAATCGGTTCGCATTATCTTAAGATTTGATTTCTTAATTTTAATAAAATTCAATATTAAGGTACTACTGATCTTCCATATTTCTGGTAATTAACCTAGTGCGTTTTATTCCAATATTCGATCCTTGTTGGAATTGTTACTCACCTCGTACAATGCAATATTGTTTATAACTAATAAAAATATTCTTCAAATGCTTAATAGTTTACAATAAAAAATAGTTGTTTTTAGATAAAACTATGACCAGTTACATAAATTCTAGTTAGGATTGGATTGTTTTTTGAGATGAATTTGTATTTTATGAAATTTATAGGGTTAGCTAGTAACCCGGTTTAACCGCCCTATACAACCCGATTCAACCGGTTAAACCATTTTAGAGCACAACTCGGTATTACTTAAAAACCGGTTTTTAAAACATTGAGTGAAACTTAAGATTATTAAAAGAGTAAATTACGTTTTTGGCCCCTGTGGTATATCACTTTTACTATATTAGCCTAAAATAAGAATTTTTAACATATCTGCCCCCGTTGGTCTCTATAACTAACCATTTGGTCCCTAAGTCTAACCATTTTAGCCCCCATGGTCTCTCTAACTAACCATTTTGGTTTCCATGATCTCTAGACTTAGGGGCCAAAATGGTTAGTTATAGAAACCATGGGGGCAGATATGTTAAAAAATCTTATTTTTGGCTAATATAGTAAAAGTGATATAACAACAGGAGTCAAAAACATAATTTACTACTCTTATTAAAATGAAATAACCCAAAAAAATCCCAACTCAAAATATCATTTTATAATTCATCTTTATTATTAATTATTTAGTAATTTATTTCTTCAACGGTATCGTCACTAGACTTCTTTTGTTTGGTGTTTCCACTAGAACATATAAACTTGCCATTAGATTAAAAAAACATTACTCTGATTACCGTTCCTGTGACCAAAATAGAAACCTAAGATGCCCACAACCAATTTACACATTTTTTTTTTCTAAGAGAATGAACACTCTAATCCTTTGTTAAAGATATCAATAAAAGCATCCATTTGTTTAGCCGGAAGCGACAACCCGATTTCAAGATCTTCCGACGAGTCTCTGCTTGCGTTTACTGATATGGAACCATTACAATCAATTGATATAGTCTCGTACTTTGTAGGCTTCCCCCACCCAAAATCGACATCGTAGATCTTCACCTTTGGAGTTCCCGCAACCCCAATCTTGGCCGGAATCTTTGCCGGCAATTTAAACATCATTTCAAACCACAATTCGGCTTCTTTTAACACTCCATCGCTATTCTTCACTGTTTTGCTTATAGCGTTTCCTAGTGATTCAACAGCGATAAGAAATCCTTTATTTCCCGCCAACAATGTGCTCTTTGAAATCGCGACACATGGGCCGACACAGTTCCCGAAATAGGTTGGAGGAAGTGGCGGATCCATCCGACTCCTAAAATTTGCAAGGCAAACAAACCTTTCCAACTCATCTTGACTGTTCAATTTTTCAATTTCGACACGTGATTTTGCAATGCAACTCCATACGTAAGCACATGCTATAGAAAACGACGATACATAACCCAATGCGGGTAGTTCTGTAGATATCCATTTCTTGATCAAATTAATCTTTTCTTTGATCAAGATAAAAGTGGCCCGGACTTTGGAGCTCGGGCCAACCAGCTCAGGAGGTTGATACTCTAAATTAAGGGTTTCAACCCCGGGCTGGTTCACAAACATTTTGTCTAAAGACTCAGGGTATTGTACGTGTCTATCAAAAACCGGCAAAGCCTGGTCAGCTAAGAGCAACTCGTCCGTACCATGTCTAGCAATCGAAGTCCACGCCTTCAAGAAGTCATACTTGGTGCTGGCATCACAAAGCACATGGTGATTCGTAATCCCGATTGAGACACCGGAATTCTCGAAAAGGGTCACCTGCACGGCGAAAAGAGGGATGGAAAGAAATTCAGATCCTTTCACAGCGCAGCCGAGTGGCGGTACAAGCTGATAAAACTTGTGACACGCTCGAGGATGGTATCCAGCAAGATCTTTGAAGTCAAGATCGCATTCTGCTAGTGTAAACCTGACCGAATCACCTTCAACATAACGGATTTCGGGTTTTCTTGAATGATGATTGGAAGGAAACGCAATTAAGTTGCTTGTAAATGGGAAGAAGTGTTGAAGAGTGATGGATAATGATTGTTTAAGATTGGGGACGACTGTTTGCATGAAATGAGGTTTAGAGTGAGGGAACTCATAGAAGAAGAGCTGGTTGATCGGAAAGTGGAGCAGAAACATATTATCGAAGAAGGTGAGCGGGAGTGACCTGTTGCCGACGGTGGTCGGAGGTGGAGATATCCGGCAGCTTTCAACGACAGTCAACATATGGTGGCGGCTAAATTTTTGGTCTTCTTTTCAATGATTGGGTTTTGATATTTAACTAGACTTTAACCATATAACGTGTTGACTCATCATTCATGTGATTCATGAACGGTATTAAGTTTTGTTTCCTCAAAACATAAAAGAAAACAAATGAATAAAAAAATATCAAACGCGCCTTTCATTTATGAGATGTATTAGAGCATTCACATTCAATCCATCATCTTTAACCCTATAATTTAACAAAAAATCACAACTTTTTAAAATTTATCTCACATTTTAAAAAACCTCATACAACCAACTCCTTATACCTATCTCTATATTCTTATTTTATTATTATTTCTTCTATTTCTTCCACTTACAATTTTAACTACTATCTATTTTGTCTTATTATATTTTTCTTCTAAAATTGATTCTAATAACTTTGTTTATAGAAATTATACTACTAATTATTATTTTTGGGTTTTTCGGGTCGGGTGACTTTAAATACTAATTATATCATCATAAAGTAATAAGATCAATATCAAATATCATACCATCCATTTTCACTACCATCAGACTACAAACAACAGTTTAAGATCAATACCAAATCATGCCAAGTTTGACCCATTTAACAGCCTACACAATGGATTTACACGTAACACCAAAAACGCATAAGTAGGAGGTTAGACAAAGCTACAAAACAATCTAATATAGCGCGACATCGTTTATTGTTGGGAATAGAGTAGCCATTGATGTTCAATTAGGTCTTCTTGAAGCTGATGATGTGCCGAGCTATCTTTAATATGAAGACGACGTTGGATGAAGTCCATAAACTCATTTGTTTGAGTGCGCGACAATTCAGGGAGATCATCGTCAAGTTGATCATACTCAATGTTAAGACTATCACCATCATCACGTTCGTCTTCAATGATCATGTTATGAAGAATAACACATGCTTTCATTATATTTGTTAGTACCTTCAATTTGAACATTCGTGAAGGTCCTCGAATGATTGCAAATCGTTGTTGAAGTACACCAAATGCTCGCTCGACATCTTTTCTTGCAGATTCTTGTGCTTTTGCAAAATGTTTATTCTTGTTCCCTCTTGGTGATGGAATCGTTTTTACAAAAGTTTGCCACTTAGGATAAATACCATCTGCAAGGTAATACCCCATAGTATAGTCGTGGCCGTTGACTGTGTAATTGACTGGTGGAGCATGCCCTTGTGCAAGTTCCGTGAAAACAAAAGATCTCTCTAACACATTAATGTCGTTATGTGAACCGGGCATACCAAAAAATGCATGCCATATCCAGAGATCATATGAAGCAACCGCCTCCAAAATAATAGTAGGTTCACGAATGTGGCCAGAGTACATACCTTTCCAGGCTGTGGGACAATTTTTCCACTTCCAATGCATGCAGTCGATGCTTCCGAGCATTCCGGGGAATCCTCGTTGGTCCGCAACAGCAAGTAATCGGGTAATATCATTTGTGTTTGGTGACCGTAGATATTCAGATGAAAAAATACTTACTATCGTCTCACATAATTTTTTAAGACTCTCCATTGCAGTGCTTTCACCGATGCGTATGTATTCATCCATAAAATCAGCACTAACCCCATAGGCCAACATTCTAAGTGCCGCTGTTATCTTTTGCATAGAAGATAAACCGGGCCTTCCAATATTATCTCTTCTTTGGACGAAGTATGGCTCGTTAGCCACTACCTCATTTAGAATACGGAGAAATAGAGGACGATTCATCCGAAATCTTCGTCGAAATAGATTCGAGGGATATACCGGATTTTCTGCAAAATAATCACGATATAAACGCTCATGTCCCTGAATATGATTGCGTCGAATAAATTTACGACGTTTGCGAGTACATTGTTCTTCGACATCCTCATAAAGATCATCATCGTTATCGTAATCCGAAGATAGGTATTTCAACAACTTGCGAAAGAATGTACGAACCATTTGATCAAACGTGTAATTAACTCAATCTGTCATCAAACATGTTATAAGTATTATAAAAAAAGAGTAACTTTTTAGTAAATAAAAGGGTTTAAAATATTAAGTTAAAAGTGTCCAAAATGTACCTGGAAAACTAGAAGTAAACCTAGGAGACCAAAAGGAGCAGCTACTAATAGATTATCTTCATACACTAAACCGCCAGCTAAACCTGTTTAATCATCAATCTAAATTAATTATTAGAATTACTTATCTCTAATTACGCAATCATTTAAAAAAAACAAAGGTTAAAGACAAAGAGGGTGTTAGAAAATATATTGTAAACTTATCACATTAAATAAGCAAATGCAAATCACAGCCAATGGTTCAGTGGTCCAGTTAGAAAATATATTGTAAACTTATCACATTAAATCCCCCAAAAAACAATTAGAAAACATGTTTTTTTGATCAGGTCTAACCCTCGGCTCTAAAGAGCCGGTTTCGTGGTTCTCGCGGGCCGTAAGCGTTTATTGCTCAGCTGATGCGGTTGCAAACTACTTGACAACCAAAAAAAAAAACTACAATGGGGAGCTATGGCCCAAGAAAAGCCCCACATCACGCCCCGCTAAAGGTGGACTTAATAATTATTGTTTAGGCTAAATAAGAAGTTTCGTTAAAACCTATTAAAGAGCAAGGTGTATGACACATTAAATTATAAAAAATATAAAAAAGATTACTAATCTGTTTTAAGATAACCTAAAGATGAAAACCAAAAGCAGGTCCATTGAAGAATCTTGATGATCATTATTCTTGACACCATACGCTTCTTGATATATATGATAGTTTTGAAGGCTTCGACGAACAGGGCTTGATAACGCGTTTGAGAAAATGTAGTTTTTGGATTGTTGATCGTTGTTTGGCCCACTAGATGACGCAGAACTTATAAAAGGGTTGGTGACTTGCTGGTTCTGCTGTGCGGTTCTTGGAGCCGTTGGTGGGTCCTCCACAGATAAGTCTAGATCAGCCTGCACAGTATTGATGAAATCTGATTGTTAAATAAAGTAAAACACATTCTGATGGTTTTGCTAAACCGTGGCTCAACACACATCTTAGCAATCTACAAACACATATTTGACCAATGACAACGACAGTGACGAAGATATAACATAGTTTTTAAGAAAAAAAAGCTATTGTAACAGTTATAAAGCACGCTTAACATGCATCACCAACAAATTACCCCTTTCAACTAGAGCTCCATCAACCCATCAAGAGTTGAAAACTACTTGACAACCAAAAAAAAAAACCATCACCATCTCCTTCCCCACCAACTGCATTGTATAATCTCTAAATCACATCAAAGAATGCTCTAAATCACATCAAAAAAAAATCTAGCCAATTACAAGTGGTCTAAAGAATTATCTTTCATTTTCTCATTAATTATCACACATTAATCCACTAACTATACTTGTTCACATGAACTCTAATTAAATTTCTAACTAAACATCTAAACTTTCTCTCTGACATTTAATCAAACACTTCACAGATTCATAAAACCAAACAACAAAACCTTATCAAAACATACCTTATTCGACGATTTAAATCGGAACCCTGGTTTCGACGATTCATACAACACAAAACAAAGAAAGAATCATACCTGTTTGTCTAGTTTTCAAATCGGAACCCTAGTTTCCAATAGAAGCCGCATCATTGCCTGTGAAATCATAAGTGTTTTCAACTCGGAACCCTCCACACTTTACAAATCAGAACCTGGGAAGTGGGAACTTTCTGGTAGTTTTGCTTAATTTGTTGATGGTAGTCGATGTGCTGGAGAAGGAGAGGGGCGGGCGGGAGATGTAAGGTTGTTGGAGATGGAGAGTTACAGGAGCTTTTTATTAATAAAAAGTTACTGTACGTTTTTTTTAATATATAAGGTTAGGGTATAGATATAGTGGATAGGTTGGAGTGAGTTTTTAGAAGATTTTTTTATATTTTAAAGTTAGGGGTTAGTTTGATGGATTGAATGTGAATGCTCTTAGAGTTTATCTTGAGACATATAGAGTGGTAAACAGGTTCTATAGAACCAGGGGGCCAAAAACGTATGTACCGAAAAATTTCTATATGAAAACATATATATTATACTACTGAGCGAAAAGTTCAGGGGGTCGGGCGCCCCCCTGGTCCCTTAATAGATGCGCCCCTGCCATATAGTGTGGAGGGGCTTAAAAAGTGGACGTTATTTGACACGTGGACGACACCCTAGCACACGTCAGAAATGGGTAGTTGTGCCAAAACGTGGCATTGTGCCAAAAAGCGGGGTGTGGGAAGGGGCGTGGAACAATGACGTCATTCGACACGTGGCACCTATTATTTTGTTAATTAGAGGGGGTGTAGAAAGTAGCACCCTATATAAATTGTGTATTTAACTTTTTTTTTAAAATACCTATAAAAGGTGGGACCCTTGAGCTTGCATTTGTTGCAAAAACATAAAAGGTAGGTTCGTAAGAAGTTGGACGTATGCCATTATGCTCGGATCGAAGTTGCGAACCGGTTGAGACCCTTGAGGGGAAGTGGTGTTCGGTACTTCACCCACGCCACAAGGGTTGTTCGGATCGAAGTTGCGGTTGTGTGGATGCCCTTTCTTTTATAAAAGGTTGAGAGATTTTATAAAAATTAAGATTGGGAAGAAGAGAATGAGGTGAAAATTGTTGAGTTTTTATGTAGATGTGGTAAGATATTTTTTTTTAAATCAATTTTTTTAAATAATGTCGTTGGGGTCCAATGCAGAGCCGTCCCCGAGAACTCTCAAAAAATTTAAGGCCTCGGGCGACAAAAAGAATTGGGCCCAAAATTGTGGTTAAAGGGAAATAAATTTAAAAAAAATTAAACCTTATTAGTGATGAGCCAAGAATTGAACTTGAGACCTCTACAATATTTTAAGATGGTTTTTTCCACTCAACTACCAAAACTTTTATACATAATTAATGAATGCATATACTAAATATATAATTTAACTTATCTCATAAAAACTTTTTGGGCCCTTTGAAAATTTGGGCCTCGAGCAACGGCACGAGTTGGCTGGCCCAAGAGCCAGCACTGGTCCAATGGCTATATGCTACCACATTCATAACACGCCATTTTGGCACACATTTATTCACAACGCCGGTGGAGAATTGCACCCCCATCCATAAACGCCACTCACAACGTCGTCGACGGTCTAGTGTGTGCGGCGTGGAAAGGCAAAAACGCCGTTGATTCATGTCCACACCGTATAGTCTAAAAGCGATATATTAATTAAACGAAGAGTAAACTGCTACATTCATTCCCTGAACGAGGCAACTTCAGCCTCAATTCATCTTTTTTTAAGAAATTTGATTACAGCAAAGCAACGGTAACCTTTGTTTCATATTTCTGTAAAGAAAGTTTGATGTTTGTTAGTATTACTTAAATTAGTTTATTAAAGTTGGGTAAATACAAACATCAGGTAAGGTTAATAGCTTCTGTACCCGGATATCATTCAGGTTCAAATATAAAGAAATGGGGACACATGAAGATCCGTTCAGTTCTACAGGATTGTGTTTTTGATACAGAGTTCTGAAACGCACCACTTATATATCAGGTATAGAGCACATATTTTGTTTTTACAGTGGCAGTTTTGACACGTTTACTTATGAATGGGTCTATTTGGGTTATGTTTTATCTATTATGGATCAAACATGTAATACATATATGTTCTTGATCCACTGTTGAGTAATTTTGAACCATTTATTTGTTAGTTGCTTCAGTTAGTTATAAGGTTTTTTAAGTGATCTGCAGTTGGTTGGTGTAACTGTGTTAGTTAACTTAGTTTTACATACATTCTCAGATCCAATATATATATATTTTTTACAGTCTGTTAATAATTGATTTACGGTTAATTTTCATGTACATGTTGAGAAATTCTCATGTGATCTATGTTAATAATTAGTTAAGTTAGTTTCACATACATTCTCAGATCCAATGTATTTATTTACTGTCGGTTAATTTTTTGGTTTACGGTTTTGTTTTCTTGTTGTATGATATTATTTTAGTGATTTATATGAATTGGTTTGATTTGCAGGGATCCTACGTGGCAAAAAAAATGGGGCTAACGTTCACGAAACTCTTTAGTTGGCCGTTTGCCAAGAAGGAGATGTGGATCTTGATAATGGGTGGGTCTTGATGCAGCTGGTAAGACGACCATTTTGTACAAGCTCAACTTGGTGAGATCGTGACGACAATTCCTACCATTGGTATGTACTCTTTCGTAGATGGGTTGGAAATACGCGTGGCATTTCTATCTGGCCCTTTGATTTATATTGTTATGCTTTTATGTGTTGTTATTTTTGGTGAACGGAATGGACCTTTTGTTTTAAAACTTTGATCTAAATGTTTATGTTGTGCTACATTCTTGTAAGATTTCAGGCTCATGTTGGAAATACATAGCAGGAACAGTGGTAATCTTTCAACATCAAAGAATTTATGATTCTTACACAATACTATCTTTAATTGATGTCATGGGGCGTACAGTTTCTTTATCTGATGTTGGATAATACGCCAGAATCTTTATTGGTGTTGTAACACCCCAAAACCCGAATGTTTACATTCGTTAAATGTTCTAATATGGTACATCAAGAAATAAAAAACTAGGTTATTTGTCCTAGTTAAAAGTATGGTAGAAACAAATAAGGAATGAAAGTTATGTCAATTCTAATTAGTGACAAAACTTGAGGGACCAAAAAGGTTAGGATGGAAAGATGGGTTTTTTTATTTATGAAAATCAACACACACAAACACACACATTCGTGTGTTCTAGAAATGAGCAGGAGCTCTCATGAGAGCTCAAGAAACCCTAAACGTGAAGAATCATCAAATTGAAGGGCAAATCAAGGTCTAAATTCATGAATGAACACGGATTAATGATCACCTTCTCATGGGGATCGTAAGGTATGTCTTAAAGATTTCATTGGTGATCTTTCACGAAGTGGCTTATGATGTAAGTTGCGAATTTGTATGAAATTGGGAATGGGTGTGTGTTAGAATCATCATACAGAACATGGATTATGCATGGTTTAGGTTAATTTGATGTTTAAGGGTGAAACCCGTTTGTAATGGTGAAGATGATGACATGGGTGAATCATCCATGTCCAAATTCTTGCTTATTATTGATGTATTTTGATATATATGATAGATTCTTGTTAGAAGAATTGAAAGAAATGTGATGCTAATATGTTTGATGTTCATGCATGGATGATTTATGTTGATTAGTAGAAGGATTTGGATGAATTATGTATGAGATTAGGAGATTGTGCATGAACTAGTTGTACTTTATGTTTAGAAGGTAGTACATACACCAAGGGTATGATGATATTATGAAGAACTTAAGTTTAGATCACTAGTAAGTGATTAATAATGTAGTTATGAAGTGGGTTTTAGATAATGTGATGTAAATTGATGATTTACTTATGTTAATGATGTTTGGAATCAAACATGTGTGTGAATGTTTAAAGAAATCGGATAAGAAATGATAGATTAGCATGTTATAAGGTTAAATGATAAATTCCATATAAGATCCGTGTAATGAAGAGGTTGTGATGAATTATGAATAAGCTAACTATCTTGAGAATGATATATGATAGTTGATGCTTGATAAGCAACATGGAAGCTTGGGAAAGAAGCGGGTCAAATGGAACTTATGTGCACGGGAAGCGTACTCGGATGCAAAGTAAGTAAAACTTACACCCCTTTTTGTAGAATATCTATTCAATGTTTAGATTACAAACATGGTAAGTAACTATGTGAATTATGATGTTCCGACAAGTCTTGGTATGGGTCGGAACATGTGGTTATGATAAGAAACTAAGTTGATGGTTAAAAGGGTAAAATGGGCATTAAGATAATTTTGGTTGCAAGTTAACGAAGTAATAAGTTACATGGATGGGATGATGAATAACTAACATCCCACAAGGATAAAATGGACATTTAGACTTAACGGGTCAAACGGTGAAGATGTCACCCTTTGGCGTTATCGACTAATGAATTTCTTTGTTAAGTATTATGAATTTGTAGAATGTATAGAAAAAGGATTTGCGTTGCTATTTTCTAGCAATTCAGCAGATGAAGTATTAGAACGGGTCATAGCTTTGATCCGAGCCAGGTATGTGCAATTACCATTGTAGATAAGTCGCATGATCGGTAATTTATGAAATGAAGTCTTTAGTAGTAAAGGATGGGTCAAAGTTGACAAAAACGCCCTTGATGGGTAAAACGAGCAAATGATCCTAAAAGTTGATTACAAACAAGCTATTGATTAAATGAATGTTTTGAAAAAGTAAGAAAGCGAGAAGTATGATTTTCGTAAGCTAAGGACCTTAAAATGCGCAAATACCCTTAACGGGTCAAAATAAGCTCTTGAGCGAAAATGGGTCAAGAGGATGCAAAACATCCGAGAACTTAATCTTTTATGATAGACAATGTTGAAACTATAGGGTTCATGAGGAATTTAGGTCAAACGATCAAGTTATGTTGATGAATGCATGAACGGGTCGAATAAGTGAAAGCGGGTATATAAAGCCGAGAGCTTAAGTGAATATTTTCCTTAAACCGGATGTTGGATTTCAAGTTCATATAATTGAATGTAAATTTACAAGCATGTAGGAAGAAACGGGAGGTTAAACGGGTAAACGGTTCAAAAGTTATGCGCGTTTTAGTGCGTACGGACGACGAAACGTAGCTGCAGCAAGAAACACCTCTTAACTTAAGAGGAGTGCAAAAGAAACACCTCTTAACTTAAGAGGAGTGCAAAAGAAACACCTCTTAACTTAAGAGGAGTGCAAAAGAAACACATTTTAACATAAGAGGAGTTCAACAGAACACCTTTTAACTTATGCGCCTCCCAAACATGATTTTGATCGTTCTTTTGACGTCTATGGGCTATAAATCTAAGTCTAAGTACCACGTAATTAATATATGGATATACAAGAGGTATGTAAGATCTTGAACGTGTACGTAAGAGTGCATGTACATATGTAAACGTGTATTTAAGTATGTATGAAGGCACGTATGAGTGTATGAAAGTAAGTAGAGACGTAGTAATGTATGTACGTATGTAGATGTGTATTTATGTATATATGAAGATACGTAGGATAGTATGTATGTATATAGGTGAAGGCGTAGAAATGTATGTACATATGCAGATGAGTATTTATGTATGTATGGAAGTACGTGTGATCGTATGCATGTGTGTAAAGACGTAGGAACGTAGGTACGTATGCAGATGTGTATTTATGTATGTATGAAGATACGTATGAGTGTAGTCATGTATGTAGAGAGGCATGGATGTATGCACGTGTATATGTAAGTATGATTTTGGATACGTTGAGTGTTAATGATATTAATTGGGTGCCTGGAAAACGAAGATTTATGCAGGTACATTATTGAAGGCTCACCAGGGAATGGATATGCGAATGATATGCTTAAGATTAGAGAGAAAGCTGAATGGAAAGTGTACATGTATTGAATCTTGTTTATGTATTGTGTACTAATGTGATGAATGTATGTGGTGAGTGCATGTTGTACAAATCACGGGCGGTTATCACGAGGAATAGAGATCGAAGACCGAGTCACAAGATAGATTGTACGGGAATAATTGAGTGTGTACTATTAGTAAACAATACTTATGCTTTATTTTTGTAAAAGATACATATTAAGACGAACTTTCAAGTAAGTCCAGACGTTTGTAATGAAAGAAATTTTATGGCACGAATTTCCGCTGCGAATCCGTGAATGCGGTCTAGACCGGCATCAAGGCAAGTGATAAGACAAATGAACCCCAGGTACGTAAATTCAACGTGTGGGCGTATGAAGTGGTATAATTAAGCAAGCGAAAGAAAATTATAAATGAAATATAATAGTGACATGGCAATGAAGTTTTGAAAATGTTACACGTGCCGAAACTTAATTCTTCGGACATAAGGTGGCGATTACACGATGGCACGAAACTAGTGAGTGTTAATGATATTAATTGGGTGCCTGGAAAACGAAGATTTATGCAGGTACATTATTGAAGGCTCACCAGGGAATGGATATGCGAATGATATGCTTAATATTAGAGAGAAAGCTGAATGGAAAGTGTACATGTATTGAATCGTGTTTATGTATTGTGTACTAATGTGATGAATGTATGTGGTGAGTGCAGGTTGTACAAATCACGGGCGGTTATCACGAGGAATAGAGATCGAAGACCGAGTCACAAGATAGATTGTACGGGTATAATTGAGTGTGTACTATTAGTAAACAAGACTTATGCTTTATTTTTGTAAAATATACATATTAAGACGAACTTTCAAGTAAGTCCAGACATTTGTAATGAAAGAAATTTTATGGCACGAATTTCCGCTGCGACTTTTTGTCAAATACGAATTAGGGTCTTACAGGTGTTTAGTGACATTATTGTACACGTCTGGCACTCGTGTATTTCCAACCAATCTACGAAAGAGTAAAATAGATCAGCTGATCAACAATAGAGAGTTCTCACAATAGAAAACTATCAAAACACAGATATCACAAAAAAATGCAACAGAGTGAACCCTCTCTGTGTCCTAATCAACACCGGCTCGACTAGTCCGGCAAACAACAATGCCTAAATGCAAAGAAATGTAAAACAGAGCGTAAATCAAAGAACGATCACACCAAGTAAGCAAACCCAAGTTAGGGTTTCTCCAAATCCAGTTATGGTTTTACAATCTTCAAGGATTGAACCCTAACCGGAGTGGCAGCTTCCAAAAAACCTCTTGAAAATATGCGCAGCAACTAGCTCTAAAGTCGGCAAACAGAAAGTTCACCAAGACTTAGATCATACGCCAAACCCTAGATCTAGGGTTTCAGTTCCTCGAACGGCACAAACTCCAAGATAACCAGATCTTCATGATTTGGAATCGGCAACAGATAAACACCCCAGAATCAAGAAGAAAACCCCCAACACGAGCATATCTGAACAAGAACAAAGCAAAAAAGAAATACGAACGAAAACCCTAAGATCTCTGACAACACCCCAATTGCTATCAAAGCTCTGATACCATGTCAAAATGGTATCAAGAACTGAAGTAACAAAACTAAATTATAAATCGTTGAAAACGAATCGACTGATACAATGACGAACTTGACTGAATCGCTCACAAAGTTCCTCTCACAAGCAGTTTCAATGAGATAATATGCATAGACAATTAACAAGCACAAGAACTGAGAATCACAAAAGCTCACTTGAAACCCTAATCACCTAAAGAAGAAAAGAGAACAATAATGCACTGAGGAAAAGTGACAAGTTAGTTGAACAATAACCCAGGGTTATTGATTTATAGTGACCCGGATCTTAAACTGAATTAACCGGATAATCCGGATCTTCACTCAACTGCAGATGCGGCAAGCTCCAAATGTGGGTATAATAACTCCAACAGACTCCTAAGCAGCCCATTAACAAGCAGTTCATCACCTCAGGTCCATATGAAGGCCCAGTAGCACCACATGAAACAAAACCATAGAACCCATTTTCAACATATACAATTCACATGGCGGGAATAGTGGTTGACAGCCATAGGCTGAAATGGGCGGTCAGCCCTCCCCTATTGGACCAACCAGTCTATTATTTTATACACGCTTTAAAATTACGTTTTTGCCCCGGAATAGTGTTTCCTTGCCATTGGTTCAAATGGGCGGCGGGCAACACCCATTGGACCAACCAGTTTATTATTTTATACCCACTTTAAATTTACGGTTTTATCCCCCGTTAAAAAAATGCGGTTTTGCCCCAACTTCAAAATACATTTACCCTTTTGCCCCGAGCTAAAAAATACGATTTCGCCCTCAGTAAAAAATTACGCTTTTACCCTCAGCCAAAATTACGTTTTTGCCCCGGTTCAAAATAAAATTTTGTTTCCCCTGGCTCAAAATTATGATTTTATACCAGTTTATTATTTTATACCCACTTTAAAATTACAGTTTTGACCCCAGTTTAAAATTACGTCTTTGCCCTCGGTTCAAAATATAATTATGCTTTTGCCCCCAGCTAAAATTTACGATTTTCCACTCGGTTCAAAATTACGATATCACCCTCAATTCAAAACAACGTTTTTGCCCGCAATGCAAAATAAAAATATTGTTTTCCCCTAGCTAAAAATTACGATTTTACTAAAAAAAATATGACTTTGCCCTCAGCTAAAAATCGTGTCAAGGAGCTGCCTAACACTCGCTCATTAGTCCTTACAAATTACTGTTTTGCCCTGAGCTCAAAATTGCGATCTTGTAATCGTTTTACTTTTTCTTTCTAGCAAAACTATAATACTGTTTTTTTTATTGGTTGAGGAATTATTCGGTCATCGTCCCGCCACGTGGGCGGGGCATCACATAGTTAATAACATACTACATAAAACATATTAGAAATGAAAATATGAAAACAGGAATGTTATTATTATTTATTTTAACATTGAAAGTTTAATAAAATATTTTACAATTAAAACCCTATAAATACAACTCACTTCTAAACAAACATTACACTTTAGTATTCCAATCTTCCTGCAAAATCTCATGGCATCGCCCTCGGAGATCATGGTGAAGACCTTGGAGGATGCAACATTTTTTTTCTTCATTTTTCAATATTGTTTTACGTTTATTATGATACTAATTTTATTAGTTTGATCATGATCTCATATCACAGGCGTCATGTGCGGTGTGTGACAAATTAGGGAGGACTTGTTCATCGGAGTGCACCTTCTACAAACTGATAGAGAAAGGGGAGGCATCTCCACACGAAGTAAGTCAGGTGGCTGAATATTATTCCGATATAACAATGGTTGAGAGTCATATAAAAAAACTACATGTGGATCGCAAGACAGCTAATGCGTACATCTTAAGTCTTATTCGTCAAGTAGATGTTCGATATCAAGAGGATGCTTATGATGCAGAGATTGGTTTGTCCGAGAAAGCAGAGCTGTCAAATCTAGTTGATTTATATGAATTTCTACATTTGGACGAAAGAGCGCTTTTACACGAGGAAACAAAGTTATCTTCAATCTATTTGAAGAAAGAGGAACAGGTTGCGGAAATGCAAAAAGATATCGACGAGCTGGAGGAGACGGTGGCAAATTTGAAAAATGCCATTAGCAATATCAGTATGAGTGGAAATGGAAATTAAGTATCAACCTGTCGAGTAGCTGGAGACGACGTTGACAAATTTGAAACTTTCCTTTAACTAAGTTGAGAGAAATTTAAGTATCAACCTATGTTTTTTTTATTATTATATTATATTTTAGTAATTAATGGTTATTGTTTGTTCTTCAGCTTATTATATTATATTTCTTTAATTAAGGATTATTGTTTGTTCCTCAGCTTCTTGTTCTTTAGTATTATTATATTATATTTCAATAATTAATGATTATTCTTTGTTCTTCAGCTTCTTGTTCTTTAAAACTACTTAAGTACCCTTTTTTTAAACGCCATGTGTGTTCGTCCATCGCACTCCCTAAATTTGGAGAGTCTCGTTGCCTCACTTCGGCCAGGCTAGGGGTGGACCTGGGGTGTAGCCAAGGAGGGCGACCGCCCCCCTTGAAAAAAATAACTTTAATGTTATTTACGCGTTAAAATTTCAAGCGCAAATCGCCCCTTTGAACTTTGATCCCAATTATAAAGAAGATGTTAAGCAAAAGAAAAAAGAAGTTCGTCAGAAAGAATATATTTGCAAAGGCGGTTTCGGATAACTCATGAAGAAGATGATAATTTTAAGTCTTTATTTTATTCTCGTAACGTTCTCACCATAACCATCTTTCTCCTGCATCCACTTAACGAAGCGTTTAAAGTTCTTGCACGATGAACCATCTTCTCTAATACTATTCATAACCTTTTCCTTGAGATCGAGTGCCCTTGTTTTGAACTCTCTATTATTGATCAGCTGATCTATTTAACCCATGATTTCATCTCTCCCGATAACACCATTTTCATCCTTTTCAAACCCCAGCCCGTTCATCCAGACGTCACAAATGTACGTCCGGTGAAGCAACTGATCAGCAAAATAAGGCCAACAAAGAAAAGGCACCCCATGGCTCACACCTTCTAGAGTAGCCTTAAACTCACCAACCTATGTGATATGTTTCCCGCCGCATCGCGCAGGTAAACGACTAGTGCGCTATAAAATGTTTGCTTGCATGCAATTAAGTGTATAGAAAGGTGTGTACTCTAGTACTAGAAGTAAATATAGTTTTACTGATTTGTGTCAGAGATTCGTAACTTTACAACCACCCTTATTTTACCCAAATACCCCTACTAATTACAAGAATAAAATAAAGACTTAAAATTATTATCTTCTTCATGAGTTATCCGATACCGCCTTTGCAAATATATTCTTTCTGACGAATTTCTTTTTTCTTTTGCTTAACATCTTCTTTATCATTGGGATCAAAGTTCAAGGGGGCGATTTGCGCTTGAAATTTTAACTCGTAAATAACATTAAAATTATATTTTTCAAGGGGCGGTCGCCCTCCTTGGCTACACCCTAGGTCCACCCCTAGTCTGGCCGAAGTGAGGCAACGAGACTCTCCAAATTTAGGGAGTGCGATAGACGAACACACAGGGCATTTAAAAAAAGGGTACTTAAGTAGTTTTAAAGAACAAGAAGCTCAAGAACAAACAACAATCATTAATTACTGAAATATAATATAATAATACTAAAAAACAAAAAACTGAGGAAGAAACAATAATCCTTAATTACTGAAATATAATATAATAAGCTGAAGAACAAACAATAATCATTAATTACTGGAATACAATATAATTTATATAACCTTAAAGATAAAGGTCGGTGCACAGCCAAAATTACTATTTTGTCCTTTGTTTAATCCTCCACATAAATTACAAGAATGCCATGGAGAGAGACTGTGGGTGTTGACTAATTATGTGTTATGAAGAAGAACTCTAATCTATGTTCATGCTTCCCAAACATGAGAAAAGTAATGTTGGAGAGAGAGTGAGACCGAGAGAAAGAGGAAGCCGGTTAATGTTGGAGAGAGAGTGAGACCGAGAGAAAGAGGAAGCCAACCGGCGACGATGACGGTGGCCAACCGACGACGATGACGGTGGCAACACAACATCTAACAGAGATCCGACGGGATAAGAAGCGAGGAAGGAGGAGATGTAGTCAGTTGTCGTTGATGAAATCGAGATCGTCAGAAGAATAGGGTTTGGTAGATCTTGATTCTTAAACCAACTGACAATAACGGTTCACCGGCGGCGAGAGGAATAGAGGCGAGCCCAGAGCAGATTAAAGCCATCTTGGATATTAAATCACCCTCAAATATGAAGGATGTTCAACGATTAACAGGGCGAGTCGCAGCATTGAACAGATTTATTTCAAGATCCTCCGAGAAATGCAAAGAGTTTTATGATATCCTGAAGAAGAACAAAAAGTTCGAATGGGGTGAGAGGCATGAAGCAGCCCTGCAGGATTTGAAGCAGTATCTTTCAACTGCACCTCTACTGATGAAGCCTGAGAATGGTGAACCACTGTCCCTATACCTCGTAGTATCAGGGAATGTTGTAAGTGCCGTTCTTATAAAGGATCATGAAGGTCAGCAATATCCTGTTTATTATGTTAGTAAAAGTTTGTTAGATGCTGAAACTAGATATTCTCATTTAGAAAAGTTGATACTGCACTAGCTATGGCATCAACAAAGCTTAGACACTACTTTGAGACACATAGAATTCATGTCAAGACCAATTATCCTGTTAGAAATGTGCTTAGGAAACCCGAGATGTCAGGCAGGATGGCCAAGTGGTCAGTAAAGTTAAGTGCTTATGACTTAGTGTACGAACCTAGAAATGCCATAAAATCACAGGCTTTAGCTGACTTTGTGGCTGATTTCAGTAGTGACATTCAGGATGAGGTAGACCTAGAAGTACAACAATTAGGAGAATCCTCAGGATCCTGGACATTATATACCGATGGAGCATCTAATGTTAGAGGAGTAGGATTGGGAATACTACTAAAATCGCCACAGGGGGACATATTACCCCAGGCTATTAGGTGTGAATTTTCTGCTACTAATAATGAAGCAGAGTATGAGGCTTTAATTGCAGGATTAGAACTGGCTAAAAATATGAATATCAAGAATTTGCAAGTATATGTTGACTCCTTGTTAATCACTAATCATTTTAATGGAACCTATGCAGTTAAGGGTGAGAAATTAATCGAATACCTCGATATTCTCAAAAAATTAGCAGGATATTTCGATGTTTTTACACTTCAACAGGTACCAAGGGAAGATAATGTTGAGGCGGATGCCTTAGCAAATCTGGGATCATCGGTCAGGATACCAGAAAGGACCCAAATACCAATATTGCATATCTTGTATCCTACAACGAATCCTCAGGATGAAAAAGTAATAAGTATCCAGGATCCTGTTGCTGAATATCCTGAGGAGGATCCTAAATCCTGGACGGCTCCAATCATAAGATATCTCAAGGAAGGACACATCCCTAGAGACGACAATCCTAAGGCATTTAGGATGAAGGTATCACGATTCACCATTATAAATAATATTTTGTATAAGAAATCTCTTGCAGGACCATATTTAAGGTGCTTGGAGGATCCCGAAATTAAAGAAGTGCTTCAGGATATACATGAAGGGGATTGTGGTAACCATACTGGGGGTAGGTCATTATTCTCAAAAATATTGAGAACAGGATACTTTTGGCCAACGATGAGGAAAGATGCTACAGAATATGCTCGAAGATGCGATGCATGCCAAAGGCACAGTAACATACTACATCAACCAGCCGAACCACTATATCCTATAGTTTCCCCTTGGACATTCATGAAATGGGGAATGGACATAGTAGGGAAATTACCAAAAGCTCCAGGAGGAAAAGTCTTTATGCTGGCAATGACTGATTATTTCTCTAAGTGGGTGGAGGCTGAAGCATTTGTTCAAGTCAGAGACCAAGAAGTAGTATCCTTTATAAAGAGGAATATCCTGACCAGGTTTGGAGTGCCAGCTGAAATCATTTGTGACAATGGATCCCAGTTCATAAGTAAAAGGACTACTGACTTTTTCAAAAGTTGGGGAATTAGAATGATCACTTCTACCCCGGTACATCCTCAAGCAAATGGACAAGCTGAATCTTCAAACAAGATAATTGTCAACAACTTGAAGAAGATATTAGGAGCCAAGAAAGGAAGATGGGCAGAAGAACTACCCTTTGTTTTGTGGGCTGATAGAACAACGGTAAAGAATGCAACTGGCTAGACACAATTTTCCTTGGTATTCGGAGCAGAAGCAGTTATCCCAACAGAAATGGTGATACCTAATGCGAGATCTATCCTCCGGGATCCTGAGCAGAATCCTGAAGCTTTATGCCAGGATTTGGACACCATAGACGAGACAAGAGATGCAGCAAGACTAAGGATGGCAGCATATCAACAAAGGATATCCAGAGCATACAACAAGAATATAAGGACTAGAAGGTTCAAAGTTGGAGATTGGGTGTTAAGAAAGCTTTTCAAAATACCACTAATCCTGCCGATGGAAAGCTGGCTCCAAAGTGGGAAGGACCATATGAGGTTGAATCAGAATCAGGAAAAGGAGCATACCGGCTCAGGAATATGGAGGAGGATATGCTACCAAGATCCTGGAATGCCATACACCTAAAGCTCTATTTCAAGTGAGAATAGAATTTAGATTTTATCTCAGAATGGTATGTATTCTATCTCTCTTAAATATATTTGAATTCGTTTATTATCTTGAACCCAATACTGACTTAGGCATCGGAGGGGTGTTAGCCAAGCTAACACCCACCTTAGTTTAAGATTGTTTTGCAGAATACGCATCAGGATATAGCTCCAGGATATACGCTCAGGATATTTCAAAAGATTAGAGGATTGGCCCCCTCTCTCACACTTAAGGGATCCTGATCCCTTCAAAGGTTTAAAGGTATTCACCTTTCTCTCGAATTGGGTTTGAACACCCCGCCTGGAGCGCAAGTCATCTAGGGATAGTTCAAGGTAACTGGACCAGTTCATGTAAAAGTGGCTGACAATTTCGTTACTATTGGCTATGTCCTGGATCCTAAAGGTATATGAGGATTGATCACCCTCTCTCACGAAAGGGTATTTTCATACCCTCTAAGGTTTAAAGGTTTTCACCTTTCTAAGACTTGGAGTTTATACACTCTCGCCTGTAGCGCATGAAAATCAGGGTTTATCCCCAGCATGTTAAGGGTTTATCCCCAGGATATTAAGGGTTTATCCCCAGGATATTAGGGTTTATCCCCAGGATATCAGGGTTTATCCCCAGGATATTTGAGGTTTATGCAGTCAAACTAAAATATGACCATGTTGAACACAGGGGACATACATCATACAATTTGAAAGATGGATTTAAATTTATGCACTGGGGACATTCCTGTGATTGGAGGATGGAATTGACTCTCCGGGAGTATTCGGTATGATCTCTCCTTTTTATAGCCTAAGTTTTATAAGTTGCGAGGCAGTATCCTGAGTAGGATATCTCTCAGGATATTCTTGCAATATGTTCCCTATATTGTCAAAATTTAACTATTTTTATAAGTAAAGTTTAAACAACAAAGTAATAACAACAGAAATAAAGGCAAAAGGAAGTTATATTATTAACATACCAAAAGATGTGCTCTTAGTTTCACCTTAAACCAAGGCCCATCCACTAAGAGCACTGATAGTTCCTTATCGTATTTACTTAACAGTTTAAGGCTTTGTCTCAAACCGAGACCTATCCACCTCCAACTGTTATATTGTTCAAAAGAAAAAACATACTAACGGTGATGACCGAAGGCTTCGTCCTGAAACTCAAGATTCCTCCACCTTTGGTCATCATATTGTTCAAGTGCAGAAAAGTAAAATGCAGGAAAAGTAAATTGTTTTGAGTTACAAGCCAACGATCAAATTTAAAAAAGTGGTCTACGGCCTTGGCACATACATCCATCATCGCCCACCTGAATGCCCTCACACAGCGGCATCTTCTCCAACCTTCTCTGCCTTCTCAGCCTCAGCATCCTGAGCAGCATCCTCACCAGCATCCGTCCCAACATCCGCTCCAGCATCTTTCTTGTCGACAGCCTTGTCTGCCACCTCTGCCGACTTAGAGGATTCACCAGCTTCAGGAGGAAGGGGCACAACCTTGCCTCCAAGCTCCTTCAGCTTTGCCACCCAGGATTCGACTGGCCAGGATGGGCACTCAAGACCTGTCTCCTTGGCCTCATAGGCCGTCTTAATACGAGCTTGTAGCAGGGAGACGATGGCAGAAGCTTTGATTCCTTCTCGGAAAGAAACCATGGCCTGTTCATGTTCCATTTGGACAGTGGCCAGCTTGATCTCAGCATCCTGGGTCACTTTCTTCAGCTTGTCCTCATAGTGCCGGGTCTTCACTTCAGCAATGGCACCTTGGTCGGCAACAGTAGTTTCAAGCTGTTTAATCCTGGCTTCATAGAGTGCAGCAGTACCACAGGCATCATTGTAAAGGTGTAGCAGATGCTGGAGGCCCTGTAAGTCAAAATTCAGGAATAAATCAATATTCGCTAACATGGATATCCTGTCAAGATATTCTATCAGGATATATGTGCAGGATATAGGGTCAGGATATTACCTTATTAAGGAATGATGTCATCGGTTCCAAGGAATCAGTAAAGCTGAGCTCATCATAAGAGAATCCTTCGGAGCCTGGAGCACTAACTTCAGAGTTCTTCCTCTTCTTTGAGGTGGAAGCACGCGTCCTTAGATTAGCTTTGGGAGCCGGGAGCGGCTTGGAGCTGGTGGCAGCAGGGGTCTCTTTCTTGACCATGACTGGAGTAGGGTAACTGTCAAGCTCATCGAGATCGAGGAGGATTGGGACTTTGCTGGAGTCTGCATACAGGGAGTAGAATTTTTTCCTAAATATGCCAAATAAAAACATGTATGCAGGATATTGTGCAGGATCCTTACAAGACATGTTTGCACTGGAAAGAGGGCTTGTAGATGGTGGAGACGGGTTAAAACTTCTTTCAGCCTCTGGAAGGAGTCTGATAGCGTCGATCCTCTTCTGTGAATCAGCAAGGGGAGGTGCAAGCTTCCTAAAATCAGCTGTATACAAAACAATAAACAGAAACTTGATCAGTTCAGGATATAGAACAGGATAAGAGGCAGGATTACCCTTAAACCCTAAATCCTACCCTTTCTCAACCACTTCACCGGATATTCCGTTCCACCAGGGATTGAGTCTCTTTTTTACAAAAAAGAACTTGGATTGCCATTTCTCCTCATTCCTGGTGGCACGAAGTATCAGCGGCTAGCCGGAGGTGGAGTAAAACAAAAATCTACAGGATCCGTGGCATCTAAGCCGGTATGCTAGGGGGAGGTCATGAACAGAAAGGTCAGGGATGTGATTCTTCTTGATCTGGTCAAGAACGGACAAGACTCGCCAAAGCATCGGCATTGTTTGGCTAAAAGAGATTTTTGTAATGCTGAAAAACTCGGTAATAATGTCTGGGAAGGGGAACCGTAACCCTAAGGTGAAAGGAAAGGCACTAAAGCACAACCATTCGTCGGAAACCATGTCCGACCGGATTTCCCGGTCAAACGGCCGGAATACCGTTTCCTCCGGGAAGATACCGGAGGATTTGAGGGCCGACAAATGGGCGCTATCAAAGGTACATATTTCTTTCTCCGGATCCTGGAGAAGATTCTGTTGTATGAATGTGGGGGTGGAGTCGCCGGAACTTGATCTTGTTTGCCTTGTCATATTCTCACCGGAATGCTGAAAAGAATGAGAGAAGAAGATGAAAAAGAGAGAGAAGTTTTTACCTTTTTCTCTTCGGTAAAGAATAAATGGGATAAGGATAAGAAGTTATAGGGTGGTGATGAGTAAATGTAGGCTGAGCAGTTGCAAACAGTCACATCATGGGTCTAATCTCTTAAATTGCCTCGTTCTTCATAAAACAAAATATGACCGTTAGTGCCAGGATACTAAACGGTAACATTTTTTGGGGACAATTGTTATTGGGTGAAATTCTGAGCTCATATCCTGGGAAATATCTTGACTTATATCTTGGTTGTATGATATCTGTTCATATCCGGGATGCTCATTCAGGATATTGGTAACATCCTGAATGGTATCCTCAGGATTACTAACGGGTTGTGTGTAGGAGTACGTGTCCAGGTGCCCAACGTTCACGAAGACCCTTTCTCCGGGAGACTCGGTCCAAGTTGTTCAAATGAAGACGTTGAAGCCGCATTATTCGGTCTACAACGTTAACAATGGAATATTCGGGAGCATCCCATATTTATAGGAATTTTAGTTTGTATTTCGTTACTATAAATAGGTGGGTATATCAGATCAAATAGGACATCACAATCACACTCACGACACTCTTACACTCGTTCTCTCGCAATTATCACTTTCACAAAAAAGCATTGTAACACTTAGCGATCTGGTCGATATCCTGCATTGTATCCTGACGTTTGAAGTAATAAGAAGAACTAGGCAGCTGCGATTGACAGCTCCCGAGGTTTTATGCCGGCGATCTAGATTGATCAAGGGCTTTCCTCGTACATCTCGTGTCATTTCCTTTATTTTTTGCTCATAGTTTGATCGTAGATACAACTCAATATCCTGAGCGGTATCCTGAAAACTGTTTTTACAAGCAACTTAACCAGCATATTTCCAACGCACTTTTTAGCACACTACCTCACTTAACTAATTTGATCACTTAATTGCTTCGGTAATTTTTGACCAAAACAATTCTCATGAAAAAAAGGGGTATAAGTTGTTTAGTCTTGACTCAAAAAGTATAACTTTTTCTAGAGATGTAAAATTTTATGAAACAAAATTTCCTTTTAAGGAACAATCTGTGTTTGAAAATTTTGATTCTAGTCCAATAAAAGACATTAATGCCCTCAATTTTTTTTTGACTTGTATGATAATTCGGAACTTGAACACTTTTCAAATGTGGATGAACCCGATGATGAAAGAAGGGGACAGGGTGAGTCTGATGTGATTACACATGCAGGTCAGCAGTCAGTGACTCATAATACTTCCACTGCGGAGGCTGATGTTCAGCAGATCAGTGAAGTTCAAGAGTCATCTGGTAGGGCAGACCCTGTGACAGTCAGAAATGAAGCTCATATACCTTCTGAGGGTGACACAGGAAGTTCTGAGGCATCAGTTTTACCTCATAGGTCTTCCAGATCTTCTGTTTTGCCTATAAAACTAAATGATTTTGTTTTAGAAGGGAAAGTAAGATATGGTATTGAAAAAGTTGTCAATTTTTCTAAACTTACTCTAGAAAACAAATGTCTTGCGTCTACTCTTTCTAAAACCGTTGAACCCAGGACATATAGAGAAGCTGTACAAGATCCCAACTGGATTTCTACAATGAATGGTGAGATTCAAGCATTGTACTGAAATCATACTTGGGATGTTGTTGACAAGCCAAAAAATAGAAGTATTGTGGGTTGTAAATGGATTTATAAGATAAAATATAAATCAAATGGTGAAATAGAAAGATATAAAGCAAGACTTGTGGCTAAGGGGTTTAGTCAAAAGGAGGGTATTGACTATGAAGAGACTTTCTCTCCTGTGGTTAAATTAGTTACTGTTAGGTGCATAGTTGCATTGGCTGTCCAAAATAATTGGCGTTTACATCAGTTAGATGTGAATAATGCATTCTTGTATGGTGACTTGAATGAGGAGGTTTACATGTCTTTGCCTGAAGGTTATAAATCTAATGATTCTGATGGTTTGACTAAAGTGTGTAAACTTAATAAGTCTCTGTATGGGCTTAAGCAAGCCCCTAGAATGTGGAATGAAAAACTGGTTAGCGTTTTACTTAGTATCGACTTTGTACAAAGCAAGTGTGATACTTCTTTGTTCGTTAAAAATAAAAATGGTAACTTTGTTGTTTTACTTGTATATGTAGATGATATTGTGATTACAAGTAATTCGTTAACTAAGATAGAAAACATTAAGCAAAGTTTAAAAACAAAGTTTTTGATTAAGGATCTTGGTTTATTGCAATATTTCTTAGGCATAGAAGTGTTGTCTTGTGATAATGGTGTTTGTCTATCACAAAGAAAGTATTGCATAGATTTGCTCTCTGAGTATGGTATGTTAGGCTGTAAGCCTATGAGTCTTCCTATTGATCAAAGTCACGTTGTTAATACTTTGCTTGACATTAATTCTGGTCCTTTAAAAAATATCACTGGTTATCAACAGTTAGTAGGTAAACTAATTTACTTATCTCATACTTGACCTAATATCTCATATGCAGTACATGTTCTTAGTCAGTTTATGCATAGTCCAACTGAAGGTCATTTGAAACTTGCTTTTCACTTGTTGAGATATCTTAAATCTGCCCCAGGAAAAGGTCTTTTGTTTAGTAAAAGCAGTTCATTTAATTTTTCTGGTTTTGCTGATTCTGACTGGGCTAAGTGTTTAGTAACTCGAAAGTCAGTTACAGGTTTTTGTGTTTTCTTGGGTGATTGTTTAGTGTCTTGGAAAAATAAAAAACAGAGTATTGTGTCTAGATCTTCAGCTGAGGTATAGGTCAATGTGTGCTGTTGCATGTGAGTTAATTTGGTTGAAAATTTTATTGGGTGAATTACAAATTAAAATTGATATACCTATCAACTTGTATTGTGATAATAATGCGGCTATGTCTATAGCAGCAAATCTAGTGTTTCACGATAGGACCAAACATTTTGAATTGGATTTATTTTTCTTAAGAGACTTGATTACAAAAGGTGTTTTGAGATGTGTTGGTATAGAATCTGCAAATCAAGTTGCAGACATATTTACAAAAGGTGTTTTGCTTAAAATCCATCAAGTTCTTTGCGGCAAGTTGAAACTTTTTGATCTGTTTAACTAATAGAATTGTGGGGGGGGGGGAGGGGGTGTTAAAATTAAAAATAACATTCCTGTTTTCATATTTTCAATTCTATTATGTTTTATGTTATTAATGGGTTCTGTGGTTTTGTTTCATGTTGTCACACCCCCGATATTTCCACATATTACCGGTGGGCCTGGTAGGGAGTATCGTGACGTAGTTGATATCATCATAGTCAAATAATCATAGTTCAATGCACAGCGAAGTCTAAATTAAATATATTACAAACCGATTCGAATGTAACATTAATATTACAAACGGAATGTAAGATGGATCCACATGCGGATCTTAAAACAGAAAGGTAAACATTGTTCAACAGACTTTAGACGTCTAGAACTTGCAAGATTCCCTATTAACGCCCTGAGCTCCCAGCCAATTACGTACAGTACCTGTCACTTAATCTTTTTGGAAAATACGTCAGTTTACACTGGTAAATACAATTAACTGACTCTTTTAAAAAATGTTTTAAGAAAATTGATTTGAATGCACAAGGCACAAATATCCTTTTATAACTAGGGACAATTATATAAAAATAATATTGTATACAGATTTAAATGTTCGTTATACATTCAGGGCCCGATGTTAGAAACCGAGTCAAGATTAACAGACACACCACAAATACAGGCCCACAAGAGAGTGAGATACCGTTTTCCTTATGCAACTGTCAGGTGTATGCCTACACCCCGTGCTTAAGACGTGGCCATTTCTTAATAATGGTGCCAAGGATATCCGGGACATGGTCATTAACCCCCAAAGGTTTTTATTTCAAACAAGACAGATTAAAATGGGTTACCTCAATAATTTAATCACAATCCGATTAAACATGCAATACCCGACGAAGCGGTATTATTATAATACCGTATCCCAAGCCCGTATAGGGAAAATAAGTTAAGAGTATTTACCTGAGCTTAAAATGCAATTTATATTCAGCCGTATATTCTAATCAACAAGCACAAGTACTTCTACTGGGGCTCTCAATCTGGAATGAAGGTTTTATTAACCTATTAGATTCCTAATGGGTCTTATTTAAGTCTTAACTTAGACCGGTTATTTTTAAGGAAAGGTTTACGGTTCGAAACGCAAGATTAAGCGAAGACCGGATTAGAATGTGTTTTAGACCCGACAAGTATGGAGACTTGAATAATAGGGTTAAAGGAAACACATTCTGAATTTTGAAGTGAAAATGATAAGGTTTGACCCGTTTCGGTTAATTCATGTAAACTAGTTACATAAACCGTACCGAACGCGTAAAATGCATAACGGGAAACCAAAAGAGTCATGAACATGTTTCACAAGTTAATATGCCTTAAATATGTTGTGATATCAGTAGGATACCTTCCATTATGCCCAAAACGAATTTAAAACCAATTTAAGCCCCGTAGGGGTATTTTGGTCATTTTAAAGATTATGAAAGAGGTGTCACACCCCAACCGATGGCGGAATCATCGGGGCATGGCACTGAGCGAAACAAATTTTCCAGAAGTTTCCATAACAATTATCATTACTATTCAATTTAAAATAACATGTCCCATACCATGTCTCAAACAGTAAACAAATTATTACAGATGAAATCTAGGCAAATAATTCTGTTCCGACAACTCAGATTTAAATAGAGCAATTGTTTATCTGCTTCTAGAGACCCTTGATTCAAATACTACAGACAACTATTTGTTGGGCTCTAAAGCTTTATTCTAGCTTCGATTTCCTACCAGATGTGCATCCTAAGCACCTGTCACATGCGTTAAAATAAAGTCAATACATAAAATGTAAAGGTGAGCATACAAGTTTGATAATAGCATATAAAGTTCGAATTCGTTTACGCATAACCAGCACGTACACATAGTGAAATGAAGCACGTTAGTTATCGACATAGATCCATCGATACCAATGACTGCGGGTTGACTGCCCGAGGCAGTTCGCAATACATGATTACCACCGTAATCCATGCAAGTAGTTGTCCTTAACAACCCCCGTGTGAACGGGTGCTGAGTCCAAACTATAGTACTATCGTTGCTAAGGCAGGTAGACACAATTCCATGTGTAAACATAACAAACAAGCATTCATAAGCCACGTATAACATGCATTAACGGTTAGCGTTCAAATAGTATTGAGTAGTGTGTTTGATGTGATTTGAATAGTTGTAACGTATGTAACACCCAAAAGTGCATAAAGCAAAAAGGGATCGAGTATACTCACAGCGGTTGATGGATTGAAGGGAGCGCTTAGCGAGTAAAGTTAGCCTGAATGGTTTGATAGCATAACGATAAGTGATGCGTAAAACGATACAAAGTGTGAATGGGTCGGATAGCAGTTCGGTCGGATGGTAATCCGATCGGACGGCTTGTCTGTGCGGATGGCAATCCGTTCGGATGGTCATCCGGTCGGACGGTAGTCCGGTCGGATGACTATTCGAGTGGATTGTTTCTTCCTATGAGATGAATGTGTTTGTGTACGATGGCTTGTCTTTTGAAGTTTTCGTTGTAGCATTTGAAAAACATTGAAGTATCTCTATCCTTCAAGTCGGTCGATCAGACGGTCAATCGTGCGGACAACAATCCGTTCGGATTGTCATCCTGTCGGACGGTAGTCCGGTCGGACGGCGACCTTAGTGACGAGGTTACTTAGTGGGAACAGTTCATAACAGAAGAGTCACTCGGTCGGATGTCCATCCGACCGGGTGGCAACCCTGTTAATGAATATGTTAAAAATTGTTTAAGTCTTTAAAGTCCCAGTATCTCATGATCCGAAGAGTAATCCGGTCGGATGGTAATCCGATCGGATGGCAATTCGTTCGATACTCAAACTTCAGATAGAGTTGATGAGGTATGGGACCCAAGGTGTTATTCGTTCGGACAGCAATCCGTTCAGGTGGCTTATCCGCTCGGACACTAGTCCGGTCAGACAGCATTCCGTCCCAATTGTTCCTTTCGTCCTACACTTGGTCGTTTTGATTGTCTGTCGCTTTATCGAGACGTTTTGACAATGTGTTAACCAACGGAACCCCTTCTTGTCACAAGTGACCTGATCGACCAGGAATCACCCTAGTTCAACCAGTTAACCGGTTCAAGGCGGTTGTTCTTGTTTAACCTAAAATGGGTGGTCTCGTGAGTAGAATCCAGATCTTGAGCCAGCACAACGCTAAGAATGAGTGGGGGACTAGATCTAGATCCGTTTCTATCGGTTTCAAGCGTATTGAGTGCAAAAGAGTTGAAAGAAAGTTAGAACCCATCTTTCAATCCTTTTTCACTGTGTTTATGTTTAGATCTAGTATAGATCTTTGTTCATTTGTGTGGAAATCGGTTAGATCCGAGTTGTTCTTGGTGGATTGAAGCCAAAACATGAAGTTCTTCAAGAACTCATGATGACATCATCCTAGAACACCTCAAATCTAGCGATTTTACTGTTAAAAGTTAAGATTCAAAGGATAGAAAGGTGTAGGAGTGCGTGTAGGTCAAGAAAGTACAAGATTTAGGATGAGATCTTATCGGGATTGAGAGAAATCGAATAAAATGTGAGCTAAGCGTGCTTGTCGGACAGAGGTTTCCAAAAGTAGAAAGTTTCAGAGTGACATGGGTATTTATAGGATTCCAAAAAGGGAAAGGGTGGGTCGGTCGGATGGCATCTCGCTCGAATGACTACCCGGTCGGATGTCATCTCGGTCGGATGGCTATCCGGCCGGATGGCACTTGGTTCGTGCGTTCGACGCGACGATTTTTACTGATTCGATTTCGATTGCGAGCGATGCGGTACGATAGAGTTTTCTAGTCAAATTACTTTTAATCCCAACCACTCATATCTCACGCTGTCTCTTCTCCACTAATTATCATAGTTCGATTTCGATTGCGTTTCGATTGATTACCACACATAACATAAATGAACATGCACAAATAACACATAAGGCACACACACACGTATAACAGTAACTAAAATGCGCAGTTCGACTTACGATTTGATATCGATTCGATTAGCATAGTTTGATTATCGTTTCGTTAACTTTATCGCATTGTTACTTCCTATAGTTCACAGTCGTAGGTCGATCGAATAGCGAAAATCATACGTCGATTATTATAATTATAGACACTTACTCCACATAATAGCTAAAATAAAAGAAATCTATTATTAGTCGGTTGCGCGAAATCGGTCGTCGACTTTGACCTTGACTTTGACTTTGACTTCCCAAAAACACGGGGTGTTACAGCCTCCCCTTGTTTAGGGAATTTCGTCCCGAAATTAGGCTGGAAGTTGTACAACACCGTGAATTACTTTGGAGAACTTTCTCTTTCTAGACTTTCTCCTTAAATAACTGCGGGTACTACGCCTTCATGTCGCTTTCGAGTTCCCAAGTGAACTCTGCGCCTCGTTTGCCTTCCCATCGGACTTTCACAATAGGAACGCGAGAGCGTCTGAGTTGCTTGATTTGGCGGTCCATGATTTCGACAGGCTTTTCCACGAAGTGTAATGTTTCGTTCACTTGCAGGTCATCGAGAGGTACAATTAGATCATGCTCAGCCAGACACTTTCGGAGGTTCGAAACGTGGAAAGTCGGGTGGACGTTACTAAGTTCCTCTGGTAGTTCGAGTCTGTAGGCGACTTTTCCGATTCTTTCCATAATCTTAAAAGGTCCAACATATCGAGGCGCGAGCTTACCTTTCTTGCCGAATCGGACCACACCCTCCAAGGTGATACCTTTAGGAGTACGTAGTCACCAACGTCAAATTCAAGGGGCTTGCGTCGTCTATCGGCGTAACTTTTCTGTCGATTCCGAGCTTTTACCAGGTTGTCTCGAATTTGGAAAATCTTGTCTGTCGTTTCTTGCAATAGCTCAGGACCGGTTAATTACGAATGCCCGATCTCGTGCCACACAATAGGCGATCGACATCTTCTTCCGTATAAAGCCTCGAATGGTGCCATTTGAATGCTTGCATGATAGTTGTTGTTATACGAGAATTCGACTAACGGTAGGTATTTATCCCAATTACCACCAAAGTCTATGACACACGAACGGAGCATGTCTTCAAGAGTACGAATCGTTCTTTCAGTCTGACCGTCGGTTTGAGGGTGGAAAGCGGTACTTAGATTTAGCGATGTACCGAGTGCCATTTGAAATGTTTCCCACAGTCGCGAGGTAAACCGAGCGTCACGATTAGAGATGATATCACGAGGCGTCCCATGATTACAAATGATCTCGTCGGTGTAGATTCGGGCTAATCGTTCTACCTTGTAGTCTTCCCGTATTGGTAAAAAGTGAGCTGATTTGGTCAAACGGTCAACCACAACCCAGATGCTGTCGTGACCTGATGACGTGTGCGGTAGCTTTGTTATAAAGTCCATAGCTATACTCTCCCACTTCCACATGGGGATCGGTGGTTGTTCGAGTAAGCCAGAGGGTCATTGATGTTTAGCCTTGACTCTCGCACATGTCAGGCATTTACCAACGTAGAGAGCAATATCCCTTTTCATGCCAGGCCACCAATACTTGTAGCGAAGGTCCTGGTACATTTTATCGGCACCGGGATGAATAGAATACCGGGATTTATGGGCTTCGTCCATCAAAATCTGTCGCAAATCGGTCCGTTTAGGGATCCAAATTCGGTCCAGAAAGTGGAATATCCCATTCGACTTGTTCACAAGTTGAGCTCCATCGTGGTAGATTCTTTCCTTCTTCAGAGTGCATTCATTAAAACATGCATGTTGAGCTTCACGGATGAGGGATTCGAGATCGTGTTGGGCTTGAACATTACGAGTGCTAAGAAAATAGCTCCGTCTGCTGAGTGCGTCGGCAACAACATTTGCTTTGCCTGGGTGATAACGAATCTCACAGTCATAATCGTTGAGAAGTTCTACCCATCGGCGTTGATGCATATTAAGTTCCTTCTGATTAAAGATATGTTGTAGGCTCCTATGATCGGTGAAGATCATACACTTGGTACCGTACAGGTAGTGTCGCCAAATCTTTAACGCAAAAACAACTGCGCCTAGCTCGAGGTCATGGGTTGTATAGTTCTTCTCGTGGATTTTGAGCTGACGAGATGCGTAAGCTATAACCTTGTCCCGTTGCATGAGGACACAGCCAAGACCAAGGTTGGAAGCCTCACAATAGACAATAAAATCGTTGTTTCCGTTGGGCAATGTGAGAACAGGAGCATTGCAAAGCATGTGCTTGAGGGTTTGGAAGGCAGACTCTTGTTTGGTTCTCCAAACAAAAGGCTTGTCCTTATGCGTGAGAGCGGTAAGTGGCACAACGATCTTTGAGAATTCTTCGATAAATCGTCGATAATAGCCCGCCAGTCCGAGAAAAGAACGGACTTCAGATGGGTTCTTAGGTGTAATCCAGCTCTTAACGGCTTCAATCTTCGCGGGGTCAACATGAATACCTTGACTATTAACAATGTGACCCAGGAACTGAACTTTCTCCAACCAGAATTCACACTTGGAGAACTTGGCATAGATTCGATTCCCATGGAGTAGCTCGAGAACCAATCGTAGATGTTGCGCGTGTTCGGTTTTCGATTTGGAATAGATCCAGACATCGTCGATGAATACGATGACGAAACGGTCGAGATATGGTTTACACACGCGATTCATCAGATCCATGAAAACCGCGGGTGTGTTGGTTAAACCAAAAGGCATAACAACGAATTCGTAATGGCCGAATCGAGTGCGAAACGCAGTTTTGGGTATATCCTCCTCTTGAATGCGTAGTTGGTGATACCCTGAGCGTAGATCGATCTTCGAGAAGCACGTAGCACCTTGTAGCTGATCAAACAAATCATCGATGCGGGGTAGGGGATAGCGGTTCTTGATAGTTAACTTATTCAATTCCCGATAGTCGATGCACATCCTGAACGTCCCATCCTTCTTTTTGACGAAAAGGGCTGGCGCGCCCCAAGGAGAGGTGCTCGGGCGAATGAAGCCTTTCTCAAGTAATTCCTGGAGTTGGTTTGAGAGTTCGCACATTTCGGATGGCGCGAGTCGGTAGGGAGCTTTGACAATAGGGTTGGCTCCAGGAATGAGGTCGATACGAAAGTCGATATCACGACTTGGCGGTAGTCCGGGAAGATCCTCTGGAAAAACATTAGGAAATTCTCGAACCACAGGAACGTCTTTTACTTCCTTCTTCTCTTTTTTTTTCCTTCTTCGCTACTACAATGTTAGCTAAGAAAGCCCTGTATTCCTTGCGGAGATACTTGCTAGCTTGAACACATGACATGAGCTTGAGACCTTTCGAAGTAGTATCACCGTAAACACACAATAAATCACCATTCACAAGCGAGAATCGGATCATCTTGTCGAAGCACACAACTTCAGCATGGTTTTCGCGAAGAAAGTCCATGCCTACTATGACGTCGAAACTTCCGAGTTGCATCAGAATGAGGTCGATTGGGAAGATGTGATTGTTGAGCTCAAGAGTACAATCACGAAGAACAGAATTGACGGCGACAGTTCTTCCGGTAGCGACTTCAACATCGAATGTCGAGGAGAGTCGGGAGCGTTTACGACTAAGGAGCTTCTCGAATTCGAACGACACAAAGCAATTATCGGCTCCAGTATCAAATAAACACGAAGCATAAATACCATTCACAAGGAACGTACCATTAACTACGTTGTTGTCGGCTTGGGCTTGACGCACGTTGATGTTGAAAGTTCGTGCGCGTGCTGCTTGTTGCTGCTGCTGCTGGGGCTCTTGTTTCAGAACCCTGTTTGGGCACATGTTGGCGAAATGGCTAAGATCGCCACATCCGAAGCAGGCTCTGGCGTTGACCGCGGGTGCCGGAGGAGCTTGTTGACCCTGAGGGGCGGTGAGTAGAGCTTGAGGAGCAGGAGTTTGTCGAGCATGGCAGTTGGTAGTAAAATGGCCGTAGATATTGCAATGAGCACAAAAACGGCAAGCAATGGCAGTCGGTTGGTGGTAGGTACAAGTAGGGCAGAGCGGGTGTGGCCCAGTGTATGCACACTTTGCAGGCGGTGCATTTGCCACAGGCACCACTACTTGACGCTGTTGGGCTGGTACAGCTTGAATCGGTGCAGCAGTGATCGCACAGTTCTTGTTGCTGGAGCTGTTCTTTCTCTTGTTCTTCCTCTTGTTGCTCGATGAGGTGGTGGTTTCAGCAGTTGGTGCGGCGGTGGTAGCTTGATGCAGGTGCTTTGAAGTTTTATCCCAGACACCGGCCTTGACCCGCTTGTCGTTGATTTCAGCAGCCAGTAGATAAGTTTCTTCGATCGTCGTAGTCTTAGCCGCTTGAACGAAATCAGCAACACAGTCAGGCAGGGCTCGAATATACTTCTTGATTATGATCTCCGGAGTCTTGACTTGATCAGGGCAGATGATGCTGAGCTGCTTGAAGCGAGCAGTGAGAGCAGCGTTGTCACCATCCTTTTGATGTATGTGCCAAAATTCATCCTCTAGCTTCTGACGTTCATGAGGAGGGTAGAATTCTTCCAGCATGACTTCCTTGAGCTCGTCCCACGATAGACCATAGGCTGCATCGTTCCCTCGCTTGTTCCTCTCGGCCGTCCACCAGTTTAGTGCACGGGACTGGAAAACGCCGGTAGCATTCAGAGTTCGGAGGTCATCGGGGCAACCACTCTGTAGTAGAGTGACCTCAGTGGAATCAAACCATTGGAATAGTGCAGTAGGACCTCCCTCGCCAGTGAATTCTTTTGGCCCACACGATTTAAATTGCTTGAAATTGAAGGCCTTGGTGGTAGCTTTAGGAGCTTCGGTCCTTGATTCCTCAGATGATTTGCTGGCATTCTCGTAAACATCACTCACGACCTTTGCTACACTTTTAGCGATGATGGCAGCAAGGCATTTGTCTCTCTTTTCTTGACGAGAAAGTAAGGGATGACGGGATCCAGATGACATTGCCTGCAACAGACATCATCACAGGACTCAACACATTGTATTCGAATCTCACCCCACACGTCTACTACTTACTAAAGCTCAGGAACACGCATAATCATGTAAAACACATAAACACATAACTACGTAGAACACGGAATCACATAAGCACGTAATTCATAGAACACGTAAGCATGAATTCATAAGATGCAGTCAGAATACAGAAGCCTATCATTCACAGTTCGCGAGCGTTCGAATATAGCGGCCTCGTTTAATATATCGTATCGTGTAGTATAAGTGTAAAGTCGTCCACAATTCAGCGATTTGTTAACGAACGGTAGGTGTGACTATTGGAAGCAAAAAGGCGTTAGATCGAAACCAGTAGTACCTCAAAACGAATCATCAGAGTCAGCAGTTGCGGGCTCAGAATTGAAACACATGAAAATCGAGAAATAGATCGTCTGCGGCTAGTAGACTTTGACTAACCAAAGTAGTTCGACTATTCACAAGGATCTGGTGTGCACATTTGACCTTCAGGATTATGCTTTTGCCTCGATTCTTGGGCGTTTGGCACACATCCCGTTAGTCATATTGTGACTTCAGGTCGTTGGAGTCCGTCGAAACTTTGGTGAGAGCTTTGTAAAATGAGAGGAACAAGTAGTCAAGGATAGGGTTCCACCCCTAGCTTAACAACTTTGTCCCTGTTTTAATAAAATATAGGAGATTATTC
Source organism: Helianthus tuberosus (assembly GCA_030545235.1). Classification (NCBI taxonomy): domain Eukaryota; kingdom Viridiplantae; phylum Streptophyta; class Magnoliopsida; order Asterales; family Asteraceae; genus Helianthus; species Helianthus tuberosus. The sequence goes on from CM060449.1 coordinate 108,057,561, forward strand.
ATCAAAATATGGATTTCACTCCTGATTTGGCATAATTCTCCCCGTTTGTAGATAAAATGCGGGTCGTTTAAGCAACTTTAGTTGAGAGTTTGCGGTTTTCACACCTAATCTCGACTTTATCGCCCATTCATAATTGAAAATTCGAGTGCAGTGATAGTGTAGCGTAAGCGAGAATAGTGAGAAATAAGCTCGTACTTAATCCCTACTGGATGTACTCAAGTGGGTCTGTTGGTTCCTAACTATAGTCTAGGTATCTAAGGCATCGACCCGGACTAGGTCGTGTCTTGCCTAATTCCCTATAGTTATGGCTCTGATACCAATCTGTCACACCCCAACCGATGGCGGAATCATCGGGGCATCGCACTGAGCGAAACAGATTGTCCAGAAGTTTCCAAAACAATTATCATTACTATTCAATTTAAAATAACATGTCCCATACCATGTCTCAAACAGTAAACAAATTATTACAGATGAAATCTAGGCAAATAATTTTGTTCCGACAACTCAGATTTAAATAGAGCAATTGTGTATCTGCTTCTAGAGATCCTTGATTCAAATACTACAGACAACTATTTGTTGGGCTCTAAAGCTTTATTCTAGCTTCGATTTCCTACCAGATGTGCATCCTAAGCACCTGTCACATGAGTTAAAATAAAGTCAATACATAAAATGTAAAGGTGAGCATACAAGTTTGATAATAGCATATAAAGTTCGAATTCGTTTACGCATAACCAGCACGTACACATAGTGAAATGAAGCACGTTAGTTATCGACATAGATCCATCGATACCAATGACTGCGGGTTGACTGCCCGAGGCAGTTCGCAATACATGATTACCACCATAATCCAAGCAAGTAGTTGTCCTTAACAAACCCCGTGTGAACGGGTGCTGAGTCCAAACTATAGTACTATCGTTGCTAAGGCAGGTAGACAGCATTCCATGTGTAAACATAACAAACAAGCATTCATAAGCCACGTATAACATGCATTAACGGTTAGCGTTCAAATAGTATTGAGTAGTGTGTTTGATGTGATTTGAATAGTTGTAACGTATGTAACACCCAAAAGTGCATAAAGCAAAAAGGGATCGAGTATACTCACAGCGGTTGATGGAATGAAAGGAGCGCTTAGCGAGTAAAGTTAGCCTGAATGGTTTGATAGCATAACGATAAGTGACGCGTAAAACGATACAAAGTGTGAATGGGTCGGATAGCAGTTCGGTCGGATGGTAATCTGATCGGACGGCTTGTCTGTGCGGATGGCAATCCGTTCGGATGGTCATCCGGTCGGACGGTAGTCCGGTCGGATGACTATTCGAGTGGATTGTTTCTTCCTATGAGATGAATGTGTTTGTGTACGATGGCTTGTCTTTTGAAGTTTTCGTTGTAGCATTTGAAAAACATTGAAGTATCTTTATCCTTCAAGTCGGTCGATCGGACGGTCAATCGTGCGGACAACAATCCGTTCGGATTGTCATTCGGTCGGATGGCGACCTTAGTGATGAGGTTACTTAGTGGGAACGGTTCATAACAGAAAAGTCACTCGGTCGGATGTCCATCCGACCGGGTGGCAACCCTATTAATGAACATGTTGAAACTTGTTTAAGTCTTTAAAGTCCCAGTATCTCATGATCCGAAGAGTAATCCGGTCGGATGGTAATCCGATCGGATGGCAATTCGTTCGATACTCAAACTTTAGATAGAGTTGATGAGGTGTGGGACCCAAGGTGTTATTCATTCAGACAGCAATCCGTTCGGGTGGCTTATCCGCTCGGACAGTAGTCCGGTCGGACAACATTCCGTCCCGATTGTTCCGTTCATTCTACACTTGGTCGTTTTGATTGTATGTCGCTTTATCGAGATGTTTTGACAATGTGTTAACCAACGGAACCCCTTCTTGTCCCAAGTGACCTGATCGACCTGGAATCACCCTAGTTCAACCAGTTAACCAGTTCAAGGCGGTTGTTCTTGTTTAACCCAAAATTGGTGGTCTCGTGAGTAGAATCCAGATCTTGAGCCAGCACAACGCTAAGAATGAGCGAGGGACTAGATCTAGATCCGTTTCTATCGGTTTCAAGCGTATTGAGTGCAAAAGAGTTGAAAGAAAGTTAGAACCCATCTTTCAATCCTTTTTCACTGTGTTTATGTTTAGATCTAGTATAGATCTTTGTTCATTTGTGTGGAAATCGGTTAGATCCGAGTTGTTCTTGGTGGATTGAATCCAAAACATGAAGTTCTTCAAGAACTCATGATGACATCATCCTAGAACACCTCAAATCTAGCGATTTTACGGTTAAAAGTTAAGATTCAATGGATAGAAAGGTGTAGGAGTGCGTGTAGGTCAAGAAAGTACAAGATTTAGGATGAGATCTTACCGGGATTGAGAGAAATCGAAGAAACGGTGAGCTGAGTGTGTGGTCGGACAGAGGTTTCCAAAAGTAGAAAGTTTGAGAGTGACATGGGTATTTATAGGATTCCAAAAAGGGAAAGGGTGGGTCGGTCGGATGGCATCTCGCTCGAATGACTATCCGGTCGGATGTCATCTCGGTCGGATGTCATCTCGGTCGGATGGCTATCCGGTCGGATTTCATCTCGGTCGGATGGCTATCCGGCCAGATGGCACTTGGTTCGTGCGTTCGACGCGACGATTTTTACTGATTCGATTTTGATTGTGAGTGATGCGGTACGATAGAGTTTTCTAGTCAAATTACTTTTAATCCCAACCACTCATATCTCACGCTGTCTCTTCTCCACTAATTATCATAGTTCGATTTCGATTGTGTTCGATTGCGTTTTGAGTTTCGATTTGCGTTTCGATTGATTACCACACATAGCATAAATGAACATGCACAAATAAAAAATAAGGCACACACACACGTATAACAGTAACTAAAATGCGCAGTTCGAGTTGCGATTTGATATCGATTCGATTAGCATAGTTTGATTATCGTTTCGTTAACTTTATCGCATTGTTACTTCCTATAGTTCACAGTCGTAGGTCGATCGAATAGCGAAAATCATACGTCGATTATTGTAATTATAGACACTTACTCCACATAATATCTAAAATAAAAGAAATCTATTATTTGTCGGTTGCGCGAAATCGGTCGTTGACTTTGACCTTGACTTTGACTTTGACTTCCCGAAAACACGGGGTGTTACAAGAGGTTAAATGACAATCTGAGGTTCTGGTCTAAAATGATCATTAAAAATATTTATTTTAATAAGTTATATCACTAAGATATCATATATATATGAAATTTATCTTTTATGACCAAACTATGCACCATGGGGGCATTTTGGTCATTTCACATAAGCTTTAAAGGTTAAATTTGGAAATCTAAGTTCAAAACTTTTATTTACTGTTAACGTATAAAAATTTATTAAAAACATCAGTAGGTATTAAGTCTTATATGTTTAAAATAGTTTTAACTCATACTATGCGTTTAAAACGCGTAAAAAGTCGCTTTTAAGCGATTTTTGGGTTATATAAGAAAATCTGAGTTTCTGATCAGTTTATAAAGTTCAAAATACTTTATTTATCATATAAAATCAGTAGCAAAAAGTTTGGTATCAAAATGTTATGTAAAACTCATTTTATTCAAGAAAAGGGTATAACCGACAATTACCGAATCAAAGCAAGAACCCTATGCTATGATCAGTTTAAAAATAAATAAAAATCTTCAAAAATCTCAAAATATTATATTACATCAGTGGGTAAAAGTTTTGGTGTCAAAATTTGGGTTTAAATAGGTTTTATGCTAATAATGCCGTTTAATTAATAAAAAGCTTTCAATTTACGCTATTGAGCATAACTCCTAATTTAGACCTCAAACTGATTTCAAATTTTTAGGACATGTTTATAAATCAGTAACAAAGGTTTTTGTCATCTCACATTTTCAAAAATCTCGTTTTAAGGTCAAAAGGGCATAATGGTCAACATTTAAGCAATTAACGGAAACATGCAATGAACTAGGATTACTATGGAACCAAGTTGTATAACCTCAGAGGGTTATACTAACCTATAACATGGTCCTAAAGGAATCCGAAGGCATATCTAAACTTGTGAGACCCTAATACGTATTTGACAAAAAGTCGCAGCGGAAATTTGTGCCATAAAAATTTCTTTCATTAAAAACATCTCGACTTACTTGAAAGTTCGTTTTAATATGTATCTTTTACAAAAATAAAGTATAAGTCCTGTTTACTAAAGTACATACTCAATTATCCCCGTACAATCTATCTTATGACTCGGTCTTCGATCTCTATTGCTCGTGATAACCGCCCGTGATTCGTACAACCTGCACTCACCACATACATTCATAACATTAGTACATAATACATAAACAAGATTCAGTCTCGTACACTTCCCATTTCGTTATCTTTCTGACTTTAAGTAATTCATCTGCGTATCCATATCCTGGTGAGGCTTCGATAATGTACCTGCATTACTTTTCATTCTCAAGGCACACCATTAATAACGTATTACTCGTCGTATCTCTATCATACATACATACACTCATACGTACCTTCATATATACCAAATACATATCTACATACACACATACATTACTACGTCTCTACATGTGTACATATACACATACGTATCCTCACATATACATAAATACACATCTACATACGTACATACATACGTTACTACGTCTCTACTTACTTTCATACACTCATACGTGCCTTCATACATACTTAAATACACGTCTACATATGTACATGCACTCTTACATACCTCTTGTATATCCATATATTAATTACGTGGTACTTAGACTTAGATTTATAGCCCATAGACGTCAAAAGAACGATCAAAATCATGTTTGGGAGGCGCATAAGTTAAAAGGTGTTCTGTTGAACTCCTCTTATGTTAAGATGTGTTTCTTTTGCACTCCTCTTAAGTTAAGAGGTGTTTCTTTTGCACTCCTCTTAAGTTAAGAGGTGTTTCTTTTGCACTCCTCTTAAGTTAAGAGGTGTTTCTTGCTGCAGCTACGTTTCGTCGTCCATGCGCACTAAAACGCGCATAACTTTTGAACCGTTTACCCGTTTAACCTCCCGTTTCTTCCTACATGCTTGTAAATTCACATTCTATCATATGAACTTGAAATCCAACATCCGGGTTAAGGGAATTCTTAACTTATATGTTTTTGGCTTATTATGCTTTTACGAATTATTCGACCCGTTCATGCATTTATCAAAGTAATTTGATTATTCGACCTCAACTTCCTATGAACTTAATAATTTCAATGACGACTATCATAAGAGATTAAATTCTAGGATGCCATGCATCTTCTTAACCCATTTTCGCTCAAAAGCTTATTTTGACCCGTTATGGGTATTTGCGCATTAAATGGTCTATGACATACAAAACCATACTCTTCGCTTTCACTCATGACGAAAACATTACTCTAATCGATTAGCTTGTTTCCAATAGACATTTAAGGTCGTTTGCCCGATATACCTATCAAGGGCGTTTTTGTCAACATTGCTCCATCCTTTACAACCAAGGACTTCATTGCATACTTAACCAACCTTACCACTTAACTACCATTCTAATGCACATACCTTACTCGGATCAAAGCTAAGATCCGTTTAATACTTCATCGATTTCATACGACTCATTCCTATTTGACCTCAATTATCATACTTAATTAAGTCGTACATAACTTTACATAAACAACTAAGAAGTGATTACGGAAATCACTTACCTTATGCGTCCGTGCTCGTATCTGATCCCTTGCCTCCTCTTGGCCCGTTAACACCTCGTGCTTGAGCCCGTCTCGGCGTGATTCCTAAACTTTCATTTCATCGAAATCACACTCTTATTAGCATACTCATTTGTACATGTTAACAATCATATCAATCGCATATTTCACACTTAACTTTCATTAGTCATTTCTAACAAACATAACTCATATAATCATATCCATATCCGTTTACACTCATGTAATTCATCATGTCATCATATTTAACACGTATTGCTATAACATGTACCATACGACTTCCTATAATCCTACCTTTACGACAACGAGTCAAATCATGTTCTTATACTTAGTTGACTTTCAAGAGTCACTATTAACCATTTTTAACTATCGACTTATCATCATATACTCGTAACATCATAATCGACTATACGGATGACACCATATACATTTTATCATACGCTTGGTGTGCGTACCACCTTTTAAGCATAACGTACAACTAATTCATGCATAATCTTCTAAACCCATACATAATTCATCAAATCATCCTACTAATCAACATGCATTATTCCTAAATAACATCAAACACATTATCATCATATTTCTTTCAATTTATCTAACAAGAATTCATCATACACATCATGATACATCAACATTCAACAAGAATTAGACATGGATGATGATTCAAGTCACTATTCTTACCATAACTAATGGGTTTCACCTCTAAACATCAAATTAACACAAACCATACATAATCCATGTTCTATATGATGATTCTAACACATACTCATACTCAATTTCATATGAATTCGCGATTTGCAACATAACCCACTTCCCACATGATCACCAATCTAACTTTTAAGACATACCTTATGATCCCCTTGTGATGGTGATCATTAATCCAAGTTCATTCACGAGTTTAAGCCTTGATTCATCCTTTGATTTGAAGCTTTTTGAAGAACTAGGGTTTGGCTCCTTTGGAGCCCTTCCTGGTCGTTCCAGAACACACGAAATGTGTGTGTTTGTGTGTATTGTTTTGTTTTATAAAACATGAGTTTCTCATGTTTACAAATCAGCCCCTCATGTTCGCCATTTAAATATATTTGGCACAACTTTCGTCATTTAATACTTTTAACCATACCCTTAACTAGGTTAAATAGCCTAGTTATTTATTTCATGACATTTCCTATATGAACATACGACAAATATAAACATTCGGATTTTGGGGCGTTACAAAACTAAACTAAATCGGGTCAGAACTGAAAGTCAAAGCAAAAGTCAACTTTTGCGACTTTCGGTTCCGAACCGTGCCTAAACTCAGAATTGTCGGGTCGAACATGCCTAGACATGTTCAGTTAATATTTACCAAGTTATTAAAGTGACAAAACTGATTTTATTGCCTTTACAACATTAGTTACGAATTTTGTTTAAAAACGGCTCGTTTGACTTTTATTTAATTACTTTGACCCGACAATTAACTAAGCAAACGTGGTAATTAGGAGGTGCCCTTTTGAGGGTTTAATACCCACCTAATTACGCTCACGTAGCCATGTTCGTTGCAAACAATGGCTCGATCGCTTAAAAGTCAAAGCGTTTATCGCAAACGCTTGACTTTTCGGCTTTAATCGCCAAACTAAACACGAAAGGACACTTACAAGGGTCCAATGGACTGAATGAAGGTTCCTAAAAGCTCAGGATCCTCCTTGAATCAGAGACAAAGCAGATTATGGAGGAATGGTGTGAAAGAACAGGTGAAACCCACTTCCTATTTATAGTTCTCGGGATCTCGTAGGACCGTGACAAGTGTCGGGAGGTTATAACCAGATTATGACAGGTGTAATACCATCTTATAAAACAGTTGGCAGCCCCTAGAGTCGGTTATGTGAGTATGGCAGCTAGTTTCAACAAAACCAGCAGCAAAAACAAGTTCCTGCAGCTGCTGATAGGTCGCGGCCCGCGTAAGCCGGCTCATCAGGCTACGCGGCCCGCCTAGATGCTCATCCCAGCAAAAAAAACTTTCAGAACATGCAGTTTCAGTCCCTGTACTTTGTTAAATGTCATTTCTGACTTATTTAAGGCCCGTTAACCTTATTTCAAGGCTCTACAATGTTGCCTATCATAGGGGACATGAAACATGCTAAAAAAATATGACGGATGTCGGTTCGTTTGGCTGTACGATCGCGTCGTTCGGCTAATTACGACGAAACACGAACAGACGCGAAAAACGATCCAAATTACGCGACGAATGGAATTTTATCATGCCGAACACTAAAATAAAATCTTTTAGTGGTTACATAAATTTTTGGATGTCCGGATATATTCAGAACGTAAGATATGCGCAAAAGCGCAAACTTGTGCACTTTTTTACGCTTTTAGTCCCTGCTTGACTTAAAGGTTTATTTTGGCGCACCAAATGCATCTAAGCCTATATCTAAGCTATACAAAGGATATTTAGGGCATGTTTAACTTATGATTATATTCCGGAAGGTTCGATACCCTACGAATAGGTATACTTTTGCATTTTGACGCAAATAGTCCTTTAGTCGCACAAAGTAGCGTGAAATGTCATTTAATGGTATCCAAGCCTTCCATGGCCCATAATGGGTATTCCCAAGCATGTGTTTAAATATTACTACGCTCTCATTTGCTTAAAGGGTCACTGTAACAACCCGCACGTTCGTGCGTTGTTACTACTCGCTACACTCGTTACGCCTATCACCATAGATTCAGATCATAATGTAACTATATCGCATACATCGCTATTTCGCAATATATTCGCATATTTCACATATTTTATCACTATAACGCATCGCATCGCATACACTAACACTCACGATGTCATTGAGTGAGGACCTATTCTACCCTCCTCGATAGCCGTGATGTGTCACGACGCAAACATTAATGCTAACGATGACTTTTCGCGTGAGTACTACCCCATCGGTCATCGTGCCGATTATGAAAATACGAGCGAGTGGTACCCCGTCAGTCATTGTGGCACAACACATCGCAAACTCGAAAGCGCACACGCAATCACACGCAACTCGATTATCGCACCGAATGTTTGAAAGTATGGATACGTACATACGACCTTTTGTGATTAATTATAACAAATAAATATAGGTAAATGTTTAACCAAAACTATCGCAACACTCGCCACATGAATTGGAAAGATGAAGTTCTTCGCGCCGAAGATCCAACAGGGTTGCCCATCCGAATGGATTGGCTATCCGAACGGACTGCCCATCCGAACGGATTGCCCATCCGAACGGATTGCCCATCCGAACGGATTGCCTATCCGAACGGATTGGCTATCCGAACGGACTGCCCATCCGAACCGGAGCACAACATCACCTCCACCCCCCCCCCCCTTCGCCTATAAATATTCCTTATCACTTCACTTGAGCAGTGATGTGACAGCTCCCACTCGACCAGCGCGCTCTTGGATCCTTTTCTCTCGATTTCTCGTAATTTCGGTAAGATCTCAACCTAAATCTTGTACTTCTATGATCTACACGCCATTCTGCACCTTTCTATCTTTTAAATCTCAACTTTTAACCATGGAATCTACTGATTTGAGGTGTTCTAAGATGAGGTCATCAAGAGTTCATATGAACTTCAAAGTGTAACCTCATTTCACCATGAACAGCTCAGACCTGAGTGATTTTCACATGTTTTTATAAACAATCTCATCTAAATCTATGTTATCTAATCAAAGGGTGTGTGATTTCGGGTTAAACATGGAAAAACCGTCAAGAACGGCCAGATCTGATGGAACGGGGTGGTTCCCGACCGTTAGAACGGGTCGGATTTGATGGAATTTCAGTTGTTTAGCACGATGTCACACCGTCCTGGTCAAATCACCTGTGTCCTTTCCAAAAACCATCAAGTGCAGTATGATCAGGACGTTGGAACGGATTACCGTCCCATTGGACTGTTGTCTGATTGGACAGACCATCAATTTCAATGCCATCCGACCAGACAGATCATCCGACTCAGTGTCATTCGACCAGACAGACCATCAATGCTGTCTGATCGGACAGACCATCAATTTCAATGCCATCCGACCGGACAGATCATCCGACTCAGTGTCATTCGACCAGACAAACCATCAATACAATACCGTTCGACCGGACTGCTGTCCGATCTAACTGACCATTCGATTTAAGCCATCCGACCGGATTGTCATCCGATCGGATTGCCACTAGACCTTTTTACTCAACTCTTCACCGTTTCGCACACCGCGCACCGCTTACGATACCATTCTATGTTTAGGCTAACTCAGACGCACCCTCAATCGATCCAATCAAGTTGTATTACTTGCTGAATACGCATTGTGAGTATACTTGAACCCTTTTTGCTTTTGCTCTTTTGGGTGTAACATACGTTGCTATCAAATCAAATCACATCAAATGATTAAACTATTTATCACTTGCGAATGACCAATGTGCATAGTTATACGTGATGCTAGTTACATATGCCCTAGGACTTATACTCGCGACGTCCCACCATGACTAGTATAGTACCATTGCGCCCGACGGGGTCTAGTTTAGCAATCGCGATCGAAGCTCGAGGACTTAGCTGGTAGTATCAGTTTTGTGAGTACATATGTCGTGTATTACGTTTATGTATGTGGAAATTCGCAACTTTTATCTATTACACTATTACATACCAAACCTGTATACTCGCCAATACTTTTGTATTGACATTATTTTAACGTATGTTGCAGGTTTAGTCGCAGTCTACCTCAAATCAAGCTAGGAAGTCTAGAAACTCACCTAAAATCTCGGTTGTCGGATTTGTATTGTTCGAGAGGACAAGAAATCTGTGATAACTTATGTGATTGTATTGTTTGTTAATATGGGATAACAAATGTAATCAATATTGTCGCTTTATAGTTGTTATGGATTCTCTTGAGCAATCTGATTCGCCTAGTGCAGCGCCCCGATGATTCCGCCATCGGTTGGGGTGTGACAGTCACCGAAAGGCGTATATTCAAAAGTTGACACTTTTGGTCCCTCTAATGCGCAAACTTGCGCATATCATCGTTTAATAGCATCGAAGCCTAACCTAACCCATGTTAGGCATTCTCGAGAGTATTATTAAACATCACGATGCTTCAGGTTTGTAACAAGGTCATTCAGAGGTATAATTAAACATATTGACACTTTTAGTCCCTCTAACCTGCAAAGTTGCGCGTAACTTCACTTATAGGCATAAAAGCCCTTAATGGCCAATATTAGGCATTCCCGAGAGCGTACTCAATTATCATGAAGCTCTCGGTATGTTAAAAGGTCTCTCAGAGGTAAGAATTAACATGTTGACACTTTTAACCCTTTATTGCGCAAACTTTCAATTAAATACGCAAACGGCTACTCATGATCGACAAGTGGCCCATTTGTGAATATGATTACCATGTAATGTTATTCAAAGGCTTATAATAAGCATGTTAACATTTCCAGTCCTTTAAAAATCAAAGTTTTTGATTTTTCGCAAAATTATTCCCTCAAATTCAACGTTTGACTTAATTAGGGTTTATTACACGTGTCAATACATCATTGGACGTGATTTTATGAGGTGTTACACATGTGGTGCTACCGGGCCTTCATATGGACCTGAGGTGATGGGCTGCTACTGGGCCTTCATATGGACCTGAGGTGATGGGCTGCTTGTTAATGGGCTGCTTAAGAGTCTGTTGGAGTTATTATACCCACATTTGGAGTTTGCCGCATCTGCAGTTGAGTGAAGATCCGGATTATCCGGTTAATTCAGTTTAAGATCCGGGTCACTATAAATCAGTAACCCTGGGTTATTGTGCAGCTAACTTGTCATTTTTCCTCAGTGCATTATTGTTCTCTCTTCTTCTTTAGGCGATTAGGGTTTCAAGTGAGCTTTTGTGATTCTTAGTTCTTGTGCTTGTTAATTGTCTACGCAGATTATCTCATTGATAATCTGCTTGTGAGAGGAACTTTGTGAGCGATTCAGTCAAGTTCGTTATTGTATTAGTCGATTCGTTTTCAGCGATTTATAATACAGTTTTGTTACTTCAGTTCTTGATACCATTTTGACATTCAACAGTCAGATGACCGCTTCACACTCACACATTCAATGGTCCAACAGTTCAATGTTAAGTGGGTTCCAATACACGCTAGCCTACCCGTTAGGGTGGTGGCGGTGTAGCTGAGTCGGGTTCATCCCTCCCAGGCTTACCCGTATGAGTTAATTTTTGTTAGACCGGGGGTGGGGGGAGGTTGTACAAAAAAACAAAATCGAATTGGTTTCCTCTATTTTCGGTTTGGTTTTCGTTAACCATGGTGGTGTTTGAAATTATTGGAGGTTTGGAAATTATTGTGTGTGGGGGGAACGTACTAGCTCGGTAGAAACCAATTTGGAATTCCGGATGACTGGGTCTGACTTGGGTTGCAGACGAGAGCCACAATGGTGGTGTTTGAAATTATTGGAGGTTTGGAAATTCAGATTGGTGTGTTGGGAAGTTTGGCGATATGATAGATGTTTCAGTTAAAGGTATCAGGAAGGTTATTCATCAGTTCATCATAATCTTTTACCAACAGGGCTCCAGTATAAATTTCTTTCTAGAAAAGTTAATGATTATGTGTGACGAGTGTTGATTAATAAACTTCCAACTAGAATGAATTCGGAGGGAAAAGGTATAGATTTCCTCGATGCTATGCTCGTTATGAAATAACTTTGTGAAGACCAATGAGCATGTGTCTGGGGCTTGTTCGGTGGCTACTTGGTTTTGTTGTCTTATTGTGTCATGACTTGGTCTACCAATGTTGACATCGTATAACCCGCTCGAGATGATAGAATGGTTAGAAGCTCTAAAAGCTCAAAATCACAAAAAAAAAAAAAAAAAAAAAATTTGATTGGTTTGATTATAAATGTTACTTGGTGGGCGTTATGAGATTCATAAGTAACTTGGCATTCATGAAGCACCATCACAACAAACACATGCTATTTGATGATATTATGCATTTTTTTTCGTTTGGCACAATGGTGGTAATCTGAAATGCAAAATATCTTGGACAGAGAAAATCCACTATTGTACATGTAATTTTGTTTCTCAATTCTCATCTAGCATCTTGCTTTATGTGTTTTTTTAATATTAAGTCTTCTTTCAAAAAAATGAGACCCAAAGCTATATGTGTATTTTAATATTAAGTCGTGTTTCAAAAAATGGGAACCAGAAGACTGCGGGGAGTGGTTGCGTTGGTTGCGCGGGGAAGCCAGCCAACGCTGGCTAACCCACTCCGTAGTGGCGTTGGGTTTGGCGTTGCCCCGTCAGCGTCGCTATGAAGCCTGACATGGGGCAGGGGGCGGGGTGAGCTTGCTAGCCAGGAGTGGTGTTAATTTTTGGTGTTCAATTATATATAAAAAAAAATAAAGCCAGCCAAGCCAACATGCCAGCCCAACGCCGCTAACCCACCCCGCTTCCACATCCCACCTTTTTGGGTGGTTCCGTGGAGCCCACAATCGTCATGTGTCGAGCAAAGTACCCCTACTCCCCGCAATCTAAAGGTATCCAAATAGGGAGTTGGGCGTATGTATAGTATGACTTTTTAATTAATAAAAGAGGACAATAGAAAATACTAAAGCTGTGTCCATCCACAACCTTCTCCAACCCATTTTTTTACTAAAAAAACTAATTTTTCTCTTTTCCACCTACACAACTCAACCTACCTCAACCTTTTACTCACGTTAACAACTCAACCTTTAAAACATTTTTATTAAATAAATATTTGTTTGCTTATTATTTATCCATATTCATTTACCTTTAGGGTATACGGGGCACTCTCGGTGACCCCATGCGGTGACCCAAGACCCCGAGCGGGGACACCGCCGCCATCAAAGCGGGGACCGAATTCGGTGAATAGGATCGGTAAGTAGTCACCGCTTGAGAGAGAGGAGAGAGAGGGGGTGATTGGTTGTTAATGTAGGTCCACCCTTTTTCCACCAATCATATTTTTTTCTTCTTTTTTTATAAAAAATAATTGTGTGAGTGGAGTGCCGCCATCAAATTGAGGGTGTGAGGGGAGTCAAGATGGGAGTTGACGTGACGTGTGCTGATTGGCCGTGCGTAAGAGAGGGGACTCCCCAAAGAGAGGAGTGCCCCTCTCACCCTTATCATTAATAAGGATGTGTCAGCATACCATTACCTTTGTCATTAAACCATTCGTACTTCTTGAACAAGTTATGTTTACATATAGACTACTCTACTCTTGTACATAGGAATATATGATATTATGGGGTTTTCTTTTTTTAATAAAATAAGAAAGGAAGTCTATTGTTTATGCTATTAACCTATAATAAGTTTAATTTTAAGGGTATGATAAATAGACCTAAAATAAGGTTTACACCGTCTTCTTAGCTTCGGTTTGGAAGATTTGGAATGCCCGAAACGTAAAAGCCTTCGAAGATAAGTTTATTCCTATCTCGATCTCTGTGGAACAAATAAAAGAGGAGACGTTTTTGTGGATTTGCAACCGGTCGAAGCTCAAGGATCCGAAGTGGGAGAAATGGTTAGATTTTGACTTAATCGATCTGATGTATTAGTTCGTTCTGTTGTAGTTTTTCGTTTTGTTTCGTTGTTTTTGTTCCCCCAGCTTCTTGCGTGTTTTGCCGTTCAAAAAAAAATATATTACCAAATTGGTCAACTTAGTAATGATTAACTACTTTAATACACTATTTTATTATAAAGTCAAAAATAATAATTATTTTTTAATATTATTTTATTTTATAATACTTTTGTTATTTTTATACTTTTTTATATTTTATTATATTATTATTAGTATTAATATCAATATTAATAAATAAATAATTAAGACACTTTATTATAATCAAGACACCTGCTTCGGTATAAATTCAAGTTAATTACATTTTTTTGAAAATGAGTAAACTCCGATGTAATATGTTTTTTTTTTCATTTTTAGTTTTTTTTTTTTGAAAGGCAAACTTTATAAAAACCACAAAAACCGGGAAATCTCCAAGGCGGAGAATCCCTACAACCACCACAGTTACATTACATCAAAATTAAACATTTGCCAATCCTTCCAATCCTCTGCACTCTTTCTATACCTATTGGAATACCAAAGATAGCCTAACGCTTTGATGTCGGACACAATCTCTATCACATTTCTGCTCGTATCTCGAAAAATCTTCTCATTTCTTGCTTTCCAAATACGCCAACAAGTCAATACCACGATGCCTTGAAAAATCACTTTCTTACCCGTCGACCATCTAGAATTCGAAGCCAACTCTATAATATCCTTCATCGAGAAAAAATAAAAAGGAGGTAAGTTAACCCACCACGCAATCCCGTTCCATACTCCGTTCGCCGTCCTACACGCCGTGAAAATATGTTCTGTACTTTCCTCGTGGTCTTCACAAAACACACACAAACCATCCCCACTAACAATGTTTCGCCTATATAACGCCACTTTCGTCGGGATCCTATCCAATAACATTCGCCGCATGAAAACATTACATTTTATTGGCAACCAATTGCACCATCGGAAATCAGTAGATTGTTGTTGTAACCGGTCACTATCTAGCCACCTTTTGACTTCCTGCACCGAGAAGCCCATAACAGTACTATTGTCCCAAACCCACGAATCCATATTTCCTCCCAATTTTTGAACCGCAATCATTCGATGACAGAATTGATACACTATACGTGAAATGGACCATCCATAATTCCCAGTTGCATAAATAAAAGATATTATTAGTTAACCATAACATACTACGTGAATAAATATATACACGTTTAGCGGATCAAAGTCTAACGAGTAAAAGTTGATATATCACTACGAGCGCGTTGCGTACGGAACCTCTGACAAGAATACAAAGAAAATGTAGAAAAATCAATAAAAGATGACCGAAAAAATCAACAAAAAAAAGTTACATGATGCTGTTGTTCATACGACACTCATGATCAAAGATGAGCAAATGGTACCGGGTAGTAGTACCGAATTTCTAGAACTAAAAGATTTTCACTATCAATTTGGTATCGATTTTCGGCGTTTTCTGTATCATGCTAGTGCCGGTTTTTACCTTCATGTATCGATACCGAACAGTACCGTACCGGTATTTTCGATACCATTACTGGTTGATACCAAGCTTATATCCTAACCCGTAACAAAAAGAAAATCATCAAGGTTAAGAAAAATAATAAAGAAAATTATTATTATTAGGGATAGTGGATTTAAATAACCTCAACTTTCACTAATTGGCCAATAACACTCCTAACTTTCAATTTGTACAACAACACTCACAACTTTCAACTTATTGGCCGATAACACTCCCTAACTAACTGAACCCTAACCCAGTTAGCTGATATCAGCTGCCACGTCATCAAAAAATGCCACGTCAGCTGCCACATCAACTGCCGCGTCATAAAAAATGCCACGTCAGCTGGCACATCAACTACCACGTCATAAAAAAATGCCATGTCAGATGCCACATCAACTGTCACGTCATAAAAAATGCCACATTCGTTGCCACGTCATGTGCCACATCAGCAAAAAGGGCTACATCAGATGCCACATTAGCAAAAACTAACTGGGTTAGGGTTCAGTTAGTTAGGGAGTGTTATGGGCCAATAAGTTGAAAGTTGGGAGTGGTGGTGTACAAATCGAAAATTTGACTTTTTTACTTTAAGCAACTAACACACACAACCCATATTACGTCACCTTCACCCTACTCTACCTGTGCTGTCCCTGCTTTCTAATTCATTTACTTTAGTTTTAAAATTGAGTTAAATGCTTGGTTGGTCCCTGTGGTTTGCAAAAATTGAAAACTTGGTCCTAGTGGTTTACTAATTACACGCGTGGTCCCAAAACTTGTCAAAAATGAACTCGGTTGGTCCCCAGCCCTAACATCAGTTAAATTTCTCAGTTAACTATATGTGAAATGAATATATTACCCTTGAACAATTAAAAAAAATAAAAAACCAATAAAAAATACTCATCTTCTTCAACCTCCCATCCCCTGTTCTTCCCCCTCTCCTTAAAACCCACCAGATCTGTTCTCTCCCTTCAATCCATCACCACCACCTCCTTCCATTCCATTCTGTCCAATTTAATTATGTCTATTTCAATTTCAAGATTCCAACTCAAATGATTTGACGAGGGTCATTAATCATTGACAATCTCCCCTTCCTTCCATTCCATTCTGTCCGATTCAATTTCAAGATTCCAACTCAACCATAAATAAATTATTAACCAATAAATTAACCACATTAAAAACAGACAAACAATCGTGGTAGTCTGGTGTCGGATGACCACCGAAATGATGCCGGAACCACTCCAATTCGCACTCATCCTTCTTGTACTCTACGCATCAACAACTTGTACATCATCAACAAACACCATCACACCAAACCAAACCCTCAAAGACGGAGAAACCATCGTATCACCTCAACAAACCTCGGATTTCACGAATGAGAATGTGAAATTGAGTGGATCTGGAACCTTTGCAGAAGCTTATTGTTATTGAATCGCACCCGCCGGCCACTGTTTGAAGGTGACGGTGGAGGTGGGTTGAAGGTGACGGTGGAGGTGGAGGTGGTGGTGGTGATGGATTGAAGGTGGAGATGGTGGCCTGGGTTGGAGTGCGATTGTTAATTGAAGGGTGGGGGTTGGCTGGGTTGAAGGTGACGATGGAGGTGGAGGTGGAGGTGGAGGTGGAGGTGGAGCTGGAGCTGGAGCTGGAGCTGGTGGTGATGGATTGAAGGGAGAGAACTGATCTGGTGGGTTTTAAAGAGAGGGGGAAGAACAGGGGATGGGTTTTTATTTCTTTTAATTGTTCAAGGGTAATATAGTCATTTCACATATAGTTAACTGAGAAATTTAACTGATATTAGAGCTGGGGACCAACCGAGTTCATTTTTGACAAGTTTTGGGACCACGCGTGTAATTAGTAAAACACTAGGACCAAATCTGTAATTTTTGCAAACCACAGGGTCCAACCAAGCATTTAACTCTTTAAAATTTCACCGATATCTATTTATTTATTTTAGTTTTAAAATTTACTTTAGTTTTAAAATTCATATTACTTTATTTACTTTAGTTTTATTTACTTTCCAATTCATATCACGTACAGGCAAAATTCGTAAAAGATATCTATTTATTTACTTTAGTATTAAAATTTCACCGACATTTTTATGACATCTAATTCAAATTTTCACCCATAAACATTGTACTTTATAAAACTTAGGGTGTAAGAGCATTCTCATCCAATCCATCAAATTATACATACATTCCACTAAAAAACAACTCCTATATCAATATATTTTCACAAAAAACAAATACTTTTTCTCTCTCCTTTTCAATTAAATAATATTATCATTACATTTTTCTCTCTCCTTCACTCACAACCACTTTCAATACACATTAAAAAAATTATACTGGGTGAACAGTGTCCCCCAAAATATACAGATGAACAGTAACATTTTCTCTCTTCTCTACTCACAACCATTTTTTATACCCTTTATAATATAAAAACAACCCTCACATATTTTGATGGTTTGGATGAGAATGCTCTAAGGAGTGGGCGGCAAACCCACTCGGCAAAGTGAGTTTGCCACTTGGTAACACCACCACCAACAAAAGTTTAGTCACCAAAGTTTACCAAATCGGTAGGATGATGCCGAGCGGTGAAGAAGTGTGTGTGTGTGTATAAGGAGTGGGGTCCATTCCAATCTCAACCAATCACACATTTTTCCTTTAAAAAAAAAAATAGTTTACCACTTCACCAAGTGTCTAAACCATTGCCAACACTTTTCACTAAAGTTTAAACACTTTTGACTGATTAACATAGCGCGCTCTGATTGGTCGGTTTTTTGGTTTGCCACTCCAAAGTGTTTAACCACTCCTTACACCCTTATGAGTCTTTTTAGATGGCCCCATAATATAAAGGTTATTTTATAAAGAGATTTTATGTCGGCACACTATGCCAGCTATCTACACACTTTATCAATTCAATACGGATCGTATAAGACTATACGATCCGTATTAAATAAAGTAAAAGACATGGCAGACTGGCAGGTGCAGGGGTTGTCTGACGACTGGCCTAATATGCATCAAATAGGCCTATACGATGCGTATTAAGGCCTTGAATTTTTTAAATTTATTTTTTGGTGTGTTGTGTTTGGTTTTTAGCATTTTGGGTTTGTTATTGGTGTTTATTATTGGTTATTTTTGTTTTAATCAGTTTTAAAATCTTTATTATTTTTTTATCGTTAAGTATCGTATTATAGCATGTCGTGGCGTATCGTATCACATTTTTAATTTAATATCGTATCATAATCATGGGAAATGGGAAACGAAGAAATTTAATCGTATCACATTTTTAATTTAATATCGTATTATAGCGTATCGTTGAACCTTACAGAAGAAATCGCAGGCTGATACATAAAAATACATATAACGAGTTATCGTCTTCAGAATCAGACGAAGGTTACAAACACTCAGAAAATCACCAAAATGATATTGAAATCTGTAAGCCTTCAAGTTATTTTGGAAAACATGAAAAAAGACCACCTCACGAAACGAGGAATAAAATAAAATGACATAAAAAATATAATAGTATAAAAATATAAAAAAGTAACAGAAGTATTATAAAATAAAATAACATAAAAAACATAATTATTACTTTTGACTTTAGAATAAAATAATGTATTAAATTACTTAATTATTACCAAGTTTGACTAATTTGGTATATTAATCCATATGTTGGGTGTATTTATCACACTCCTATCCAAAATGATATAAAAAAGTTGACTTTTGGGTCCATTTAACACAACCCTAATTTTAAATCACCAACCTTTGTTCTGACCCGTATTTTACATCAACTAGTAGGAAACCCGCGTGATACGGCGACGGAAACAATTTCCAATACGGTATTCGTTTTTCATTAGTTTATCAATCATCTCGTGAATCACCATGGTTCAAATGGATTAAACCATTACAACCATACACCTCACTTTCCTTAATTACTTAAATATATTTAACCCAAAACAAACTTAAAAAAATGGGGATGGTGGTTTGGGTTATGACCACACGATATAGGATGAGGATTTGGATGGTGAATGAGAGTGGGGTGATATGACATTAACATAAAGGGTAATGGTAGTCTTAAGGGTCATGACCACACTCTATAACCTTAGTGTCTTATGAGATGTTATGCACATCATTTAAATACATGTTTCTTTAGCAAATAACAATACTTCTGAGATGTTATGCACATCATCTAAATACATGTTTCTTTAGAAAATAACAATACAATTATCTCAAGTTCAACATATTATTAGTTAAGATTAAAAATAATATAAGCATGTTTGTATATGTATTTTAACCTTCCAAGTATTTTGGGGGTTTTCTTTATGTGGCGTATTTGTATTTAGTTAGTATTTCTCCTAACTTCTAATACATACACATAACACACTTATACATATACACACAAAATGTATTTTCTAAATATATATATTTCCATCCTTATATATATAGGATAAAGATCCGTTAGGAACCACCCTTTATTGCGAGAATCAGTGTGAACACATGGCATTTTTGTAATTAAATTGAAATTCCATCTAACAAGGTTTACATCTTCCATCTTCGTTCTGTTCAAATAGTTAGGGTTTACATCCTCATTCAAATCATCGTTCACTACTCCCACTCCCCTGACAACCGCCGCCGCCGTTGACACATCACCTCTGCCACCACTGCGACACCACCGACACCACCGCACCACCGACACCACCGCACCACCACCATGACAACTCCTTCGCTGACAACTCCTCTGACGACAACTCATCCAGTGACATTCATACATCTGCTCATAAGTCACCACTGCAATAACTAATTCGGCTCGTCCTTCTACGATTACTCGGTTGAATACATCATTTATCCGGTAATCACAACAAATTACATACTTTTTTTATTACATCCATTCTGTTACCAATTTCTATGTTGTTACCAATTCCCACTGTAAGTGTCCTTATACAATTACTCAGTCCGATTATATTGCTATTTATTATCTACTTACAAATAAACATGATTTCACTTGTAGCCCCTTTGTGATACATATGGCATCTTCTGATTCATCACATATATACCCTCCTCGTCAATCTGATGGGTTCACAGTTCAAGCGGCTAGAAAAGTCCTGGAAGAAGCATGCTTTGGGTCGGATTTTAAGGTGTTTGAGTGGCTTAACTGGGTCCCTATTAAAGTTAATGGTTTCATATAGAGGTTACCGCAGAATCGGGTTCCGGTTGGGGAAAATCTGCATGCGAGAGGGGTTAGTACTATTACTGGTTACTGCATAAAGTGTGCGGGGGTTTCGGAATCGGTCACACATGTTTTTATTGAGTGCCCGATAGCCAAGGCGGTGTGGATGAAGATCTCTGTTTGGTGTAACCGGGACCTTACAGGCCTCTCATCCCTGGAGCAGCTTGTTCAGGAGTATACGCGACTAGATTCTTATGTCAATAGTACATTGCTTTTGGGTATAATTTACTCCACTTTATGGGTAATTTGGAAGGATAGTAACAACAGGCTCTTTAAGGGGGAAAAGCATTCTTTGGAGTCGGCTTCCGAGGATGTTATTAACCTCTCGTTCGGATGGGTAAAATATCGTTCGAAGTTCTGTGTTGATAGCTGGGAAGGCTGGGTTATTTTTTTTGTTTATTATTCTATGTTTTGTATGGCTGTGTATGTGCAGAGTATGTTCTGCACTTTTTTGCCTTGTTTAGATTTTTACATCTTGTTGCTGTTTTACCAGCTAATCGCTGGTATTTCTTGTGGTATGAGAAGTTTTGCGGTATGAGAAGTTTTGCTGCTGTTCAAAAAAAAATTAACATTTGCTTTATTACTCTATGTTCCTGCATCATTGTTTATTTAACATTGTTTATTTTTTGTTTATCTGATTGATCAATACAACGATCATGCACATGTGCATTATGTTGATAACACCCATACTCGTCATCCGTAAACTGTTAACCATCATTAACATGAACATGCACATGTGCATCACGTTAATAACACCCCATAATCATAACTAATCATAATGTTAACCATTAATACATAACCGTGCACATGCGCATCACATTGCCAACACCCTTACATCATCTCCCTATAATCATATGTTAACCATCAGCACATTTCCCATGCATATGTTGTCACACCCGTGTCAAAGGCGGAAGCGCGTAGTGTGACTTAATCGGTTTCCATAGCATACGATGTAAGTAACCAAACTATATGATATAAAACATACACGATGTTCATCCATTCCATAATGTAAAGATACAAGTCATAACTTGTTTTGAAAAGACGACATAAGTTTATAAGTTTTACAAACAAGACTTGTTCAGAATAAAGTTTTTAAAATAACGAGGTTTTGCATCCTATGTCCCGTTCGAAGACGAGATATATGGATCAAACCCTCCAAAATACGGATGACATCGTCTTCATAATAACTTGAAACTTCTTAATTCGTTGCCCCAAGATCCACTTAGTTACTTGAAATACATATAAGTTTAAAAACATCAACAAAAGTTGAGCGAGTTCATGTGTTTTAAGTTCGTAAGCATCAAATGAATCTGTAAAACATTTGAAAGTTTAAGTATCGAAATCCAGCATGTAAGCGTCAATGAACATGTTGATCATTAATGTGTAGCTAGGACATTAATATGTGTGCCGACATAGGAAGCCACTAACCCGTAAGCGATTTAGTACCGGTCCACCCGGCGAGGGTAACAAAGGAAACTCCATGTGGCCACACAAGGACCCATGAGTGGGGCTCGCCCTGTACCCGATAGATCTACCCCCTTTGTTCCGTGGTCTTAAACAATATTAATGGTGCTTTAAGTATCAGCCTATTCACAAGTGATCTACTAATTCATTCCGTAGCTTAACCATACCAGAGTAACATGTATTCCCCCCCCCCCCCCCCGAGAGTTATAAAACCGGAAACGTTTAAAAGAAAAGGGGGACATGAACTCATAGTATTGCGTCCAGCACTAAGTTCTAGCAATTGTGTTCCGTAAGCGTGAGTTAACCTACAAGGGTTCTAACTCGTTAGACACGTCAGTCTCTTCTAGACTTGTACTCGTTGACGTTATTGTATACGTTTTGTTTTTGGAACACTTGTGTATCTTAGATATGTTGGCATTTGTTTCGTATGTTTGTTTAGTGTATATATATATATATATATATATATATACTTCTTGAGTTCATAATGTGTTAGAATGGGCATCGCCCTTGGTAAGTATCTGTGCTTTGCACGAGTATATGTGGGTCTAGCCCGTATAAGTCCTTGTGTCGTACAAGTATAAGTGGACCGAGTCCAATAGCGTCTTTGTGCCACGCACGACACAAGTTTGTTGTATGAAATATATATTCCTCTAAAATATATATTTTTAAGTTCGGTGAACATCGTTCACATGTATACGTATCGGTTTGTTTTGTGTATATATTTGTTTCACAAATATATATGTATATGTATATCTTCTCAAGATATAGTTGTTAAAAATATTTATTTTTAACATCGTATATATGTTAATGTACGTATACGGTATCCCTTGTGAGTGTACACTTTAACAAGTGTATATGAGTACATCATCCTGTACTTGAGCCTTTTATTCGTGTACGCATACCGTATTAATACGTGTGGGTATACCGTATTTATACGTGTAGGTATACCGTATTTATACGTGTGGTATACCGTATTTATACGTGTAGGTATACCGTATTCATAATGTATTTATAATATATTTCTATAAAAATTATACATGTATTTCTCATTGGGCTTAGCCCACCATTTGTCTTATTGGGCTTAGTTCACACATTTTGTCATTGGGCCTAGCCCATGTCCTTAAGTTATTGGGCCTAACCCATGTTATTATTGTATTTCTGCCTAGCCAATATTGTTTTTATAAGTAGGCTTATTTAGTGTTTATGGAATGGGCCTTTGCCTATGTATTTAAGGTATTGAGCCTAACCCAATATTTATGTTATTTTAGCCCAATATTTATGTTCATGCATTTTTAGTAATGTTTTACTAATTATGTTAGTAACTTTTATAATCACACTTAGTGTTATTTTCATTGTTAAACTTTCTGGTTTTTCGTTGTCATTATTATATGTTAAGTGTCTAAAATACTTTAATTTTAGACTTGCCATAATGTTCGGTTCATATAACTTTTGTGTCGAAATTAGTCGTTTTGCCGACGAAGCATAAAGTATCGTCCGATTGTTGCACGCTCCGGATCGAGACGCTAGGATAGCCGTTACCGATGACAACGCGCTTTGTTCGATAGAGCGTTTATTATATATACTCTGCGTCGGTTCAAATATATAGTCTTGTTACTACTTATGGTTAAAATTCGATTTGTTCGGTGTCCGTTCGTCAGCGTTTCGTTGTCCGTTTATTTGTTTTAACCACATTATATATGGAGCCTCATGTGTATAAGTTTGGTGTATTTTCCAAGTGTAGTGTATTTTTATATTTGGTATGTATTCTTCCTACCACTACTACATACACATACACATTATATGCCAATCTATATTTAAAAAAAATATATAATTTTCACAAAAATTTTATTTATTGTTATGCATTAAACTTTTCACCCTTTTGCTTATTAAAAATAGTTTGAAGTATTTAAGTAAACTCTTGTATGGTAAATGCTTAACCATTGTCATTAGGGTTTCTATAATCATGATTAGGGTCGTTAATCACAATTAAGTTTACTAATCATGATTAACCATGTTAATCACCCCGTTAATCCCATTTTAATCGTGATTAATATTTTAGAAAATTTTGCCATAGTTTCCCCTAAACTATGGCGTTTTCCCACATTTTTAAAACGCGTTTTTTAAGCATGTTTAGCACCCTTAATCATGATCAATCCAAACCAAGTTCCATTCCATCACTTTGCATGAATAATCCTACTTTTAACATCCTCATTTCCATGAACTTTTTATATATTTTTAAATTACACTTTTTAAAAACCATATTATTTCTTAAAAAAAATTCCATGTTATTTTTTTTAGACAACTTGTTAAGACCACCCTTTTTAACATATTCTTAGTAAAAATCATGGTCTTTAATTTCTACAAAAATCACATATATGCTGTAACTTGTTTTTAGATTGTAGTAAAGTTGATGGATCATAGGATTGATGATCTTGGTTAGATTTAAACACCAAAATGTTTAAATCTTTATTTTTGTTCTTAAACATGCAAGATCATTCACGTAAATAACCTACTTTAACAAGATCTACACATGTAAAAGCATCATCTAGCATATAACAACATAATCTACACATAATATATAATTATTATAGACTTTTTAAGTGGTGATTAGAGTTTTTAAGCTTTGTTTTGTTGAAGTTCAAGATGAACACTTTGTACTTTATAAATCTACATAATAAATCATGTAAAAAAATAATAAATGTATGAGGTCTTACAATTTTGCAAGAGGTTAGATGAAAGATAAAGAAGAAGATTAAGCTCCAAAGTGCTCCTTAATGATCCCTTAAGCTTGCATACACTTTGGATGGACTTATGATGGTTTAAAAGTGCTTAAATTATGATGTTAAGTGGATGAAAATGGTGAGTTTATGGGGTTTTGGGGCTGCCGTGAACAAGGTGGGTGGAAGAGAGGGTTTTGGTGTGTAGAAAGTGTTGTAAACTAATGAAGAATGATGGAATTTTGATGTTATAAAATTCAAGTTCTTGAATTATTGGTCAAACAAAATCTTATATCACCATACATGTATATCAAATGAAATCTTGGATGATTTGAAAAAGGTATGGTCGAATGTATGGAGGTTGCATGTGCATATATATTTTTTTAACATATAATAAACATGTGATATAAATGTTAAAATGTGAGATATTTTGGTAATTAGATTAATTAAAGTAATTAGGGTGGTAATGATAGTTTAGGGTTTTAATTAAAGTCTAACTAGTTTATTAGTTTAGTGGGTATTGATTTTGGATGGTAAAAATGCCACTAGTTCGCTTGTCGGTTCGATATCGGGTTTTATATAAAAAGTGTTATATCATACCGGGAGCGATGGTTTTATTTTACCATCGATGCTATGGCGTTTATTTAAGGCGTTTACGACGCCAAAATATCGCAAACTAGTTCTCTAGACGATTCGTTTAGGCATTAGGGTGATAAAAAATATCATTTACTAGTCCGTCGAAAAAAAAGGACAAGTTGTGCAAGTAGCGACGTTGTGCCGGTAGCTTGTGTTTCGGATATCCCAATGATATCTCCAAGCTTATTTAAGTTGTAAAATATTCTTTACAAGTTCTACGGTCTTCAAAATGCCGTATTTTAGTGTTGCGGACAATTTATTTTTGTTACAGTTTTGGCGCAGATAGGACACTTTATGTTTAGGCGCATTTTCCGGAAAGTTTAATATGTTTTGGGGTTTAGTGTCCTTAATTAGGGATTTTTATTTGTATTTCATCTATAAAGTGCGTTCATGCCCTTAGTCGCTCGTTCAGACAGTTTTCGGAACTTCCTGGCATGAATAGTGTGTTCAGGTGAATAGTGTTTTCAGCATTTTGCCAACATATTAGGACATAGTTTGCAGTTTTCTCGCGACGTGGCGATTGCGTTAATATTGTTTAGCATATTTAACCATGTCCTATGATTGCTAGACTTTATACGACCTAATCATGCAATAATTAAATCGAAATGAATGTAATTAAACGTTAAATCAAGTGCTTAAGTTGTACGGAATTACCATTATTTTTTTCTAGTTGTCACACATGTGCATCGTAACGCTAACACCCTATAATTATCACTCTAACACCCTATAATTATCACTCTAACACCCTATAATTATCACTGATAAACTGTTGACCCACTATAATCATCATTGATAAACCGTTGACCCACTATAATCATCACCGATAAACTGTTGACCATGTATACATGGTTGACCGATAAACTGTTGACCATGTATACATCGTTGACCGTTTAAACATTGTGCGTACATTCCATATGTTTTATTAATTATGATATTTATATCCTCTTTTTATACATTTTATTTTTTGTTTATATATAGGAACAATCCTACATTGAGCATTGTACACATCGGTACATATTATGTTCAAAAGAATGGTACATATTATGTTCAAAAGAAGGACAACCAAAAAATACTTTAACTATTTATAAATTGATTATCACTTGTTTTTTTGTTTACATTTCTTGTTTAGACTTATTTTTTATCTACTTAGCGGTGTAGTATTCACTGTTGTATTCATGACCAATTAACATAAATTACCAACATGTCCACTGTTTCAACATCATGCACATGTGCATTACCCAACGCGTGCATTTTCAACATTGAAACCATACCATCTAAACTTATCGATGCACGGTTTTTAATGCCCTTATGTTTTAACTACATCTACTCTATTTTCAACCCACCTATTATACATTGCAACGTATACATTATGCACATGTGCATTCCCACCATATAATATGTCAAACAACATTATACATTACTACCTCTGCACGTTATGAACATGTGCAATGCCAACATAAACTATGCCACTTATCATATCACATCAATAGGTAACTGTGCATTTCCAACATATAATATACCATACACCATACAACATTGTAAACTACATATCCTATACCAAACACCATCATACATTACCACTATGCATAATAATATATAAATATGCACATGTGCATTGACAACATAATCATTTATGTCACAACAATTAATACTTGTGTATTTCTAAGATATACTATACTAACCACCATATAACATTTGAAAACATTGTAAACTGATTATAATCATTCGGAAACACATCATATATCACCACTATGCATACTAATTCACATTATGCACATGTGCATTTCCAACATATAGTATACTATATTACATCAAATTACTGAATGAACGATCGTATAGTTGTCATCGTCCAATAAACAAATATAAATTATCAATAAAAAAATAACTACATATAAACCACCATACAAAAAACAACCATAATTTTCAATATAACACGTTCTATGCAACTTTCTTTCATTAATGGTGGAAGTTTTCCACCGTCTCGTCTCCCCTTGTCATCCATCACATCGTGCTTTTTTACTTGTCCTATTCCTTGTATTTCTTTCTCATGCAATAACTGCATATGACATCAAACAACATCGTTCAACATGAAAGTAACAATTGGATGCACATGTACATATACTACCAACTGCATCATCGACTAATAACCAACCTTTTTTGGCTTTTCGTTTAACACTTTTGTATTCACCTTCCTCATCATCTTGCAGTTTTGTTGCCCCTTCGTCATTCTATCTCAACACAAATGTTATTTTCTTCGCTTTTTTTTCGTTTTTTTACCTACAGTAATAATTGAAACATAATATAACCAAAATGTAATTTCAATTAGTATGTGCATTAAACACCTTTTTTTCATCACCGTAAACGATATGCATTTATGCATCTATATGCACTTTGTGCATCTATATGCACTTTGTGCATCTATATGCACTTTGTGCATCAATATGCACATGTGCATCACATGTCATTGTCATTATGCACTTGTGAATCAATATGCACATGTGCATCACATATTCGTATAATGATATTTAAAATCAATCCATATGTAAAGTTCAATGTTATGTGCTCAAATTCAATATGCACATATGCACATATGCATCACTTTAAACAACAACATCAACATAATCTAATTACACAAAATCATAAACACGTATATTAAACAAAACTGCTCATGTTCGCTATGCACATGTGCATCACATGAAACAATAACATCATCATATTCTAATTACACAAAATCACAATAACACCATCATATCCTAATTACACAAAATCACGTATCTTACACAAAACTGCCTAAGTTCACTATGCACGTGTGCATTACCTAAAACAACAACACCAGCATATTCTAATTACACAAAATCATCTACACGTATCCTAAACAAATCTGCTCAAATTCACTATGCACATGAATGATATTATTAACTTTATTTGCTCAAATCCACTATGACACATTAATTGAATCATCCATTCTTATAATCACGTTGCCCTAATTACGAACGGATTAAAAATCCACAATGCTTATAATCACATTGCCCTAATTACGAATGGATGAAGAATGTACGATCGATGATCAAGTTCATAATATATATTATACAACTAATTTTGGACGAACTTTGGGAACTAACCTCGATTATATGACTATCTGCTGGTAAAATCTCAGATCTAAGATAAAATCTCAATCCAGATGCTTCAATATCCCGAACTGATGACGGTGAAGTGATGATGTATTCGAGACGATGATGTAATCGATGAACTGTTGAGTATTGTTGAGAGATTCAGGGACGAACTGTTGATAATTGTTGAGAGATTCAGGTTGAATGTTGAGAAAATGTTGAGAGATCTGGATCTAATTAGAGGTTAGAGATAGTGGACGTGAAAGTTTGTATTAAATGTAATTTAATTTGTGCTTGAAGTCCAATATTTTAAAAGTTTTTTGGTATTTACAAAATACAAAATTGCCCCCTGTTCACATTGGTTCTCGCGGTTCTCGCATGAACCTTACCCTATATATATATATATATATATCTATATATATATATATATATCTATATATATATATATATATATATATATATATATAGAGGAAGGTTCATTGGGGAACACTAAAAAAATGGGGAACAGTGGAAAACCGACTCAAACGAACTCCGATTGGACTCATTCCAGTGGCGTTGGAACCGGCTCGTCGAACCCTAACTAGGATCTCTTAACCCTAAATCCTAACTCCTAAACTCTAAACCCTAAAGCTAAAAACTAAGGCTAAAACCTAAGCTAAACCGTAAAATCTAAACTTTAAACCCTAAAAGCTAAACCCTAAAGGCTAAACCCTAAAGCTAAACCCTAAAGCTAAACCCTAAACCCTAAAGCAAAATCCTAAAGCTAAACCCTAACCCCTAAAGCTAAACCCTAATATATTTAGGGTTTAGGGGTTATGATTTAGGATTAAGAGATCCTAGTTAGGGTTCGACAAGCCGGTTCCAACGCCGCTGGAATGAGTCCAATCGGAGTTCGTTTGAGTCGGTTCCCCACTGTTCCCCACTTTTTTAGTGTTCCCTAATGAACCTCACACTATATATATATATATATATATATATATATATATATATATATATATATATATAGGGCAATGATAAATTAAAAACCCTCTTGAGTTAAAGAAACCCTGAAAACCTAATAACAACCATTGATCATACTTGATGGACGGCTAAGATTCACTTTTGGCCATCTGTTGCTTTTGTATCCTTTTCTTTCCATTTTTTAATATATTTCATGTATGTAAAGAGTAATATTGGAAGATTAATACAATTTCTCTTACAAACAAACAAAAGTCTGCATGTTGTAAGAAACCCTCACATCGTGTCGCAACCCCCGACCCCTGCCTCGGGAGGCGGGCGTCCGCGGCCTACTCAGAGATGGTGGTATCGGTGTTTATCATTATTTGGCAGCGGAATTTACATCAGGATCATAGTTAGGAAATATTTTATCAGAGTAAAACACCACATTTTATAATAATAAATATATTGGTTCATACGAAATTACATATTTCGTTTGAAAATTCTGGTATTTCGCTTCAAAGTGATATTTCGTTTGGTTATTTCGCACGGAATTGGTAATTTCGTGTGAAAGGGTTATTCCGTTTGAGGCTATTTCGTTTGAAAGTTGGTATTTCGCTTGAAAGGGGTATTTCGTCTGAAAGGTTATTTCGTTTGAGTGTGTTATTTCGCATCAAAGTGTAATTTCGCTTGAGGAGTGTATTTCGCTTGAGTTGTTATTTCGTTTGAAGTTGATTGTTTTGTGAAAAAGTTTACCGAATCATGGAAGAGGAAATTTATAACGCGTTTGCTACTGCTCCGACTACTGCGGCTGACATTGCTAAGAACATGAACATGGAAAATGAAATAGGAACTTTGCAAAAAACCCCCGAAGCTAATGGGAATTGAGGAGTATTATGGTTGGAAAGACCGATTTGAAAACTGGGTTCAAGCAAATCATTTGAGGTCTTGGGAATGTGTTGAGAAAAAGTATGTACTACCACGTACAGACTTGGGAGTTGAAAAGAATTTTTTTGAATTTACAGATAAAGAAAGAGACATGTATAAAGCAGAAAAGATGATGATCAGTTTACTTCAGCAAGCTATTAAAGAAGACATATTTGTATTGCTTCAACATGATAAGACTTCACGTTCAATTTGGGAAGCACTTCGAGTTAAGTTTGAGGGAAGTGAGAAGATGATCAAAAGTAAAAAGGCATTGTTAAAGAAAGAATTTGATTTATTTTCAAGTTTGCCAGGAGAAGATACAAAGAAATTGATCGAAAGATATTGTCACTTAGTACGGTCAATGTCATTGTTAAACATTAACAAAGATCGTGAGGAATGGGTTGACAAATTAGCTGATGCTTTACCTCAGAAAGAATGGGGTACATTTTTGATGATATTAAAGAATACTGGAGAATATGATGGTTTGACAATCTCTCAGTTCATTGAAAAGATTGAAGGACAAGATCTTGAGCAACAAAAGATTGCTAGAATGAACAATCCAAGTGCACAACAAGATGTTAAGATGTACTATAAAGGGAGTGTTCAGAATGTCAAAGCAAGTCCGAAAATCCAAACTGCTTTTAGTGTCGAAAACTCATCTGAATCAATCAATCAATCAAAGTTCAAACAGCAACAGCAGTGGATTCTCCTCAAATCCGAGTGTTAATCCGAAAGCTTCAAGCTCAAGTTATCAATTTCAAAGCTCAAACAACAAAAATGGTCATATCTTAAATTGCAACATCGCGTTGCATCTTCAGAATGGTCAAAATTTTTCTGAAGAAGTTGTCAAAAGTCATATGGCATTACTTGTTACTATATTGGAATCATATGAAGGGTTGGTTGCTGTAAGGATCGGAAATCCTATGCTAACGAAAGAGGATTACGATCAGATTGATGCTGAGGAAATGGAACTGATGGATATCAAGTGGTGTTTAGCGAGTGTTTTGAGAAGAGCTGAAAAATTCAAGATGATCACAGGGAGAAATGATTTTTTGGATGCAAATGTTTCTACTTTGGGTTTTGATAAATCTAAAGTTACTTGTTTTCGATGCAGGGAAAAAGGTCATTTCAAGAGGAAATGTACCAATCGAGAAGCAAGTGGAGCACAAAATCCGTTTGGTGGCCATGATTATTATCGGAAAGCCATATATCAACAAGTTGCTCATCAACCGTATCAACAAAAGGAACCACAAACTGCACATGCTAAAATGATCGAAGAAGCAAATAAGAAAGCTTATTATGGCATAATTGATCAAGATGATGAAAAAGTGGCAGAAGGTTTCAGTTAGGACAAATACATACCACCTGATTCAAAAGTAGCAGCTCTCATTGCTCAGATAGTTCAAGAGCCAAATTTGATGAAAGAATGGATGAAAGCGTTTGCCAGTGATGAGAAGAATCAAGATGATGAATCTAGTTCTTCAGATGATAGTTCAGAACAGACACAAGTGTTTGATCAATCATCAACTGATGACAGTGATGATGAAGAAGAAATGCATATTAATATTGCAAAAGCTCATTTATCTCCTGAAAGTTTTCAATTTTATTTTGCAGATAGAGTGGAGAAGCTGAAGGAGAAACGTGTAGCAAAGAATCAGAAACAGGTAAAAATTGAGATTGTTGCACAAGAAGAGAAGTCTGAACAAAATGAAGGAGTTGAATTTGCTGTAAAGGAAGTTGAAGTTGTTGAAAAGATAGTTGAAGTTGAAAAAGTAATCGAATTGGAAAAGATTGTTGAAGTAATCAAACCTTGTTTAAAGTGTTCAGAATCTTGCAAACAATGTGAAGAGAAAGATGAGAAGTTGAGTGAGCAAGATAAAATGAAAGAACTATTATTGTTCAATCTCAATTATGTGAAAGAATCATATGATGTATTGAATAGAACGGTAACTGGTCTACAAAAGACAAATTCTGAAAGAGAAGATGAATTAACTATGATGAATGCTGTGATGATGACAAAGCAGAAGGCTATTAACCATTACATTGAAGAATGTGCTAAGCTGAAGCAAGAGTTGGAGATAGAAAGGATTGAAAATGAAAGAATTAGAAGATTGTTGCAAAGTTATTCTAGTTCTGATTATTTGATTGATCGAATTTATCCAACTGTTGCAGGTTTTGAAGCATTTCAAGACAAGAAGCCTGAAGAAAAGAATACTGGTAAGAAACAAAGTGCAAATTATAACAAGTGTCCGCCTCCGATCTGGGAAGGTTATTCTCCCAGAAAACCAAATGAGGAGCAAGTTAAAAAGGCAGTCAATATAAAGTTAAAATCCGAAACAACTGATGATCTACCAGAAAACATTGATGTTACGTTCACATCGTCTGACACTGATCATGAGTTTGAGTTAATAAAGAAAGTGGTCGATCAGGTGTTGGATAAGGATGAAGAGTCAGAGTCAAAGTCTGAGTCAGAAAGTTCGAGTTCGTTGGTCAACAGTTCAAAACCATCGGTTAAAAGAGTTTACAATAAAGAATTTATGTTATCAAAATCTAATTTGAATGATGAACCAATCAGAGTGGCATATACTTTAAATGATTCAGACAAATTATATTATGATGAGGAATTTCCAATAAGAGGTGTTAAACCAGAAAAGATCAAAAAGGTTTTCAAACTAACAGAAATTAATATTTGTTGGTGCATGCGTCTGTCGACTTCGTCTTGTATCGAGTCTTGTAATAGTATAGATAAAACAAGTCACGCAGTTTGAGATAAGTAGGAAACAGAGGTGAACAAGCCAGTTCAAACGAAGTGGACACTTCAAACGAACTGGACCAGTTCATACGAACTGGAGATGATTGTTCAAACGAAGTGGATTTAGTATAAATAGTGGACTTGTTGTTTTCATTTGTAACTTTGTCATTCCGGTAGCGAAGCTCTGCCGAAGTATCTCCAGGTCTGTAATCGTCATCAAATCAATACAAGAGATAGATTAATTGATTCTTGTGTGTATACAGCTGAAATAACACCGATACGTTTGATTCCGCCTCTCGTATTGGACGAGATCTTTTCTGAACGACTCGTTTGGTCGTGCAAACGATCCTACAAGTGGTATCAGAGCTCAGGAGGAAGAGCTCTTGCTATTTCAGCCGATATTCGCCGAAAAATTCTGCTTCTACACCTTTCTGTATTTTACAAGGTGATACAGCTCATTTGAAAATTCGAAACATGGAGAACGAGTTTTACAATGCTTTTGCTAGTCCAGTTACAATCACTCAGAGTGCTTTGCATGAAAATGAAACCGGGACGTCTCAGAAACCACCAAAACTCATGGATATTGATGATTACAATGGATGGTCCGAACGGTTTGGAAATTGGGTTGAGGCATATCATTTGGATGCATGGGAACACACTGAGGAACCATATGTTAGACCTACAACGAATAATATTCAGCAAACAATTCGAGAAATGAGTACGGAAGATAAAAAGAAATATCGAGATGAGAAATTGATGGTGAGTCTGCTTCAGCAAGCGATAAAAGAAGATATCTTGATACTGCTTCAACATGATGGAACTGCTTACTCAATCTGGACAGAATTGGAAGCAAAATTTGTTGGAAGTGATGATATGCTCAAAAACAAGATGTCTCTCATGAAGAAAGAGTTTGATTTATTCCGTGGTTTAAAATATGAAAACACCAAGCAAATAATTGATAGATATTGTAACTTGGTGAGAAATATGACAAAACTTGGTATTAAAAAGGATACTGATGAATTGATTGAAAAACTTGCAGATGCACTACCTCATGAAACTTGGGGAACGTTTCTGATGATGCTGAGATCCAACAGAAAAGATTATAAAAACATGACACTGGGAGACTTCATCAAACATCTGGAAGCTCAAGAGATGGAGCAGAGAAAGATTGCAAGGATGAAGAACTACGATGGAGAACAAGATATCAGCTTGTATTACAAAGGTGGTGTCAACGAAAAGTCAAAATTTTCTCCAAAAGTCGAAACTGCTTACAGTGCAAAAGATTCTTCAGAAAAGAAATCATCCCAGGGATCAAGCAGCACAAGATTTTCATCATACGATCCAAACATTTCTGCAACAAAGAACGGAAGAAAACTTCAGTGCAATATTGTTCTAAGTCTTGAAAATGATCAAGATTATACTGAAGAAGTAGCCAAAAATCAAATGTCTTTGTTGGGAATGGTGTTGGAATCCTATAGTAGTTTTGTGGCCGGAAAGATCGGTAATCCAATGCTCACAAAAGAGGATTACGATCAAATCGATGCTAAGGAAATGGAATTAATGGATATTAAATGGTGCATGGCCAGTGTAATGAGAAGAGCTGAGAAATTTAAACAAATTACGGGGAGAGATGATTTCCTTAATGCAAATGTTTCAACTTTAGGCTTTGATAAATCTAAAGTTACATGTTTTCGTTGTAGAGAAAAGGGGCATTTCAAGAGAGAGTGCAAAAATCGTGAAGCTACTGGAGGCCAGAATCCTTTTGGAAACAACGATTATCACAAAAAGGCGATTTATCATCAAATCACATCACCAGCATCGCATCAGGCACAAACTGCACATGGGAGAGATGTGATTGAAGGTTCAAAAAGAGCGTGTCTAGTCAATCAGGTCAAATATGATAATTTTAGCTGGGATAAATATATTCCAACAAACAGCAAAGTGTGTTTGGCAGAACAAGACGATGAAAAGTTAGCTGAAGATTTCAATTGGAACGATTTTTGCCCAGATCAAGACATTTTAAATGTTAAAGCTTGCATTGCAAATGCCTACGATTTGAAAAGTGCTGAAAAGTGCAGAAAAGTCATGGAAGCTGCTGAAGCAAGACGGAGAAAGCTTGAAGAAGAGGAAGAAGAGGAAGAGAGATTAAAAGCTGAGGCAGAAGCTGAGAAAAAGAGAAGAGCTGAATTTTTACGATCAAACAGAACAGTCAAAGAGGTTCCTGAATTTGAAGTCAAAGTTGATGCAGAACCTGTCAAAGTTCCTGAAAAGTGCATGAACTGTGATTCTTTAATCAAGCAAAACAATGAATTGCTACATAACATAAACAGATTGAAAGAATCCTATGATACATTGAACAGAGAAATTAACAAGTATACTGATTCAAACGGTGAACAAGCTGTGGCAATGAATACACTGAAGAAAGCGTACCTGAGACAGCTTGATGATGTCAACTTTCACATAAAGAAGTGTGCTGATCTGGAGTTGAAGTTGGCAACACAAAAAATAGAAACTGAAAGAGTCAACAAGTTATTGGAAAGTTACTCATGTTCTACTTTTGTTGTTGACAGGATTTATCCGGTTGTGGAAGAATTGAAGACGTTTGAAGAAGTGAAGACTTTCGAAGAAAAGAAATCTGTGACAAAAGATGAAGTGAAGACTTCTGGTAAGAAACCAAGTGTGGTTTACAATAGATGTCCGCCTCCGGTCGAAAATGGATTTTTACCTCGAAATCCAAATTCCGAAAGAGTCGAAAAGGTAATAAACTTACAATGGGAGTCTGGGCCGTCGGATAACTTGCCAGAAAATATTGATGTCACGTATACGTCGTCCGACACTGATCATGAGTCAAAGTTGATAAAAAGTGTGGTCGATCAGGTGTTAGATAAAGATGACATAGAGGAGTCAAAACCGGAGTCCAAATCCAAGTCAAAGTCTGAGTTCTATACGTCAAAGTCAACAGTCAAAAAGGACAAACGGGTTTATGATAAAGAGTTTTTTATTTCAAAATCTAATTTGAATGATGAATTATTCAAAGTGGCATATACTTTGAAAAATTCTGACAAATTATATTCTGATGAAGCTTTTCCAATAAGAAGTGTCAAATTTGAAATGATTCAAAAGGTTTTCAAAATTACAGAAATTAATATTTCTGAAATAAAAGATTTAAATCTTATCGGAAAATCTAAACAATACACTTCAAGAGATCAACAAACAATTAACAAGAAAATGGGTTACAATTGTGGTTATAGTTTGCAAAAGAAACCAAACCATAATCGTAATTTCAAAAAGAAAGGTCTTGGTTTTATTCAACCGAAAAACTATAAAAATGAGAAAACTTATAAATCAAAAACTGTTTTTGTTTCAGGAACAAGTGCTGAGAAAGAACAAAAGAGTTCATTCTGGAAGCAGACAAATCAAGAATTCCTTGCCAAGAAGCAAGAAGAACTGAAGAAGAATGATGTTCCAAAGAAGATTGAAAGGAGAACATGTTTTCAGTACAAAACTGTTGGTCATGTTGCTAGGGACTGTCCGAAGACATTCAAACCAAAACAGGAAGTCTCTGGTAAACTAAAAGAGAAAGTGATCGAGAAAACTGAACTAACAACCAAAAAGTTTACAAGCTTTGAAAATTCAACCTTTGAAATTGGTGAATGTTCAAAGAATGTGGATAAAAGAAAAGAAAATTTGAAAAATAAAAAATGGATTG
This sequence comes from Helianthus tuberosus, assembly GCA_030545235.1. NCBI lineage: Eukaryota > Viridiplantae > Streptophyta > Magnoliopsida > Asterales > Asteraceae > Helianthus > Helianthus tuberosus. The sequence continues at coordinate 108,094,823 of CM060449.1, forward strand.
TTAAGGGTTCAGGAAACAGTTCTGGTGATGAATCTGATTCCACAAAATCAGAGGAGCCAAAAGTTATTAAAGAAAATGTTGATAAATCAGTTCCGACTGTGGATGATGAGAGTTTTCCACCACTTCGGATTGAAAATTTTAAAAAGAGAGTTGGGAAAGTTGAAATTTCAAATCAATTTTATTCTGACAAGAAGAAATTTGATGTTGATAAAGCTTTCAACGGAACTATGAAACACATTTTTGGCAAAATGATCAATGGTAAGGCCAAAGGTGTTAAAGAATTTTACGCTGCCAAAAGAGGAGTTCACAGGTTTGTTGAAAGAAACGATGAAGAAGAAAATGTTGTTACACCCAAGGAAGGTCAGGCTTGGGTGGATATATTTTTCAAATAGTAAAAACCTGACTTGCCGGAGATCCCAAGTTGGTAATCGTGGATCATGAATCGGCATCATTTTTATCATGTTTGTATAATGTGTTTTTGAAAAGCAGGACTTGCCGGAACTCCCAGGTTTGTAAGCAAGGAGTAGGAATCGGCACCTTGAGAATTCAACCAACAGATGGTAAATTGGTTGAAAAGCAGGTTTGAGTTGTATGTTTGTGATTTTTACAAGTGGTTCAGAAGTTGAATTGGATTGATCTTACAAGTGGTAAATCAGGGACATTAAGTTGTATCTGATTTTCTACAAGTGGTTGAAAAACAATGTGATGAACCAAACCCCTAACCTACAAATGGATAAAATCAATCAACAAAACTTATTTTCCGGAAAAACCATTTGATTAAAACAAACTTAAGTGTTTTGAAATCATAATGGGAAAATAGTTTGTTGTGAGGGGGAGTTCGGATTGTTTATGCCAAGTGGATGGCGAATTGAAGCAATTCGATATCAGTTGTCATGTTACTTGTACAGTTTGTTTTCAAATTTCCTAAAATGTGTTTGCATTTTAGGGGGAGTAAGAAATTTTAGAAAATCCAAAAACATTAGAAAATTTGAAAAAGCCAAAAACATGATAAAATGATAAATGAGTTTTTGTTGCATAAAAGAGGAAATGATAGTACATCAGTGGACTATCACAACATGCTAAAGAATTGGAAAGTTAAATGTGATTAACGATCTCACTGTGGATGTGTGAGTAGGTTTTTGCACATTTAGTAGATTGTGACGAGATATAAACCTAAATTTCAAACTTGCTTATATCGTGGGGAAACATCTCTCGGATATATGGGTAACCCCCGAAATCTCGTTTGAAAGGTCTCATATTCTGATATACTAGGTCTTTATACTCAATGATGTCTGGGGTATTATTCCGGGACTTCTGCTGAACGATGGTTCTGACCTAGTCCTTGGATAATACCTTTCACAAATGCTTGAAACATAGCATAAACCCTCAGCATGCAGATGAAACAATAAAATTGATAGTCGCTGCTGTTGTAGCTAAAAGATCCTCTAAAGGGGACATACCATAAAGTCGAAGCTGATATCTCTCTGCGTATACGGAAGTATCGACCTGAGATCCCTCAGCCCTCGCATTACCTAATTTATGTACAGATATCATTGTAGTATACTCACCTGTAAGACTGAATATTGGGATCTGGATACGGGAGTATATTCTGAGGTGGGACACATGATTAAGTTTAAGTACTTAAGACATTAATCTCATATCTCGAAACAGCTGAACTTTGTGTGAAAATTTAAGTGGACAAACATACTGACAATCTAAGTGAATCGTTTAAAACTTAAAATGTTTAAAGCTTAACGGTGTTGGTGATTTGTCTCATAAACTGATATGATCCTCTTGCACAAGCTCACAAAAATATTGTCAGTAAATATTTCTTTACTGCATTTCTTTACATTTAAAAATTTCAAAAAGATTTTAGTGTGTTTTAGCATAAAATTTTGTAAAATTCAAAAAGATTTTCGACAACTGATGTTGGAGAGCTGATTTTCAAAATTCCAAGTGCTAAACTTGATGAACAGGTTTGGGAAAGAATGAATGAAGAAGTTGTATTTTAAAATGGTTATCAAAGATTAAATCATTTTTTAATGATACCTGCAAGTAGTTTCTAAATTTTCAAAAGTCTAAAATTTGTGAAACTTATTTTTGGGTAGAGTTGTGCAGGTTAGCCAGGTTCCGAAACCTGAGTTAGATGAGTGCCAGTTTACGATCTAAGAACCTGTGGAAAGTGAATTCCAGACTGCGATCCCAGCTTAGTGAGAGGGGGAGTCTGAAGACATCAAGAGGGAGTCTGAAGATTGTAGAGACAGTTTCGGATTCTGAAGATTTCGAGAAAGAAAAAGAGATTGTTTGAAGATGCTTACAATGGAGAATATTTGGAGAGAGTGTACAGACTGATAAAGACTGAAGGTTTGACAACAGAAGACTCGACACTGAAGACTCGTCAACATTCGAGGGGGAGTCTGTTGGTGCATGCGTCTGTCGACTTCGTCTTGTATCGAGTCTTGTAATAGTATAGATAAAACAAGTCACGCAGTTTGAGATAAGTAGGAAACAGAGGTGAACAAGCCAGTTCAAACGAAGTGGACACTTCAAACGAACTGGACCAGTTCATACGAACTGGAGATGATTGTTCAAACGAAGTGGATTTAGTATAAATAGTGGACTTGTTGTTTTCATTTGTAACTTTGTCATTCCGGTAGCGAAGCTCTGCCGAAGTATCTCCAGGTCTGTAATCGTCATCAAATCAATACAAGAGATAGATTAATTGATTCTTGTGTGTATACAGCTGAAATAACACCGATACGTTTGATTCCGCCTCTCGTATTGGACGAGATCTTTTCTGCACGACTCGTTTGGTCGTGCAAACGATCCTACAATATTTCTAAAATAAAAGATGAAAATCTTAATGAAAAACCTAAACCTTACACCTCAAGAATTCAACAACGTTTAAACAAGAAAAAGGGTTACAGTTTTGGTTCAGGTTATCGAAAGAAACCAAACCATAACGGTAAATACAAAAAGAAAGGTCTCGGTTTTATTCCACCAGAAAATCATAAAAATGAGAAAATTTCTAAAACAAATACAAAATTTGTTTCAGGGACTAGTTGTGATGAAGAACAAAAGAGTTCATTCTGGAAGCAATCAAATAAAGAGTTCTTTGAAGAAAAACAAAAGTTTGAAAAGAATTGAGCTTACCAGAGAAAGGAGACAAGAACCTGTTACAGATGTCAAGAAGTTGGCCACATTGCCTGGAATTGTCCAATGGCTACCAACACAAAACAGGAAGTTGTTTCTAAACTCAAAGAAAAAGTTGTTGACAAAACCGAACCACCAACTGAAAAATTCAAAGTATTTAAAAACTCAACATATGAGGTTGGTGAATGTGAAAAGATTTTACAAGAGAAGAGTGAATCTTGACAACCAGATGTGGGTTGTTAAGAAATCAGATGTGAAATTTGGCGATGAATCTGATTCCACAAAGTCAGAGGAGCCACAAGTTGAGCTAAAAATTGAAACATCAGTACCGCCAATGGATGATGTCAATTTTCCACCATTGAGGGCTGAAAATTTTAGAAAAATTGGAAATGTTGAGATTTCGAATCAATTCTATTCTGAGAAGAAATAATTTAATGTCGAAAAAGTTTTTAACGGAAATGTGAAAAAGATTTTTGGAAAGATGGTCGATGGGAAGGTTAAATGGGTAAAAGAGTTTTATGAAACAAAGAAGGCAACTTACACCCCGAGTGAAGATGAGGAGGTAACATCCAAGTTTGGTGAAGCTTAGATGTCTGTTTTTCATATGTGATAAGTATGACTTGCCGGAGCTTCCAGGTTGGTAAGTGTGGAGCAGGTATCGGCATTTTTCTTGAATTTTGGGTGTTTGTGAAAATTTTCAAGTGGTTGGAGAAGGGTTTTAACCTACAAGTGGTAAATCAGGGACATTAAGTTGTACTTGATTTTCTACAAAAGATATTTGTGGATTGAATTAAAATTGTTATATTTTTTTTTTCAAAAGGTTGAAGTGGTTAAAGAAGAACAATGTGATGAATTGATCCCCTAACTTGCAAGTGGTTTATGAAATCAACAAAACTAAGTTTCCGGAAAAACCATTTGATTAAAACAAACTTAAGTGTTTTGAAATCATAATGGGAAATAGTTTGTTGTAAGGAGGAGTTCTGATTGTTTATGCCAAGTGGATGGCGATTTGAAGCAATTCACAACAGTTGTCACTTTACCTTGTACAGTTTGTTTTCAAATATTTTTTAAATGATTTTGAATTTTAGGGGGAGTAAGAATTTTCAGAAAATCCAAAAACATTTGAAAATTTGAAAAAGCCAAAAACATGATAAAACACAATAGAGTTATGTTGAGAAAAGAGGAAATGATAGTACATCAGTGGACTATCACAGCATGCTAAAGAATTGGAAAGTTAAAATGTGATAAACGGTCTCACTGATGATATGCCAGTAAGTTTTTACACATTTAGTAGATTGTGTCGAGATATAAACCTAAATTTCAAACTTACTTATATCGTGGGGAACATCTCTCGGATATATGGGTAACCCCCGAAATCTTGTTTGAAAGGTCCCTCTTTCTGAGATACTAGGTCTTTATACTCAGTGATATCTGGGTTATTATCCCGGGACTTCTGATTTTGCGGAAGCAATGGCCTAGTCCCCGTATAATACTTTTTGCTTGCTTGAAATATAGCATCACCCTCAGTACAAAAAATGATGAAACATTGAAAATTGCTAATCATGTGCTGTTGAAGAAAAGATTCTCTAAAGGGAACACACCTAAAGTCGAAGCCATCATCTCTCTGATTTTGCGGAAGCAATAGCCTGAGCTCTCATGGCCCTCGCATTTAACCCTTTACAGATATCATCTAGGTATACTCACCTGTAAGACTGAATATCGAGATCTGGATACGAGAGTATATTCTGAGGTGGGACATGCGAATAAGTTTAAGTCCTTAAAACATTAATCTCGTATCTCGAAACAGTTGAACTTTGTGTGAAAATTTAAGTAGATCAGTATACTTACAATCTAAGTGAATCGTTTAGAACTTAAAATGTTTAAAGCTTATAGGTGTTTGGTCTTTGTTATTTGGAACGAAATTAGATTCCGGTTTGAGATCCGAAGTGCTGCCGAAGTGTCTACTCGCTGTAAAACTTTGTCAAATCAATCTAAAGAAAGTTTATAGTGTATTTCTTGCTGAATTACCTCGATACGTCTGTTTCCGCCTTTCGTATTGAGTAAAAACTCTTCTGAACGACTCGTTTGGTCGGTAAAACGATCCTACATATATTGGGATAAAACCCAAGTTTCCATTACAAACGTGTTTTTAGGGGTAGACCCTAATTTATTGAAATAAAACATCTTCTTTATTTAGGTAACTTTTATAGCTACTTTTCCAAGCCTTTAGTGCTGTCCAGCTGGCTTCTATTTGGCTTTCACATTTTGTTACCTGAAACGCGTTTAAAAACATTTTATCAGTTGGGAAATACTGGTGAGTGAATCCCAATTTAACCAAAACAAGTTTTATCAGTTTACAGCATTGAGGGCGGTCGCGCAATTACATTTGTTTATATTTCTACTTTAATTACCACCCACGGTACTGTCAACCCGACTTGTGGTCATGTTACTACTCACAGTGTAGTAACAAATGTTTTTATATAAAACCCCAACATACCGACGATAATTGTAGAATTACATATACTCAATCACTGTGAAATGTAATTTAAAACATTGAGGCTTTGTAAAACAATTTGCAAAAAGGAGGATTACTCACATTGCTACTTTAGGTATTTTTCCTGGGACTTCCTGGTTATAATCTATTAATTAAAAAATGCACACGCGTTAGTATAATAACCCAATTTACATTAGTTATACCCTCCCCGAGATAGAACTCCAACAACTACGTCGGGCAGAGCCTCGACATCCATTACGGAGCACTAGATCAATCGGGCAGCGTATCTAATGCGTAACATTACTATTATTATTTCAGAAATTTAGAGAGAGATCGATAGAATGAGCGAGTTGGACTGAAGGCCGATCACCCCTATTTATATGGTCTGATCGACCATCTCTCGGGCCCCGCGTAAGCCGAAGACTAAGTCTTCACGACCCGCGAGATAGGGGGAGTAGGGCGTAGCTTTGTCCGGTCTTACGCATAGCTTCGACACACCACCTGACACGTGGCAGCAGGGAGTGCGGGCGGGTGGCCAGCTGTCGCGCCCCGCGTAAGCCGAAGACAAAGTCTTCGCGGCCCTCGAGCGCCCCCTGGATTTGGTTTTTCTTGATTTTTGTTAATTTTTAAGGTATTTCGGGTCCATTCTCGTATATGGGGTGTATTTTAGGACGTATAGGGATATTCTAATTATTTTAGGAAGGGTTGTTATATCATCCCCACCTTGTTTTAGAACTCGTCCTCGAGGTCTACTGGAACAGGTGTGGATATTTCTTCTGCATTTCTGATTCAAGCTCCCAAGTGTATTCTGGTCCTCTCTTGGAATCCCATTTCACTTTGACTAGAACCAATCTCTTGTGATAGAGATTCTTGACTTTTCTGTCTTCCATTTGTAGAGGCTTCTCTACAAATTTTAGCTTTTCATTTACCTCTATGTCTTTAAGAGGTACTACTAATGATTCATCGGCTAAACACTTTTTGAGATTACATACATGAAATACATCATGTATTCCTGCCATTTCCTCTGGCAGTTGTAGCTGGTAAGCTACGGGTCCTATCCTTTTAATAACCTCAAAAGGTCCAACATACCTGGGGCTTAGCTTTCCTCTCTTGTGAATTTTACCACTCCTTTCCAAGGAGAAACTTTTAATAATACCTTGTCTCCTATTTGAAATTCCAACGGCTTTCTTCTGTAATCAGCAAACCTCTTTTGACGATCGCGTGCTGCTTTTAGTCTATCCTTGACTTGAATAATCTTGTTTGTTGTTTCTTGTTCTATTTCAGGTCCAGATAGTTGTTTTTCTCCAATTTCGGCCCAACAGACTGGAGTTCGGCACCTTCGTCCATAAAGTGCTTCGAATGGTGCAGCATTGATGCTGGTATGATAGTTGTTATTGTAGGAAAATTCTATCAATGGTAAGTGATCGTCCCAATTTCCTCCGAAATCAATTACACAAGCTCTAAGCATATCTTCCATTGTCTGAATCGTGCTTTCACTTTGTCCGTCCGTTTGAGAATGATAAGCAGTGCTTAGATTTAACTTGGTTCCCATTGCTTTTTGGAAACTAGTCCAAAAATGAGAAGTAAAATGGCTATCTCTATCGGAAACAATTGATAAAGGAATTCCATGTAATGAAACTATTTCATTTACATATAATTTGGCTAACTGTTCCATACTGAAAGTTTCCTTCATTGGTAAGAAATGAGTAGACTTGGTTAACCTATCTATAATCACTAAGATTGTATCATTACCTTTTCTTGTCTTGGGTAATTTGGTAACAAAATCCATTGTTATCAATTCCCATTTCCATATTGGAATTTCTAACTGCTGCAATAAACCTGAGGGTTTCTGATGTTCAGCTTTAACTTGTGAACATGTTAGACACTTGGCAACGTAAGCTGCTACATCCTTTTTCATTCCTATCCACCAGAATTTTTTCCTTAAGTCTTGGTACATCTTATCACTTCTAGTATGTATCGTATACTTAGACTTATGGGCTTCGTCTAAAATTCGATGGCGTAGGTTTCCTCGTTTAGGTACCCAAATTCTTTTCTTATGGAATCTCCAAATTCTATCTGTTCCTTGTTCTAATTCCTTTTAATCATTCCTTTTAATTTTTCAGTATCCTCCTTGATTACTGATTCCTGTACTTCTCTAATCTGATCATTTAAATCTACCTGCAGATTTAATTTAAGAGAACGTACTCTTTTTGGCTTTTCATGATACTTCCGACTTAAAGCATCGGCTACCACATTAGCCTTTCCTGCATGATACTGGATATACAATCATAATCACTAAGAATTTCCATCCAGCGTCTTTGTCTCATGTTTAACCCCTTTTGCCCGAAAACATATCTTAAACTCTTATGATCGGTGAAAATGGTAAACTTACTACCATAAAGGTAATGTCTCCAAATTTTCAGGGCAAACATTATGGCTCCTAACTCTAGATCATGGGTTGTATAATTCTCTTCATGATTCTTAAGTTGTCTATAGGCATAGGCTATAACCTTTTGACGTTGCATCAACACACATCCATAACCTAACTTAGAAGCGTCACAATAGACTACAAAATCTTCAGTTCCTTTTGGTAACGCTAGTATGGGTGCGTCGGTTAATCTTTACTTTAGAATTCTAAAGGCTTCTTCCTGTTTTGGTCCCCATTCAAATTTAACATATTTACAGGTCAGCTTAGTTAAGGGAATAGCTATTCTAGAAAAATCTCGGATAAACCGTCTATAATAACCAGCCAGTCCTAGAAAACTTCTAATCTCTGTTGGTGACTCAGGGGTTTTCCATTTAGTAATCACCTCGATCTTTGTGGGATCCACATGAATTCCTTCATGATTAACTAAATGTCCAAGAAAATGCACTTCTTCTAACCAAAATTCGCATTTCGAAAATTTAGCGTAAAGCTTTTCTTTTCTCAATAAACTTAGGAGTGCATGCAAATGCGCTGCGTGTTCCTCTTTACTCTTAGAGTAAATTAGAATATCATCTATAAAGACAATTATGAATTTATCCAGATATGGTTTACATATTCTGTTCATCATGTCCATAAATGCGGCTGGGACATTGGTTAAACTAAATGGCATGACGGTAAATTCATAATGGCCATACCATGTCCTAAAAGCGGTCTTAGGAATGCCCTCTTCCTGTACCTTCAATTGATGATATCCTGAGATTAAGTCGATCTTAGAAAAGAATCGAGCTCCTTTCAATTGATCAAGCAAATCATCGATTCTCGGTAATGGGTACCGATTTTTAATCGTGACTTTGTTCAATTCTCGGTAACCAATGCACATACGCATTGACCCGTCCTTCTTCTTGACAAACAAAATTGGTGCTCCCCATGGTGATGAACTAGGCTGTATGAATCCTTTCTCCAAAAGTTCATCCAACTGTTTGTTTAACTCTTGCATTTCTGCGGGTGCCAAACGGTAAGGTGCCTTGGCAATCGGTGTTGTTCCTGGTAGCAGGTGAATTCTGAATTCGACTTCCCTGTCCGGCGGTAGTCCTGGTAATTCTTCTGGAAAAACATCTGAGAATTGAGATATTACGGGAATATCTTTCAATTCCTTTCCTTTAGTGTTAATGATTATGGAAATCATATACACTAGGGATCCTTTCCTTACACAACTTGCTGTTTTCATCACAGAGATGAATTTCGTGGATCAAGATGGCTTATTTCCTTTAATTGTGATCTGTTCACCTTTTGGTGAATTTACTTGTATTGACTTTTGATCAAATAGAATACTGGCTTTATTGGCTTTTAACCAATCCATTCCTAATACAATATCAAATCCTGCCAGATTCATTGGGTAAAGATTTGCAAAAAAAAATATGGTTTAAAATTTCTATTCTTGCTCCCTGCAAGATTTCAGTGATCTTAATGGATTCTCCTTTGGCCGTTTCTACTAGAAATTCTTGTTGAAGTTTAGTTAATGGTTGATTGAGAAGTTTGCAAAATGAACTATTAATAAAACTTTGGTTCGCACCAGAGTCAAATAATACTTTAGCAAAAACATCATTAACTAAAAACGTACTGGTAATCACGTCCGGAATCATCTTGGCTTCTTCTGCAATCAGAACAAATGCTCTAGCATTCTTAGTAGTCTTGTTGTTCATGGCTGGAGCTAGTTTCGGACAGTTTGGCTTGATATGACCTTTTTCTCCACAATTGAAGCACACTCCATTACTGGGTTTCTTCCTACAGTCTTCCTCCTTATGTCCTGATATCTTGCAAAAATTACAGTAGGTGGAGCATCTTTCTGAATGCTTTTTCTTACAGGCTTTACAATAAGGTGTAGAGGTAGAACCTATATTTTTCCCACGGTTGAAATTACCGTAGCGAAATTCCTGGGTAAGCCTTTGAGCTAGGTTCTTCCTTTGGTTTTCTTCTTGTGTAGTACCAGTTCATCAGTCAAGGTATTAGCTAGTTCTACGGCTTCTTCTATAGTTTGTGGTCTAGCTGCCTTGACTACATGTCTAATCTCGCTGATTAATCCCCAGATGTAACGGGAGATTAATACTGGTTCTGGTGAAGCTAGGGTTGCACTATTCTAGCATATTCGAAGAATACGGTAGTGTAACCCTTGCTATATACTCCAGTCATTCTAAGGTTTAAGAATTTATTAGCTATCTGTTCCTTTTCATTAGGAGGACAGAATTTCCTTTCAACCATGTTCTTAAACTCAGTCCATTCCATATTATAAACCCTGTCACTTCCCCTAGACTGGAGAATAGTGTTCCACCATTCTAAAGCTGCATTCATAAATAGATTGGAAGCAAACATGATTTTATCTTCCTCTGCACACTTGCTTATTTTTAAGACTGCCTAAGTCTTTTCTATCCAGCTTAGAGCTGCAATGGCTCCTTCATTGCTAGAGAATTCTATTGGTTTACAGGACCAGAATTCTTTGTAAGAACAACCATAAGACATGGTTCTTCTTCTTTTTGGAATTGGCAATTGAAGTAGTGGTCCGTTGTTTACGATGTGACCGGGTTCAGTAAGTGGTCGTTTACTTCCACTGTTACTCTTATTATTTTCCACTTCCTTAACCGTTTTGATAATATATGGCATTGCGTCTATAATCCCTTGTGCACTATATGTTGGATGACACTGTTATCTACTTGGTTTCCGTTATTATCATTATTCAAGTTTTCTTGATTCACTTCGTTGTCCTTCTGGATTATAAACATTTACCACGTATTAATATCACAAAACATGAATTAAGATGAACAATCATGCAACAACACATTGATCAAAAGCGTCGTACATTGCGACATTTACTCTATTTTATATATATGCATCTATTACAAACCGTAACTGAAATTTAAAGTACAATACTAGTATGCATCAGTAGCTATAGGATTGTCCATTTAGTTGATTTTTTTCAAACCTACACACATATATATATTTATTGTTATTATTACTACTTAGTGGGGGTTCATCCAAAACTGCATGTTACGCTCATCATACTTCCAAATGAGCCTCTCTCCTATCTGCCTTACCCTGTCACTTTCATCTAACAACTCCTCACCAAACGTGTGGAGTTCCTGCACGTTCTCGGTACTCATGGGTGGGGCTGGTGCTGGTATCGGGTCTGGGTACTGTGGCATCGGTTCCTCGTACGGGTATGGGTTCTCTAGGATTTCCCTGATATACTAGTCATTATCCCAATATGGATCTAGAGAGTCCAGGTTGGGATAGGGTGCTACTGGGTTATGCATGGGTTCCTCTATTGGGTAAAGTTCTTGATAATCCCTGTGGTCGTCATTCCATGGGTCGTAGGCTAGAGGGTTCGGTGCTGGGACTCTAGGGATTTCAGCTGGGTCGAAAGCAGGCACTGGAATCTGGTCTACTGGGTTTGGTTCAATTTCCATAGGTTGTGTGGGAAACAGTGGTAACGGCTGTGGTGCAATAAGTTGTTCCAAATTTGGGTCTACAGCTGTGGTAGCTAAGATATGAAAATTAGCTAATCTCCTATTGAGCATATCCTGAGTTTGGGCATTCATTTCTCTATTTGCTGCTACTAAGGCCCTCTGCTGCTGTACCTTCCTCATTCTTTTCCTACGCTCGTGAGCTCCCCGACTGAACCATCCTCTCTTTTTGGAAGGGAATGGTTCTTCGGACTGTGCCTTAAATACAAAGATCCCTTCTTCTATGTCAGCTGAGTACCCGAGGGGGTAGGCTAGGAAGAAATTCCTTCATCCTTAGGTGAGCTAGACAGTTGACGATAAGCGTGCGAAGGTCCTTGATCATTCATACTGTAAACTAACAAATTATCAAATAACACAAAACAAATAATATACGCATGTAGTCCCGTAGATTATTTCCTAACTTAATAGATAAAATTTTGGTATCAGTAGAACACTTTTGTGGCTGTAGCTCTGATACCACATTCTGTCACAACCCCCGACCCCTGCCTCGGGAGGCGGGCGGCCGCGGCCTACTCAGAGATGGTGGTATCGGTGTTTATCATTATTTGGCAGCGGAATTTACATCAGGACCGTAGTTAGGAAACTTTTATCAGAGTAAAACACCACATTTTATAATAATAAATATATTGGGATAAAACCCAAGTTTCCTTTACAAACGTGTTTCTAGGGGTAGACCCTAATTTATTGAAACAAAACATCTTCTTTATTTAGGTAACTTTTATAGCCACTTTTCCAAGCCTTCAGTGCTGTCCAGCTGGCTTCTATTTGGCTTTCACATTTTGTTACCTGAAACGCGTTTAAAAACATTTTGTCAGTTGGGAAATACTGGTGAGTGAATCCCAATTTAACCAAAACAAGTTTTATCAGTTTACAGCATTGAGGGCGGTCGCGCAATTACATTTGTTTATATTTCTACTATAATTACCACCCACGGTACTGTCAACCCGACTTGTGGTCATGTTACTACTCACAGTGTAGTAACAAATTTTTTATACAAAACCCAACATACCGACGATAATTGTAGAATTACAAATACTCAATCACTGTGAAATATAATTTAAAACATTGAGGCTTTGTAAAACAATTTGCAAAAAGGAGGATTACGCACATTGCTACTTTAGGTATTTTTCCTGGGACTTCGTGGTTATAATCTATTAATTAAACAATGCACAGGCTTTAGTATAATAACCCAATTTACATTAGTTATACCCTCCTCGAGACAGAACTCCAACGACTACGTCGGGCAGAGCCTCGACAGCCGTTACGGAGCACTAGATCAATCGGGAAAGGTATCTAATACGTAACCGGGGGTTAAAATACTTATAACGAGGCAGAGTTTCACTATTTAGGGGGGTATAATGCCCGGTATTACTATTATTATTTCAGAAATTTAGAGAGAGATCGAGAGAATGAGCGAATTGGACTGAAGGCTGATCACCCCTATTTATATGGTCTGATCGACCATCTCTCGTGCCCCGCGTAAGCCGAAGACTAAGTCTTCGCGGCCCGTGAGATAGGGGGAGTTGGTCCTAGCTTTATCTGGTCATACGCATAGCTTCGACATACCACCCGACACGTGGCAGCAGGGAGTACGGGCGGATGGCTAGCTGTCGCGCCCTGCGTAAGCCGAAGACAAAGTCTTCGCGGCCTGCGAGCGCCCCCTGGATTTGGTTTTTTTTTTATTTTTGTTAATTTTTAAGGTATTTCGGGTCCATTCTCGTATACGGGGTGTATTTTAGGACGTATAGGGATATTCTAATTATTTTAGGAAGGGTTGTTATACATCGGCTTCATCATTACACTAAACCACCCTACAAAACCTACATCAGACTTGCATTAATTCAAAACCCCAAAACACAAAACACTTTCTCTCTATTTCACCGTCTTCATCCAGCCCTCTTCATCCGTACCTCAAAATCGCCGGAGATATTCAACAAAAACCAGAATCCAGAGAAAAAATCGCCGGAGAAATTCAACAATCGCCGGAGATATTCAACAAAAAACGTTGGAATTTCAGGTGTGTCGGTCTTTGTTAACTAGAATTATGAACTTTGTTTTAACTATAGAGATTTGGGTTGTGTTAGATAGAGTTTCTACGGTTTTAAAGAGTTTTGATGTGTCTTAAAAAGAAAATGCTCGGTTCCTTCATAAATCCATCTGGGTTTTCTTAATGACAGGGTACGGTTAGGGTTTTTTTTCCTTTGAGTAATCTGACATTTTAAACGCTTAATTAAAAGGGTTTTTGGGTGAATACGTGATCATTTGGGGGGGGGGGGGGAGTCTCTAATTTGTGTGTTAATTTTAATTTGAGGAAGTAAATTACACTAATACTTTGTTATTAGAAAAAAAAGGGATATTTAGGGTTTATCAATACATAATGAAAAATGGAAAAAAAATATTGAGATTTTTGGGGGATAATAAAAAATAAAAGCAAAAAAAAAAAGGTGGGAAGAATGTTCGTCTGAGAAAAAAAATCTATGTTTGCTATAAATTGATCTGGGCCCTAGTGATCTACTGGTGATTGTGGTCCTGCATTTGTTATCTACTGGGGTATAAAATGATGTGGCCTTAAATTGACTGCCTCTTAATCTGATGCTTTGTTGGATTACCTGATACTTTGCAGTAATTGGCTGTTACAACTAAGGATAACTAAACACATCCGAGGAAAAAATGAGCCCAGGTGTTTATAATTACAAAACCTGTTATTAATTATGCTTACACATTAAATTGCACGTTCTTTTATCAATGTTGTTTAAAATTAAAAAATGCAGCTAAAAAGGCTCGCCATACCCCGACTGTCGCGCGTAAACAGGCAACTAATATGTACGTAAATACTTTGAATTCATTACATGTTTGTTGTCATGTTTATGTCTAATGTATATAAGCTTTCTAAATAGTGACAGCGGATGCTAACACGGGCTGTCCAGCAACGCGAACAAGAGGAGGTAAAAAAAAGTTTAAAATTAGTTTTTTTTTTATTGTTAAGACATATATAGTTTGTAAAGCTTGTTAATGGTTTATGATTTATATAAAACATGTACAAATGTAGGTCAGCAAGCTCATTGTGATAAGAAGGTGCAAAAAAGGAAGCTAATAAGTACGTACAAACGATATTTTTCTTTTGCTTGTTTTAGAATTATGTTTTATATAATTTATAAAACAAAGTTGGTGCCTTAGTTTCACCAAATAGTAATTTGGACACCCCCCAGGAAAAACATGGAGAAATTAAAAAAGGGTATGTTTTTATATGTACAGAAGTTTTTTTTGTTACATCTTTTTTACATCTAATATTTATGTACATGAACTTTGTAAAACATTCTAAGTTGACGGCGACGCGGGCGGGCCAGCAACATGTACTAGAGGAGGTACAAAATTGTTTTAAACGTGTTCTTTAGGAATCTAAATAAAGATATGTTTCGAGACTTTAATACTGATTGTTAAAAAAATGTATATTTACAGGTCAGCAATCACGAGCACATAGCAAAGCAAAGAAAATTGTCAAAAGGAAGCTAATAAGTATGTACACACAACTTTTTTTCTTCTTTAGAAAATATGTAAATCGTAACAGAAAGTTGGTGTGTTAGTTTCAGTGGACAGCGACTCAGAGATGACCGGAGATTTGTTAAAAAACAGCTCGTTGGGTGACAATGGTCGTGCAGTTCTGGCAAGAAAGGATGCAGTTGTTGTGTGGAAAACAAAGAAATGAAAACATGAACAGGTGAAAAGCCAAAGTGGGAAACACCCAAAAACCACACATAAGTGGTCTAGAATAAAAACACGTTCTGCGCCCATGCAATTGTACAAATGCATCAAGTCTCTAACCAGTAACAACAAGAGGACGTGAAGAGGATGGGGTTTGGTAAGATGCTATCATTCAACGTCAGTGGGATACCTACAAAACTTGCGCACTATGTTGTGGACCACTTCAACACGGAAGAAATGGCTATTGAGATGTCACGTGGGTCAATAAACGTTGATGTTGAGTCTGTCCATGACCTTCTAGGAATTCCTAACGAAGGGATATACATGCAAAATGTAAGAGCATATGAAAGCCTTGATGTTGCTGTTATGACGTGGAGAGAACAATACCATGCACGATTTATGGCACCGACGAATCTGGCACAATCTATAATGACAACTGATGAACCCAATAGTTTTAATTTCCGACTGGACTTCCTAATGTTATTCTTAACTGTCATGGTTGAGTGTAATAGAAATGGGCGGATGAAAGAATGGATTTTCAAAACTTTTACTGGGGATACTGATGTGTGAAAAATGCAACATATAAATTACATCAAATGAGGCATAAAACTAACCATTTTTTAGTACTAATGTTGGAAAAAGTGTGCTTTTGTCTTTCTTTTGTATTTTCAGGACCAAATGAGATTAATTGAACAAAAGGAACAAATATGCAGCCAAATCTAACATAAATACAAAGAAAAGGAATAAACGTGGCATGCCCGACCCCTCGACAGCATCTTCCCAAGCAAAAACAAAGAAACAGAAGGTTGACCACGGCCCCGTGTCCGGCGGACACGGGGGCGTGGCTAGTTGTCTGTAGAAAAGACAAAGCTATAGAAGCTTCTATTCCCAACACGGGGGCGTGCCCAGCTTAACACGGTCCGTTGTCAACGCTAAGATTCACAGAATCCAACAAATCTTGATAGTACAGATACGCTTCTGCAAACGGAGCCGTGCCCAGCAAACACGGGAGCGTGTGGAGCTAATGCAGACAAATTGCAATTAATGAAGGAAGAGAAAAAGGATGGACACGGGGCCGTGTCCGGGCTTCTGTGCAGGCTATAAATAGGGGTGCTTGGTTCACTTCAAAGGCATTCCTTGGCAAACCACCTCTCTCCCACTTCACCCACACTCCACCACCACTACAACACCCACATCCACCACCATCATCCATCATCCACCTTAGAGTGTGTGTAGTAGTCTCGGGATCCAAGATTGATAGTAAGAGTTCTTGACAATCAAAGGCCATGTTTGCCTAAGTCTCTTACATTACTTGGTGAAGACAAGCATTTAATGTAATACTTTTGATGTTTAATCTTTTCGCACTTTTTATTTGGTTTTGTATTAATGACTTTAATAACTAGTTTCTTATGTTGAAGATGAAACTTCCTTATCATTTGTTCGTGGTGTCTTGGTGTTATTTTACTGTCTATATAAAATAAAAGATTTACACCATTCATATCTCTACGGTCTATATATAGATATGTTGGCTACCTGGTCGGGGGTTAAGGGAATAGATTGGTAAGGTTCTTGCCTTGTTCAGTGTATAGATCCTGCAAGGATCTGGGTCAAGCTTACTAGGACTTCCTTCAATACCCACTGGTATTGGATGGCGGGGGTGCGAATGGCTTGATCCCCTCATATGTATACTACTATTAATACATTAA
The DNA here is from genome assembly GCA_030545235.1 of Helianthus tuberosus. Classification (NCBI taxonomy): domain Eukaryota; kingdom Viridiplantae; phylum Streptophyta; class Magnoliopsida; order Asterales; family Asteraceae; genus Helianthus; species Helianthus tuberosus. The sequence goes on from CM060449.1 coordinate 108,111,821, forward strand.
CCCGGCTACTTGGGCTTGTATCCCTGCTGACTCAAACCACTTAGCCGAGGGTAACGTCACATTCAAAAGAGGGGCCTACCACGTTACGCATTAATAACTTAATTAATTATCTTTCAATATTCCGACCCTTTAGGATTGTATCCTTGCTGACTCAAACTACTGGGTTGAGGGTAACGTCACCTTCAAAAGAGGGGCCTACTACTATAACTAAGATAATCTCTTAAAAAGTGCAAAAGTGCGGAAATCATCAAAGGTTACATTAAAGGCGAGTCGGATCCAAGTGATTCATCTTGTCTATCAGTTTTTATTTTTCAGCATTTTTAATTTTTATTTTCATGTTTAAAACTTTTTTCCAAAACTTTTGATTTGATTAGACGTTGAGGATAAACTGGTATTAAAAGCTCTTGTGTCCTTGGACGACCTCGGTATCTTACCAACGCTATACTACGCTCACGATGGGTGCCCTTGCCCATATGTGTGTTTAGTGTTAGTAAAATATCGTGTTTTATAAATTTTAAAACTTGACTAAAGTGTTAAAAAGGCTTAAAATATTAATAAAAATATATCACACTCGACACGCATCAAGTTTTTGGCGCCGTTGCCGGGGAACACAAGGATTTTAAGAAAGCTTAAAATCGACGACCTAATCAGTTTTTTCGAAACCTTTTTAAAATCGTGTGCACATCTTTTTCATTTTAGGTAATTTTTACATTACAGTAGACTGAACACGGGGTCGTGCTCACTGAAGACGCCCCCGTGCTGCACATTTTTTTCAAAACTCCCAGATACAAAGTCTGAACATGGGGTCGTGTTCGCTGAACACGCCCCCGTACTGCACAAAACCAGTCATATTTTTTAAACACCCAGATACAGAACCTGAACACAGGGCCGTGCCCAACCTCTGTTTCCATTTTTATATTTGTTTTCTGGTCCCGAGACTCTGTTGTGATCTGCTGAGTGATTCTTATAGATCAATACTCAGGAGGTTACAACTACCACTACGAGGAGGATGATTATAGAGAAGAGTATTATACCATTTGTGGTAACCCTCATTCGGTACAATATTGTGACCTATTTCAACCATCCCCTTCATACACATATTATAAGGAGCCCAGGTACGAGCCATCCACTTCATACACGTCCTATGAAGAGCCAAGGTATGAATCTACTCCCTCATACTCATACTTTGAGGAACCAAGATATGAGCCTCCACCTTCATATACTTACTATGAGGAACCATGGCGTGAACAACCCACCTCATATGAGTATTATGAAGAACCAAGTTACGACCCTTATCCATCATATACTTACAATGAGTAACAATGGTATGAACCATCTACCTCATATGAGTACTATGAGGAACCAAGGATCGAACTTCCGAATTCATGCCTTGAGGATACTTATTCAACTCAATTTGACGAACCACCAACTATCTCACCCGTAGCCGAAAAAATAATAGAACACCTTAAAACTATCGAGCGCTATATAAAAGGAGCCCGCGCAAGGGAAGAGGAATCCCACACAAGGGAAGAGGTAACATGTAATAAAGAAGAGATAATTGAAGAGGTAAAAATGGAAGAACAAGTAAGTGAAAAACCGACACATGAGTTAAACAACGAAAAAAGTGAGTCCGATAACGTTAAACTTCAAGAAGAGTCTAATTTTCAAGAAATTAATCTCTCACCTTCTTTCGAAAACCATTGTTTAGACCCACTCATGCTAAGTTTTTAAAAGAGTTAAACACTAACACCAAAATTGACGAAATGGTAAGCATTAAGTTAACAAATGATCAAACTACGCTAATAAAAGATGATCCATTTGAAATTAACATTACACCGGTTCCATGTTTCTTTCAAAACTCCTTTATTAGTAATATTACAATTGATAAAGATCTTTGTGTTAATATAATGCTAAACTACATTTTCGAAAAATTAAGTATTGGTGATTTTTCTCCACTTCAAATACCCATTTTTCTATCTAATCGGAAAACAATAAAACCAATAGGGATAGTTGAAGACGTGTTAGTCCAAACAAATCAAATGGTAATCCCAACTGACTTCATCATTGACGGGTGGTCCGTAGGACAACCCTTAAGAGCTATAAAATGATTAAAATCCCATGCTATACACGGTTAGTTGCTTGGACATGGTAATCACTAGATGCTTGATGTTGCAGGTATTAAAGTGCTTAATAAGTGGTTTTTTGTGAAGTCTGGATGGGAGTTGCATGATGAATGAGATTAAATGGAGCATGGGGAATTTTACAAGGAAATAAGCAAGAAAATTCACTCAGAACCGTAACCTACGGCACCCAGCCGTAGGTTACGGCTCCTCATATAAATTCGGATGCACTGCCGTAGATCAGGAGACTTGAGCCGTAAAGAACCAGTCAGAACCGTAACCTACGGCTCCCAGCCGTAGGTTACGGCTCATTATGTTGACTCTAGACCTGCTGACCGCCGTAACCTACGGCAGAGGGCCGTAGGTTACGGCACCGACTCTTCTCAAGTTGTAACTTATGCTATTAATGGCCATTTCAAGGGGATTTAATGTGTCTTATCATTGTCATTCGGTTACTATCTGGATTGTGGATGATTGTGGGAGCTTGTTGGAGACTTTTGGCAAGAAAACATTATCTCAATCATTAACTTTTGTTGCTTTGATCCATATGAACATTGAAACTCTTGTTATGATGTTGTTTCAAGCCATGAGTGGCTAAACTTTGGATGATTGTCTTGGGTTGAAGGTTTGTGTAAGACTTTGTGTTTTGATTTCATATTTCTAGAATAATGAACTCTTCTTTATGATTTGTTTGTTATGGTGTGTGATTGCTTGCTTGTAAATTGTTAATTAGTGTGCTAATCTTGTTCTAAACTATACGTTCTTGGTGCTGTTGGCAATCGAGATATCATAGGTAGAATTAGGATTGGGTGTTGATTAATTGGTCATCGGGTAACAACCTCGCGTTCTAGGAATCCGAGTACTTAGTTCCCTTTCACCACATCAAGTAGTCATACATGAATCATGTCTATGTGATTCTTTCTAGTTGAATGATAGCACAAATGTCGAAGCAAACCGGAAACTTAAGATAATCATTTGTCTCTAATCTGTTTACAACCAAAACTTTCATCTTTGCAATTTAATTAGTTAATTTTAGTTTTTAAAACCAATTCACTCAAATCAACTCTTGAATTCTACTTTATTTGCAATTAGTTTAATTTTAGTCAAGTTAGATAATCTTCTAAATAACACATATTCCACAAACTCCCTGTGTTCGATACCCACTTACCGCTAACTATTTAGTTGTATTTGGATTAAATTTGATTGTGACCGCGACATCACGTCAAATTTTGGCGCCGTTGCCGGGGAGTAGTGCGCAACGTGTGTTATTTTATTTCTTTTTAAGTTTGTTATTTTTCTAGTTTACGCTGGGTGTGTTAGTGTGCAGGTATTAACAGGTGCATGCGTACTAGGAGCTCTCACAAGCTATCACCTTTGGCATTTGATCCGGAAATTGAGCGAACGTTAAGAGGAAACAGAATTTTGCTACGAGAGAACAGAATCAGTGGTTCACCAACAACACCAACTACACCAATCACACCAATTCGATACATGGATCCACCACAACCACCACCCACTACGGGTGAACTCATACCACCATTCATACCATCATCTACTCAACCTTCACCAAACACCACTATTCCAAACATCACTACAATGCCTACTCCACTTCATGATACTACACCAACCAACACCACACAACCGATTACTACTCAAGTTGAACCTAGTCTTTCCTTTAGCCCTTCAACTACGATTCCACCACTCACTCATTTTTCCCAGCTTCAGGTCAATCATCCTCAACATATACATTGCCCCAAGGTTCAACTGTCGTTCATGCAACTTCTACATTTAGACCATCGAACCAATCGGGTTTTCAATACTCGACCATTCCATTTGGGCAAACTTCGGGTATAGGGGGAGATGGATATGAGGAAGGATATGAGGATTTTGAGGGCTATGATGACGACGGGGATGTTTATGGGGGTGATGGTGATCAAGGGGAGTTTGCTTATGTGCAAGGTCAATCTCAAGGAATGGCAAATGTTGGTGGAGTGCCACAACAACAACAACTCATACCACAACACATTAGGCCAAGGCCACAAGGGCCACCAATGCAACGCCCTATACCATTGCAACAAGTTCGGCCACAAAATGTACATCCACAATTTCAAAGGCCAATTCAACACCCACTGATGCCCCAACAATAATTTCAACAACCATTCGCACCACAAGGGCATATACCAAGATCAATGGGTCCTATTCGTCCAAGGGGTCGATTGGGTGTACCAAGAAGGCATCTTAGGGAACATGCACGGGGAATTGAAGCACATTTTAGGCCGGTAATTACTCACAACCCTTCACCGGTGGTTATTCCTCACAATAATCAAGGAAGAACTTTTGAAGTGAGAACCAATTCTTTGCAAAGTTTGCCGAAATATAAGGGTCTAGCAACAGAGGAGCCTTATTTCCATTTGGAGGCCTATGACTCAATTTGTAATACTCTTGGTGTTAGGACCGGTTTGACTCCGAAACGATTGCGAAACGAACGTGAAACGTGCGGAATCCGTACACGAACGTGACCTAAACACACATGACGTAATATAAACGTGATTCTTTGATAAAATCTGATAACGTACAGCACCTGAATCACAAACAATAAACTTTCTCTCTCTAGCTTTCTCTCTCTAGCCACTAGCTCTCCAAGATGTGAAAATGGCAAAAGTCCTAAATGAGAAACCCTAGAGATCTATTTATAGGCCAAGGGATTAATGAGAAATCTCATTAATTACAGTTATGCCACCTTGCCTTTTTGACTAACTAATTCTAAAATAACAATGTAACTCTCGTTTTCTTCAGCTTTCTACTACAGACTAAATTGACGGAGGCGATAGACAGATAAATGCACTAACAGACTCCCCCTTGGATATTGCTGTAGTCAATCTGTAGTCAAGCTCATAGCGACTTTTCTTTCTCTTTCTCTCTTTGAATCTTCTCGAACAGAATCCCGGTGGATCTGTCTTCAGTTTCAGCTTTTCCTCTTTTCTTCATCAGGCTCCCCCTTTCGTCAAGCTTCCGTGCTTTGGGATCGACACCTTGCTTTCCGTATACAAGCTCCCCCTTGCTTTGAGCTCGTCTTCAGACTCCCCCTTAGACTCAGCTTCCGGGATCGTAGTCTGGACTATCATCTGCAATTTCTCAAACATTTATAAGTAACAGCATGTTGAATTTTCAATCAATCTCTAATCCACTCCCCCTATCAACAAACTGTATAGATTTAGCAGTATTAAAGAATCCAACTCCCTCACAGTTTATCATCCAAGTTCAAGTTAATGACCTTGGAGATATCACAAACTGTTTTTGAATTTTTGATTTTAAATCAAGTTTCAATTTAATGAACTTGTTTTATTTTCAGAAACACAATCAACTTACTTAGATTTTGAAACTCAGCACTCAGACATCAGTTGTCGAAAATAAAGTAGAATCAAAAATCTTTTTGTATTTTCTGAAAATATAAAGCAATAACGAAATATGTACAAACATATTTACAGACAATATTTTTGTTTGAGTATGCGTCAGAGGATCATACCAATTTATGACAAGTCACAAGTACCGTTAAGCTACATTTCATACTCAGACTTAAACAATTTACTTCGATTGTCGATATACTGATCCATCTTAAATTCTCATACAAACTTCAACTGATTCAGGATACGAATTAGGTATTTTAGGAACTTAAACTCATTCATGTGTCCCACCTCTTGAATATACTCCCGTATCCAGAATCCCAATAATCAGTCTTACAGGTGAGAATACTACAATGATATCTGTATATAAATTAGGTATGCGAGGGCCGAGGGATCTCAGGTCGATACTTCCGTATACGCAGAGAGATATCAGCTTCGACTTTACGGTATGTCCCCTTTAGAGGATCTTTTTGCTTACAACAGCAGCGACTATCAATTTTATTGTTTCATCGGCATGCTGAGGGTTTAATGCTATGTTTCAAGCATTGCAGAAAGTATTATCCAAGGACTAGGTCAGAACTACCGTTCAGCAGAAGTCCCGGAATAATACCCCAGACATCATTGAGTATAAAGACCTAGTATATCAGATTAAGAGACCTTTCAAACGAGATTTCAGGGGTTACCTATATATCCAAGTAGTGTTCCCCACAAAATAAGCAAGTTTGAATTTAGGTTTATATCCCGAAAAAGTTTACTAAATGTATAAAAATCTACCGACACATCATCAGTGAGATCATTTAACACATTTAAACTTTCCATTTCTTTAGCGTACTGTAACTGTCTACTGATGTACTATCATTTCCTCTTTTTACGCAAAAACTCAAATTTTTGAATTTTATCATGTCTTTTACTTTTTCAAATTTTCAAATGTTTTTGTATTTTCTAACAATATTACTCCCCCTAAAATGCAAAATCATATAAAGAAAATTTGACAACCAACACTGATAGCTTTGTCTCGCTATCCATTTTCTGCTTCAAGTGCTCTGTTTTGCAGAAAATATAACATACCCCCATGATATACAACACATTGATCTTAACAGTTTGAAAACCATTTTTCAATCTGATGAAAGTAATCATGTTTGTTCAGCCGTGAGGGTTTCGGCATATTCAATCAAAACATATTTTTGTATCTTCTATTTTTAACAAAATTAAAAACAAACATATTTTTGGTTTTTCAAATTTTTCAATTTTTAGGGTTTTTGAAATATTGTTTATTTATATACAGAAAACATATAAACTTCCTGTTTCAACCAACACAGGATCCAGCAGCCTCCTCTCCTCGTTGTGTCAGGCTGCTCCAACCTCCATTCTCACAATCTTCAGAATTGTTGAGCACCTGCACATTCAGCTAACTGAATTACTTGAACAATTTAACCCAGGTCTGTTGAACCTTAGGCATTTCAACACAATAATTTTCATTCAATGCTGGAAATTCTTTGTCATTTTTCACAAAAACTTTCTCAATTTTAACTTCAACATTCTCATCTTTTACCAAATCAACTTGTTTCTTAACAGACCATGTCTGACCTTTTGGTGTACCTCGTTTGTAAAAATGTGAAACTTTTTGAACATTTTGATTTTGAACAACAACTCTTGGTTTCCAAAACTCTTGAGGTTTTGTCATATCAACTGTGGTTTTCCAACTCTGTGTTGTTCTGAATCTGGGTGTATGAGAATTCCAGATTTGTCTTGAATCGAACCTGTTTGTGTTTGATTTCCAATTTTGATTTGAAGCAAACTTGTTTGTATTGTACCTCCAAGTTTGTTTCGAATCAAATTTGGTTGACCTTTGTCTCACATTCTCAGATTTTTGTTTCTCAGCATCAATCTTCTTTTTGTCAACATCCACAGGTTTTAGATTAAGACACTTGCGTGCAAGATGTCCTTTTTGATCACATTTGAAACATGTTCTCATGGACACATCTTTGACCTGTGGTTGTTGCTTTTTCTTTAGAGCAAAGAATTCATCATTAGACTGTTTCATTTTGAATTCTTTTTCTAAACTGCCTCCTTGAACAAAACTCATTTTTGTCTGAAAATTCGGCATTTCATTGTTGTTTCGGTGTTGTTTCTTCTTATAACCCAACCCAGCCTTCATGTTCTTCTTTTTGAAACCAGGTTTGTTATACAAACCTCTATGACTCTTACCGACAAACTTTGAAATCTCAGACTTCTCAATCTCAACCATTTTGAAAACTTTGTCAACCTTTTCTGAAATCACATTCTGAATCGGGAATACAACATCTAAAAATAATTTGTCCGATCCAATCATGGTATAAACCAATCCTTTTGAATCATCATTCAAACTTTCCTCTGATTTTGTATTTTTCAGATAATCAGCATGAAGATTTCCTTCATCTTCATCCTGTGATTCAGATTTACCTGTATCAACCGACTCTTCTTTCAACACACTTTCAACGACTTTACCTACCACCTCTGAATCATGAGAATCATCAGATTTGGAATAGGTTATGTCAATGTTGTCTGGCAATTTGTCTACCATGTTGAAAGCTTTTTCGACCTTTTCTTCATCATAAAATGCAAATTTTCCCGGTGGTGGAACTTGATGAAACTCTGAACCAATACCTTTCTTGTTCTGCTCAGACTCACCCTCACCCGGTTTTATATTGAAAATTCGTTCAAGCACATATGACGACACGTGGTAACTCTTTAACTTGTTGTTATCCTGTTCTAAATCAGCAATCTGTCGCTTCAATTTAGCAACATCCTCAATATAGGAATTAACAACATCTTGTTTTATAGCATACATTCGTTTAAGCTCTTTAGTTGTTTCAGACATATAATTCATTCTTGATTGAGCATATTTCATTTCGTCTTTCACTTTTTCATATGACTCTTTTATAATGTGATATGATAATTTCATTGAGTCATATTCCTTTTTCATTTCTTGACAAGCAATTTCCTTTTGTTCACATTCATTTGTCATTTCCAAAACATTTTCTTTCAAAACTTCATTTTCTTTCTCTAATTTGACACATTTTTCTGAAAGTTTTTCATCATTTTCTTTAAAAACTTTTTCTTTTTCTAGCATTTCTTTGCATTTTTCTTTGAAAATATTTTCTATTTTTGTGAACTCAAGATCTCTTGTTCTAAATTGCTCAACTTTTTCAGTACAAGCTCTGCACGGTTCCATGCATTTCTTGCACTGATCTATCAATTTCAAGTTTTCAGAATCAGAATTTACCTCAGTGATTGGCACTTCGGTGTTTTCAGCAACCTCTGTCTGTTTCAGATCATCATCATCTTGCTTCTTTTCAACACTTGCTTCATCACCAGCATCACCAACTTCCAAATTCTCATTCTTTTCTTCTTTCTCTTCTTTCTTCACCTCTTCTTTCACAACAACTTCTTCACTTTTGATTTCCTTCACAGCTTCAACTTCAACAGTTTCTGTGTTAACCTCTTCAGCAACTTTCTTCAGATTGTTCACCATTTCTTCAACATTCTTCTTCATTCTCTCTTCATCCCTTTTTCTCAGACACGATAACATGGCATATCTAATATCCTTTTCATATTGCTTAGCATATTTGTCATCTTTCAATACTCTTCTATAGTATTCAGCTCTTAACGGGACAGCAAGAAGAACATCATCGAAGATTATGTCTTTCTTGGGAACAACTGGTTCTCCTTCTCTGTTATAGTAACATTCTCTCTTTTTATCCCATCGTTTGCTACCAACAGCCATCTCATACTCCTCCTGCATATCATCCATTCTGTTGTAAACCACATTTCTTTCTCTGTAAGTCTTCTCACTTAAGATCTCTTCCCGAGTTTTCTCTTTGATCTCAACTTTTTCTTCATGGACTTCAGCAATGTCTTTGTCTTTGTTTTCATCTTGAATCTCAGCAACAAAAACAAACTTTCTTTCTTTTGTCATAGCTCTCCCGTGAGCTGTTTTACGAACATTTTCTAAGCGATCTTCTTCTGGACAAACTGTGCTCCAGTCAAATCCTTCATCGTCGTGAATTACAAAACAAGCTCTTGATTTGGGTTTATCTTCAATCAACTTTGGTTCTTCTCTGCTTCGATGGTAAATTGCCTTTCGATAATAATCATCGTTGAAAGGACGTTCACTTCCTTCACCAACTTCAGAATTTCTGCATTCTCTTTTGAAATGACCCTTTTGCTTGCATTTGAAGCAAGTCACTTTGGATTTGTCGAATCCAAGCTTTGTTGAAGCACCTCCAAGCGATTGTTTCCCGGTAATCTCCATGTACCTCTGAGCTCTTCGGATACAACTAGCTAAACACCAACGAATGTCAATGAGCTCCATCTCTTCCGGATCAATCTGGTCGTAGTCTTCTTTGGTCAATTCGGAATTTCCAATTTTTCCAGCTACAAGACCTTCATATGACTCCAAAACAGATGCAAGGAAACTCATTTGCTGCTTCGCTGCATTGATGCTCATTGCAGGAGAATTCTTCAGTTTAAGAGCAATGTTGCACAGAATTTCTTCAGAATCGTCAGAATTTGTCTTTGAAGATGAATGATATCTAGAATGATGACTTGTTGACATTGTTGGTGGTTCTTTCATCTTTTCACCACTAAAAGCTGTTTTTGGTGAACCAACGCCTTTATCAGAAAACACACTGCTTTTGTAGTACAAGCCAACGTTCTGTTGATGTGAAGAATCAGTCATCTTGTTTTGCTTTTGTAGCTCCAGATCATGACTTTCAATCTTTTCAAACAAAGCATCAAGAGTAATTGTATCATACAAAGCATCATTTTTCAAAATAAAAACAAACGTTTGCCACTGATCAGCTCGTGGTAACGCTTCAATCACTTTATCTATCAATTCCTCTCTTGTCTTGTTTATCTCTAATCTTTCCAATTCGATTTTAAGATGACAAAATCTCTCAATCATTTGCCTCACCGACTCTCCTTTTATGTTATCAAACAGATCAAATTCTTTCTTTAATAAAGCGATTTTGTTCTTTTTAATCTGTTTACCCCCTTCAGCTTTAATACGTAAAGCTTCCCAGACAGACTTAGATGACCCGTCATGAGTTAGTAAAGCAAAGATATCGTTTCTGATTGCGGACTGGATCAATGCTATCATTCTCTGTTCAGCTCCAAATTCAGCTTTATCTTCTCTAGTAAACTTTTTGAATACAAGATCTTCGCCTTTATCGTCTTTTGGTTTTTCATACCCATACTCCAGGCAAAACCAACTTTCATGAGCATACGCCTTCGCCCAGTTGATGAAGCGTTCTTTCCACCAGGTATAATCCTCAATGCTATCAAGAGTTGGTGGCTTTGAATGAGTTCCGTAAAAGTTATCATTCTTGATATTTTCATTTAGCACTTTAGAAATGGTTTTTGGTGTAATATTTGAAGCCTCAGATGATTCGGTTGCGAATGCGTTGTAAAACGTATTGAAGAATTCCTCAGCCATAATGCAAACCTGAATCACAAGAAAACAAACAAACACAATCAGTATACACAGTAATATCCTGAAACAGACTGATACACAGTTGACGTGAAATAATTTCGACACAAAATTTCACTTTGTTGAACAGTTGAAGCGAAATCAACTGTTGACCACTTAAAGCGAAATCAACTGTTGACAGACTTTCAAGCGAAATCCCAAGTTGAACAGTCTTGAAGCGAAACCTAGACTTAACAGACTTTCAAGCGAAATCTAGATTTAACAGACTTTCAAGCGAAATCCCAAGTTGAACAGTCTTGAAGCGAAACCTAGACTTAACAGACTTTCAAGCGAAATCCCGAGTAAATCAGTTCTGAAGCGAAATCAAGTGTTAAATCTTCAAGCGAAATCTCAATATAATCAGTTCTTGAAGCGAAATAATCAGCTTTACTCAAGCGAAATCTAACTGATTAAAGATTTCGCTTGAATTTCAAGCGAAACCTTGCTGTAATCTTGCTGTTTCAAGCGAAACCCTGCTGAATGTTACGAGATCGGACAGAAAACTTTGAAATTCTCCTAAACGACAACGAATTTGAATCTGAAACTTGGTAGGATTGTTTATCAACTATTTTCGCACATCATACTAAAATATCAGCTGATTCGGACCATGAAATCACGTTCAATTTGTCGAAAATTCATAGAAAACGTGAAAGAAAGAGTAGATGAAGAAGAAAAAGTGCAATTCAGATCTGAAAACGTTGTAATCTGGTACGAATCTTGTTGTTTGAACAAAGCAATCGAGCTCCTGCTCTGATACCACTTGTTAGGACCAGTTTGACTCCGAAACGATTGCGAAACGAACGTGAAACGTGCGGAATCCGTACACGAACGTGACCTAAACACACATGACGTAATATAAACGTGATTCTTTGATAAAATCTGATAACGTACAGCACCTGAATCACAAACAATAAACTTTCTCTCTCTAGCTTTCTCTCTCTAGCCACTAGCTCTCCAAGATGTGAAAATGGCAAAAGTCCTAAATGAGAAACCCTAGAGATCTATTTATAGGCCAAGGGATTAATGAGAAATCTCATTAATTACAGTTATGCCACCTTGCCTTTTTGACTAACTAATTCTAAAATAACAATGTAACTCTCGTTTTCTTCAGCTTTCTACTACAGACTAAATTGACGGAGGCGATAGACAGATAAATGCACTAACACTTGGGAGTCAAGGTTTTTCGGCCGTTGATGTCAAGTTGGTCTTGTTTCAATTTTCATTGGAGGATAAGGCAAAGAAGTGGTTCTATACTTTGCCTTCAGCATCTATTTATACTTGGGCGGAAATGCAACAAATTTTCCTAGACGAATTTTATACCGCCCAAAAGACCAATGATGCTAGAAAGGGTTTGAGGAGCTTTCAACAACAACATGGTGAAATGTTTCATGAGGCTTTTGAGCATTTCAATATGATGATCAAAAATTGCCCTCACCATGGAATTGAATTGTGGGAATTAATGAATGCTTTTCACGAGGGTTGAGTGCCGAAGATGCTCGTGATTTAATGTCTATTACCGGTGGGACTTTTGGTACAAATTACGAGAATGATGATTGGGAGTTTTTGGAGAACATGGCAACTACATCAAAAAGAAAAGCTCAAGCATCGAGGAGAGCACGACCAACCATTTCCCGACCTCAAGTGCACGCAATAGATGATGGTAATGCTCAAACTACTAACCAAATTTATGATGTTTGTGCATTGTGTAATGAAATAGGTCATGCGGCTGAAAATTGCCAAGGAATGGTGGAAGGGAAATATGAAGAAGTTCATGCAGTACAAGGTCAAGGAGGGGGTGGTAGAAATTACAACAATATGAATTCTAACACTTACCACCCCGGGTTGAGGAACCACCCAAATTTCTGATATGGAAACCCTTCGAATCAAGCTAACCCGAATTTTCAAGGTAGCCAAGGAAACTTTGGTTCGTGCCAACCTTACAACAATCAAAGTGGATATAGAGGTGGGAACAACCAAGGATACCAAAGGCAATATCAAGCGGGTCAAGAACAAGGGGGGTCTTCGGGTGGAAACGAGATGATGGATATGTTGAAGAGCATGCAAGCGGAGATGCAAAAGAGAAACCAAATGGATGATGATCGTATACAAAAGGATGAGGCCCGAGATAAGGCAATTCAAACTTTGACCACCCAAATGGGTCAACTTGCAACCGAAGTGTCAGAATTGAAGAAAAATAAAGGTCAATTACCAAGCGACACTAAGGTAAACCCATCTCATGGTACTTCAAGAGGTAATAATGTTAACATTTACCATGTAAGTGTTTTGAGAAGTGGGAAAGAGTATAAAACCAATCCTTCACCGGATTTGGTTGATGGGGTGGCAGAAGATATAACGGGTCAAGATAGTGAGGAAGAAAATGAACCACCTATTATTTCTTCTAAAAAACCCAATTTTGAAAAAACTGAAATTAATAAAGAAAACGAAAAGAAAAATAAGGGTGAGGGATCTAGTCAAGTACCATTTCCCTCGGCTTTATTAGATCCGGGTAAGAAAATTTTCATTTCAAAACGGGGTCCTCAAAAGGAGGAAATGTGGGAGGTTTTTAAACAAGTAAAAATTAATCTTCCTTTACTTGAAGCAATCAAACAGGTACCCGCTTACGCCAAGTTTTTAAAAGAATTATGTACTCAAAAGAGGCAACAAAAAGTGCCTAAATTGGTTGACTTGACGGAGCGGGTAAGCGCGGTTTTGAAAGGAGATCTTCCTCCTAAGCTACAAGATCCGGGAACGCCTCTTATAAATATTCAAGTAGGAAATTTTCAAACTGCAAGGGCGTTATTAGATCTTGGAGCCGGAGTAAGTATCTTACCGGGGGGGTTATATGACCAATACGATTTTGGCCCATTGAAACGGGTTGAGACAACTGTGGTATTAGCCAATTTGTCTCATAAACTTCCTCGGGGTATTGTACGGGATGTGATAGTTAAAGTTGATGAGTTTTATTATCCCGTGGATTTTCTTGTGCTAGATTACTCATCCGCTGACCCAATTCAACAACAAAATGTTATTTTGGGTCGGCCGTTTTTGAACACCGCACATGCCGTTATTGATTGTCGATATGGTACGGTCGACATGACATTCGGTAATAGAAAGATGAGATTAAATGTGTTTACTAACGGTACTAACATTTATGGTGATGAGTGTTTTGTAGCGGATTTCATAGATGGATATGACCCAAAGGAGTTCGAGGAAGAGATTTTGGGTTCTTGTGTTTGTGATGTGTCTTTGCAGGTGCACGCATGTGATTTGGAAAAGGAAGAAAAAGAGCAAGAGGCTCTCGCGGTGAAGGAAGGAAGACCGCCATGGACCCACCAAATGGACACTTTACCGGTGGGAATTGATTCGGGTACAAAGCCTTCCTTGGAATGTCCACCAAGCGTGGAATTGAAAGAGTTACCGAGGCATTTGAAGTATGTATTTTTGGGGGAGAATGACACCTTACCGGTGATCATTGCTTCTAATTTGGCGGTAGCTCAAGAAGAGGATTTGATACGGGTGTTGAAGGCTTACAAGGCGGCAATTGGGTGGACGATAGCCGACTTAAAGGGTATTAGTCCTTCCATTGTAATGCATAAAATTATTACAAGTGAGGATGCAAAGCCGACCCGTGAAACACAAAGAAGGTTGAACCCGAATCTGAGAGAGGTGGTCAAGAAGGAAGTTATCAAGTGGTTGGATGCGGGGATCATATACCCCATTTCGGACAGTGCGTGGGTAAGTCCGACTTAGGTAGTGCCTAAAAAGTCGGGCATTCAGGTAATAAAAGATGAGCAAGGTGAGCAAATCGCTACCCGCCCGGTAACCGGGTGGCGAGTTTGTATCGATTATAGAAAATTAAACGCCGCTACCTCCAAAGACCATTTCCCGTTACCCTTCATTGACCAAATCATTGAAAAACTTTCTGGTCAAAAATACTATTGTTTTTTGGATGGGTATTCGGGATATAACCAAATTGCTATTCACCCGAACGACCAACACAAAACCACGTTTACATGTCCATATGGTACATTTGCCTTTCGGCGAATGCCATTTGGACTATGTAACGCCCCCGCCACGTTTCAAAGATGTATGATGAGTATATTTTCGGACATGGTCGGGGAATCTCTTGAAGTGTTTATGGATGATTTTTCCATCTTTGGCCCAAGTTTCGAGTCTTGTCTAGATGAATTGGAAAAAGTTTTAAAAAGGTGTGTTGAGACAAACTTGGTGCTAAGTTGGGAAAAGAGCCATTTTATGGTTCAAGAGGGTATTGTGTTGGGGCATGTGATATCGGACCGGGGAATGGAGGTAGATAAAGCAAAAATTCGGGTAATTTCATCTTTACCCCCACCAAAGAATGTTAAGGGGGTGAGGTCATTTTTGGGACATGCGGGATTTTATAGAAGGTTTATTAAGGGTTTTAGTGTAATTACAAAACCTTTATGTAACTTATTATTGAAAGATGTTCCATTTGATTTTACTGATGAATGTTTGCAAGCGTTTCATGTGTTGAAGGAACAGTTGGTGAAGGCTCCTATCTTGCAACCACCGGATTGGTCGAAGCCGTTTGAAATTATGTGTGATGCTAGTGATACGACCATTGGAGCGGTTTTTGGTCAAAGAGTTGATAAGAAGCCGGTGGTAATTTATTATGCAAGTAAAACTTTGTCCGAGGCGCAACTGAATTACACCACAACCGAGAAAGAATTATTAGCGGTGGTGTATGCCTTGGACAAGTTTAGAGCTTACATTTGGGGGAGCAAGGTGATTGTGTATTCGGATCATAGTGCGGTTCGATACTTAATGGAAAAGAAGGATGTAAAGCCCCGGTTGATTCGTTGGGGGCTTCTGTTGCAAGAGTTCGACTTAGAGATCCGGGACAAAAAGGGGTGTGAAAATGTTGTTGCGGATCATTTGTCTCGAATTCCGTTGGAAGGTGTTGATGACCCGAGCGAGCTTAATGAACGGTTTCCCGATGAACAATTGCTAGCCGTTTCTACTTTCGTTGCACCTTGGTATGCCCATTATGTGAATTATTTGGCCAAGGGTGCAATCCCGAATCATTGGACGAAGAAGAGACGACAACAATTTCTTAGTCAAGTGAAGCAATATATATGGGATGAACCGGACTTGTTCAAAATCGGACCCGATCAAATGATACGAAGATGTGTTCCCGAAACTGAAGTTTTAGAGATTTTGACACATGCTCATTCATCGGCATGTGGAGGCCATTTTAGTGGGAACAAGACGGGTTATCGGGTGTTATCGAGTGGGTTTTATTGGCCCACGATTTTCAAGGATTCCTGCGAGTATGCCTGAAATTGCATCAATTGTCAACGAGTGGGAAGCATTTCAAAGCGGGATGAAATGCCGTTACAACCAATCCTGGTAGTGGAGGTATTTGATGTTTGGGGAATAGACTTCAAGGGTCCTTTCCCTAATTCAAATGGGTTTTTATACATATTGGTTACGGTTGACTATGTTTCAAAATGGATTGAAGCTATTGCTACGAGGACCAACGATCACTCCGTTGTATGCAAGTTTGTACAATCTAATATTTTTGCTCGATTTGGTGTGCCTAGAGTGATAATAAGTGATGGTGGTTCACACTTTAAGAACTTCAATTTTGGGAAATTGTTAAAAAGATACAATGTGAATCACCGCGTTGCTACACCGTACCATCCGCAAACGAGTGGTCAAGTGGAAGTGTCTAACCGGCAAATTAAAGAAATTCTAATGAAGACGGTGAGAACGGATCGGAAAGTTTGGTCAAGCAAGCTTGATGATGCGTTGTGGGCTTATCGAACGGCCTACCAAACTCCCCTTGATACCACTCCTTATCGAATGGTGTATGGAAAAGGATGTCATTTGCCTATGGAGTTAGCACATAGGGCATATTGGGCGATTAAAACGGTGAATGCAAACTATGACGAAGCGGGTCGGGCGAGAAAGCTACAATTGAATGAGATTGAAGAAATACGAGATCAAGCTTATGAGTGTGCATCCGCATACAAAGACAAACTGAAGAAAGTTCATGATGCAAAAATAAAGAAAAAGAACTTCGAAGTGGGTCAAAAGGTGTGGTTGTACAATTCAAGGTTGAAAATGTTTGCGGGAAAACTCAAAAGCAAGTGGATGGGTCCTTACGTCATTCGGAGAGTAGGGAGGTTTGGAGATGTTGATATACAAGATGAACAAACAAATAAACAACAAACGGTGAACGGGCATCGGCTCAAACCGTACTTGGAAGGTAATGATATCAACAATCTCGAGCTCGACAAAGTGGGGTGCATTTTACGCCCAGTGGATGACTAAGAGACGTGAAAGAGGCCCAGGTTTGGTGTTTGTAAATATTTAGTTTAGTTTATTTTGGTTTGAATAAGTTCCGTTTAAACCGGTGTTCGAAACAAGTGTGGGGAAATTTCTATACGGATTTCCCGAACATAGTGTTGAAGACAACACGGGTTTTTAACGGGGGATAGGGTAATAATTTTCATGTTTTCAATAAAATATAAAAACCATAAAATTTAAACAATTTTATAACACATAAAAAAAAAAATAATAAAAAGTTTTTCAAGTAAGAGTTTTGGCCCCCCATATGTGCCCAGTTACCGCCGTAAGCTACGGTGGGGGGGCCGTAGCTTACGGAACCCATCATCCGAAGACTTCCTTACGGCGACAAGCCCCTGTTTTACGGTAACATTTTTTTGCCCAGGTCTAGCCGTAGCCTACGGCAGGGAGCCGTAGGTTACGGCTGGCAGTAAAAATTTTGGGTCTCTTCCTATTGGCGTGCATATATATAAAAAAAATATAAAATAAAAAACCGAATTATTAATAATAATAATAAAAACCCTTGACTTTACCCTAACCACATATGTCGACCAAACAACCCCAACCACACTTCTCTTCTTCTCCATCTTTCTTTCACTCAAGAACCCTAACTAATCTTCAAAACTTCATATCTCATTCAATCTTTATCCGATTTTAGTGATTCTTGAGCCTATTTTGGGTAAAATTTCACAAGGAATTCAGATTTACACTCGTATTTCGAAAATTCCTTTGTTTAGGGGGTCGGATTTGAGCATTGGGGTGCCGAAAATTTGGGGTTTTTTGTGGGTTTTTGTGTGAACTTGAAGAGTTTGTGAGTCTCATCTTCTACAACACTAAGGTATGCAATTTCTTGTCATTCTTTGAAGTACATTAAGGTTTGTAATTTTTCATTATAGTTTTTGCTTACACACTTGCTTGTATGAGATAGATGATAGGATTTTGTAAGCCATTGAATGTTTGGGTGTAAATGTGTTTGATGTCTAGTGAAAACTTTTGGAAAAATTCTGAATTATAGGGGACATCATGCTGAAATTTTGTTTGTAAGAATGAAATTTTGGTTTTTGCACACATATACCCATAACATGAAGCAAGTGTGGGGAAGATTGGGAAGAAGTACTAACTTGATTTGTTTTGTGTGGTTGGTTTGTGAATGTGTGTAGATATGGTGAAGAAAAAGGGAAAAGCAATTGCGAGTTCGTCTAACGAGCCTCAAGAGGAGCAACACAAGAGAAGGAGATTGACACGGGTTGGTGACCCGGACTCGGAGGAGGATGCACCTCCAAGGGGTCCGAAGCCGGATTGGACATCCGGTTCATTGCTAGACCAACCCGTGGAATGGAGAGAGGACCTATTTCATGAACAAATGAACAAACTAAAACAAAGGGGCGAAGCGTTTATTTGTGAGAAGGAGATCAAAGAGGTTGATTTCGGGCGGTTCGGGATAACGGACAAGTTTAAAGCATTGGGTTGGGGTGCAACTTTGAAGTGTTATGAAGGGGAGGTGAAGAAGATGTACGACACTCAGATTCAAGAGTGGGTGGCTTCACTTGAATGTCCCCCATTTAAGGCTCTAAGCAAGATGCGGCTCGTTGGACGGTGTAACAGGGTGAAAGTAGAAATGTCTTATGACTCTTTGCGAAAAATAGCAAAGTTTGATGACGGACCCGCAACTGAGTACATTCACCCGAGTGTCAAAGATCTCTATCACGAGCCCAACAAGCATTCGCAATGGCAAAATATGCTTGACTACCTTTTCCTTCCGGGCACAACACATGGGAAGTTATATAGGAGCAATTTGAGAATGGAAGCAAAATTGTTGTTGACATTGTGCATATATAATGTTGTTCCAAGGCGGGGTGACAAGATGGAAGTGCGGCATCAGGAAGTACCGATTTTATATATGATGATGCATGGATCACCCAAGGTCCCTTTTCGATTTCTCGTGTTGAATAGCATCTGGTTGAGCAAAAATAGTGGAGAAAGAAAGATTATACCTCATTGCCGGTTAATTACGGCGTTGTTAAAAAAATATGGGGCGATTAAAGGTGATGAAAAAGGTTCTTACAAGAGGTTTAGACCATTCGACCTTAAGAATCTTGGGCCAGGTTGGATTTACACGGAATCGGAGAGGTATCATAAGCTGAAAACAGATGGGAGAAGGTGGAGAGCGTTGAAGGTGGATGCAAGACCGTTACGACCGGGTGAGGCTGATGAGCCCGAAACAACCGATGAAGAGGTAAGTGGAGATGATGATTACCGTGAAGATACCTTCATGGTTGATGCTTAAGTTCAGGGAGCCGGAGTGCAAGCTGGTTATGTGGGGGGTGCATTTGATTATGCACAGCAAGCTTATGATCCTTATTGGGCCCACTCGGGAAATATGGGCCAAATTATTGAACAAAGGCGGCCACCCACTTTCGGTGAATGGAGTGAACCAAACCAAATGCTTTTTTATCAACAAACGTTTATGGGTGCTAGCATGGAAAGAGCTATCAAACGGAGCTACGATAGAAATGAGCAATGGAACCGTGCTCATATGTATGCCCATGAAGAAGAAGTGAACAACCGCTATTTAGATGATCGCCAGAGATGCATGCATGATCAATGGCATGCGGGCCAACCAATTGAAGGAGATCCGCCCGTTGTGGACTACACCACATTGCCACCAAATGATGGTAGTGTGTCATACCCCACCCCACCATTGCATCACTCTCAGTGGGTGGATCCACATGCTATGAGTTACCAGCAGGCGAATCCAAGTGGTGATCAAGGAAGCAGCAGTAGCGGTGGAGCATTTGGTTTTGGTGAGTGGACTGATATGATGACATCCATCTTCGGGCCTCCACAGCCGAAGTACTACTAGCCAGGTCGTATCTTGCTCCTTTGTACATTTTTGTATATTTTTATGTAGTTTGTTTATGTTATGGTTGGGAGGTAGGGTGGTGTTTGATGTTGATATGTTGTTGGGTTGTGAAAGTTGGTGGTGTTTCTAATAATTAAAAAAAAATACAAAAATGAAATTTGGGATTTGAGAATATTAGCAAAGGTTAATGTTGTTGGTTAAAAGCGATCCTTCACTCAAAGCCATACATTGGGACAATGTATCCCAAGTGTGGGGATGGGGGAAATTTTTGAGAAATTTAAAAATTTTTGTAAATCCGAGCAAAATTGTCAAAATTTGAAAGCTTGATTTTGTCCCGCTTGACATGCCGACACCTATTCCTAGTCTTTTCTTGGTGAGAATTTGGGCCACATATGATTGTTATTGATATTTCTTTGTTTGAGTGGCGGTGTGTGTAGTGTGTTAATAGAACTTGTGTGTGAATACTTGTTAAATCCTAGAATTAGCATGCTTTTGGAAATGATAGGGGACTTTTAGGTAGCCTCGTCTAGATGTGTGAGAGTGCGGGATTGGTGGGTTGGACCTCATACTTTACATATATGAGCTTGGTATTGTGAGGGGAGGGGGTTTGGTCCTTAGAAAGCCACGTTTGAGCCTTAAACCATTCGGTTGTGACCCAAGCCTACTTCCTATATAAATTTTACCGATTGAGATGACCCGGTTTAGGAATTTAGTATGTAGTGTTGATGTTCTTGTATATATTATTGAAGTTTATTGTTGAAAAAAAAAGAGAAAGAGAAAAATATGAAAAAAAAATTGTATTTAGTTGTGATTAGTAGTTGAAAAGTTGAAGATGTCTTGTATATAGTTGATGTTGCTTTGTTTAGTAGTAAAAATAAAATCGGGTCAAATCAATTAACTCTTTCATATGTATTCCACCATTTCCTACCTTTGCACCTAGCCCTGTTACAACCCGCAAGTCCCTTTGATTCTAAAGCATGTTAGATATTTGTTAGGAGGAAACTTGATTTGTATACAAGCTTATTGTCGCACACACACACACACGCATTGAGTGGTTTAGCATTATGCTAATAATTCTTGTAACCGAGAGATTTTTGTGAGGGGTGTGTCTTGTGGTATGATTGAAAGTTAGTAAAAGGATGGCACGTTTAGCTTGGTTTGCATGATTGATCGCTTGCGTTCGTGAATAGTTTTTGAATGGGTTGCTTGGGACAAGCAACGGGTAAGTGTGGGGATGTGACGGATGGTCCGTAGGACAACCCTTAAGAGCTATAAAATGATTAAAATCCCATGCTATACACGGTTAGTTGCTTGAACATGGTAATCACTAGATGCTTGATGTTGCAGGTATTAAAGTGCTTAATAAGTGGTTTTTTGTGAAGTCTGGATGGGAGTTGCATGATGAATGAGATTAAATGGAGCATGGGGAATTTTACAAGGAAATAAGCAAGAAAATTCACTCAGCACCGTAACCTACGGCACCCAGCCGTAGGTTACGGCTCCTCGTATAAATCCGGATGCACTGCCGTAGATCAGGAGACTTGAGCCGTAAAGAACCAGTCTGAACCGTAACCTATGGCTCCCAGCCGTAGGTTACGGCTCATTATGTTGACTCTAGACCTGCTGACCGCCGTAACCTACGACAGAGGGCCGTAAGTTACGGCACCGACTCTTCTCAAGTTGTAACTTATGCTATTAATAACCATTTCAAGGGGATTTAATGTGTCTTATCATTGTCATTCGGTTACTATCTGGATTGTGGACGATTGTGGGAGCTTGTTGGAGACTTTTGGCAAGAAAACATTATCTCAATCATTAACTTTTGTTGCTTTGATCCATATGAACAATGAAACTCTTGTTATGATGTTGTTTCAAGCCATGAGTGGCTAAACTTTGGATGATTGTCTTGTGTTGAAGGTTTGTGTAAGACTTTGTGTTTTGATTTCATATTTCTAGAATAATGAACTCTTCTTTATGATTTGTTTGTTATGGTGTGTGATTGCTTGCTTGTAAATTGTTAATTAGTGTGCTAATCTTGTTCTAAACTATACGTTCTTGGTGTTGTTGGCAATCGAGATATCATAGGTAGAATTAGGATTGGGTGTTGATTAATTGGTCATCGGGTAACAACCTCGCATTCTAGGAATCCGAGTACTTAGTTCCCTTTCACCACATCAAGTAGTCATACATGAATCATGTCTATGTGATTCTTTCTAGTTGAATGATAGCACAAATGTCGAAGCAAACCAGAAACTTAAGATAATCATTTGTCTCTAATCTGTTTACAACCAAAACTTTCATCTTTGCAATTTAATTAGTTAATTTTAGTTTTTAAAACCAATTCACTCAAATCAACTCTTGAATTCTACTTTATTTGCAATTAGTTTAATTTTAGTCAAGTTAGATAATCTTCTAAATTACACATATTCCACAAACTCCCTGTGTTCGATACCCACTTACCGCTAACTATTTAGTTGTATTTGGATTAAATTTGATTGTGACCACGACATCACGTCAATCATCCTTGATGACGCTCTGCTAGTGTTGGGGCGACCTTTTGTAAAAACCCACGAAGCTTTGAAAAATCAGAAGCATAACAATCTACGCATTCAATTAGGGGCATTCAAAAAAAGTGTCGACCTTGAGCGTTCAATGAAATATCCATTCGGCAATAATGACCCCCTAATTGAAGATGAAGATGAGCCACCCGATACAAGAGAAGAAATCGACCACTTTGTTGAAGAAGAGGTCGCCATAGAACAAACCTTTTTGGTTCTTGATCAAAATGAGCAACCAAATAAGGAGTCTCCTAAAGACCCACCACTTGAGCTCAAAGAACTTCCAAAAGGTTTGGAATATGCTTTTCTCGACAAAGATGGTAAGTTACCTGTAATTATTTCGTCAAAATTAACTAGTGTAGAAAAAGATAAACTAATCACACTTTTGAAAAAACACAAAAACGCGATTGCTTGGAAGCTTGTAGATATTAAAGGAATAAGCCCTTTCATGTACACGCACACAATTTTAATGAATGATGACTATAAATCGGTAATTCAACCACAACGTAGAGTAAATCCAAACGTCCAAGAAGTGGTTAAAAATGAAGTCATCAAATTACTTGACGCCGGACTGACTTACCCAATCTCCAATAGTCCTTGGGTAAGTCCCGTTCAAGTAGTTCCTAAGAAAGGAGGTATGACGGTGGTCACTAACGAGAAAAATGAATTAATACCAACAAGAACCGTCACAGGATGGAGAGTATGTATAGATTATCATAGATTAAATGAGGCAACAAGGAAAGACCACTTCCCTTTACCTTTTCTTGATCAAATGTTAGAAAGATTATCCGGTCACAAATTTTATTGTTTCTTAGATGGTTTTCCAGGATACTTTCAAATACCGATAGCACCCGAAGAACAAGAAAAGACAACATTCACATGTCCCTACGGAACTTTTTCTTATCGACGCATGCCTTTCGGTCTATGTAATGCCCCCGCAACCTTTCAACGTTGCATGGTGGCCATCTTCCATGATATGATAGAAAAGACTATGGAAGTCTTCATGGACGACTTTTCTATCTTTGGAGATTTATATGACCAATGCCTCGATAACCTTGAACGAATGCTATCCCAATGTGAGGAAACTAACCTCGCCCTTAATTGGGAAAATGTCATTTCATGGTAACGGAGGGAATAGTACTCGGTCACAAAATCTCAAGCGAAGGAATGGAGGTTGATCGAGCAAAAATAGACACTATTTCTCCATTACCACCCCCATCCTCCGTTAGAGCCATCAGAAGTTTCCTTGGGCATGCCGGATTTTATAGACGATTTATCAAAGACTTTTCAAAAATCTCAAGACCTCTAACAAAATTACTTGAAAAAGATGCACCTTTCATCTTTGACAAGGATTGCAACCAAGCATTTCTCACACTAAAAGAAATGTTAGTCAATGCACCTATCATGATAGCGCCTGATTGGAAATTACCTTTCGAAATCATGTGTGATGCAAGTGACTTTGCCATTGGAGTCGTCTTGGGACAAAGAAAAGATAAGCATTTTCACCCAATATATTACGCTAGTAAAACACTTAACGATGCACAAGAAAATTACACAACAACTGAAAAAGAATTACTAGGTGTAGTATTTGCTTTTGATAAATTTCGTTCTTATCTTGTTCTTTCTAAAACGATAGTTTATACAGACCATGCAGCCACTCGATATCTCTTTAAGAAACAGGATGCTAAACCACGTTTAATCAGATGGATTCTACTCCTCTAAGAATTTCACATTGAAATAAAAGACAAAAGAGGAGCAAGAAACACCGTTGCAGATCATCTTTCCCGTTGGAAGATCCAGCTTTGGAGGCAACTAGGGACGAGCTAATCAATGAAAAGTTTCCAACGGAGTCCCTGGGAATGGTGGAATACCGAGAAGAGCCATGGTACGCCGACTATGCTAACTACTTAGCTAGTGGAATAGTCGCGAAAGGATGGCCACATCATCAAAGAAAAAAATTCTTTGCCGATGTAAAGCATTATTTTTGGGAAGATCCTTGTCTTTTCAAAATGTGTGCCGACCAACTTATCCGTCGATGCGTACATGGTGATGAAGCAAGAATAATTCTCCGCCATTGTCATGAAGGTCCATACGGAGGACATCATGGTGCCGCTAGTACCGCACAAAAGGTATTTGATTCAGGATTTTATTGGCCAACCATTTACAAAGACGCCCAAAGTCTTATCAAGACATGTGACGCTTGCCAACGATCAGGTAATATTTCTTCCAAAAACTAAATGCCACAAAATGGCATTCTTGTTTGTGAAATTTTTGATGTGTGGGGACTCGACTTTATGGGACCTTTCCCATCGTCAAAAGGAGACAAGTATATACTTGTGGCAGTGGATTACTTGTCTAAATGGGGCGAGGCCGAAGCTCTTACAACAAATGATGGAAGAGTTGTGGTAAAATTCCTGAAACGATTATTCTCTCATTTTGGAACTCCAAAAGCATTAATAAGTGATAGAGGTACCCATTTTTGTAACCATCAACTTGAATTTTTTTTTTAACAAGGTATGGCGTCTATCACCGGGTCTCAACAGCATATCACCCTCAAACAAATGGAGAAGCTGAAGTGACTAATCGAGGTTTAAAAAGAATTCTTGAAAAGACCGTAGGATTAAATAAAAAGGAATGGGCCGATAAATTAGACGATGCTTTATGGGCTCTTCGAACTGCATATAAAACAACAACAGGTACCACCCCATATAAGCTTGTCTATGGAAAAAGTTTTCATTTGCCGGTAGAGATAGCACACAAAGCCTACTGGGCAATTAAAAACGTAAACTTAGACATAGAAATTTTCGGTAAAAATCGATTTTGTCAATTGAATGAATTAGACGAATTAAGGAATCACGCATACTCTAACTCCGAAATTTATAAGGATAGAATGAAGAATTTGCATGATAAACACATTAAACCTAATGAATTTCGGGTAGGAGATCAAGTTCTATTATTTAATTCATAACTTCGATTATTTCCTGGTAAATTAAAGTCTAGTTGGACGGGACATTTTTCTATCACCCATATTTTTCCACACGGTGCAATTGAAATTAAATCTCGGAATGGAATCCCATTCAAAGTCAATGGCCAACGGCTAAAGCTTTATCAAGGATTTATTGAGGATGAAGAGGAGGAAATCTGGCTACAAGCGGCCGACGAATAAACAAAGGTTTGAGCGTCAACATCGTATCTTATAAGTAACGAACGACGGAAAAGCTTCTAAATCGGTAAGATTTCTAAAACCAAGTTCTGGGAAACGGGTCACTCACACGTGCACTATAAAAAACATTTAAAATTTACCCGCCCACGGGGCCGTGTTCGCGTAAGTGACGGGGATAAAACCCCTTTTTTCCTTCATTTTTCACTTCCACACGACCCGTTTCCCCGCAAACTCTCTGGTTCCACCGGAAATTTCTGCAGATTTTCACGTTCTTCCGACTTCCAACAACATCATGGTATGATTCTATCATCATAGTTAGTTAGATTAATCACTTGCATGTAGTTTAACATCAAAAATTTGGGGAAAAATCTAGGGTTCTTCAACATGAACCAAATCAAACCTCAATTTTTTGCTTAGATTTGTTAGTAGTAGTATAGTTGCTTGTTATAGAAAGTAAATCAACTTGAATTGTTTGTAGATTTGCCCGATTTCAACCAAAAACCTCAAACCCTTGTTTTTGAACCGAAAAAGATAAAATTGAAGAGGTAAACGGTTTGTTTTGGGAAAAACGGCACTTGGGGTTTCATTTTCGGGGAAAACCGCCCCTACTCAACCAAAAATTTTCAAGTTTTCGGGACCGGGTCGAAAAAATGAGGTTTTTGGGAAACAAAAGCCTGAGCACGGGGTCGTGCTCAGTGAGCACGGGGGCGTGTCCAGCGAACTTTCGGCGAACAAGGGGCGTGTCCAGTGAACACGGGGCCGTGTTCAGCTGACTGTTTTTAGTTTTCTTCGAAAATTTACTGTTTCATACTAATTGTTTTGTGTTTTCTTTCAGATGGCCAGGAAGTTCACAAGATTCAACCAGAATGAGTGGGCTGTTCAAGCTCGATTTGAAATCCTTCAGACAATGCATGAAGAAAACCCACGACAAGTCTGCCTAGAAATCTTAGAAGCAGTAGGGCAGCTTGACTGCTTCACCAATCTAGTCACTGGTCCCCTGAGGGCAGCTGTTTGCACTAGGCTCCACTCGGTTCACGAGTACAATATGGAGTTCTATAGCACGTTTGCCTTCAAGGGAAAAGCAGAGCCTTTTGATAATGAGGGGGTGGAATTTCGATGTGCTGGGAATATGCTCTCAATATCGATTGCACAATTTGGGGCAATCATTGGGTTATATGCTGAAGAGGATGCTGGAGATGAGGAGAACACGGGTGGTCTCCGTGAACTCCCACAAGAACAACGCCAAGCAGCATGGGCTCAAATTGGGGAAGGACACTATAACCCAAGCCAGACCAAGTGCACACAGTTGCGGGACCCTCTCTTCCGCTACATTCATAGGGTCCTTAGCAATTCCCTTTGCCAAAGGCAAGACAGTACTGGTGTTGTAGGCTTACGTGATCTGACGGTCCTCTACTACATTCACAACCGTGTGCACCTCGATGTTCCACACCTGCTACTTCGCAACATGCACCTGAACCAACTAGCCAATCCCCCGACCCCTATCTTCTATGGAGGATGGATTTACCGCCTCTTCAAGCATTTCGTGCAAGGGATGCCAAGGTCCTTCCATAGGGGCCCATGGTTGGGTAAAGTGGACCTCGTCATATGCCTCTCAATGGGGATTATCAATGAAGCGGATGACGGAACAATCAGATTTCAAACGGTTTACGGACATGTGTGGAACCCACATGAGGCTCTCGTCCTTCACGCCCCACAAATCCGTCCTCCTCCCCAGTTCCAGTATTAGCATCATGGTGATCCGGGCCAATCCTCCTCTCAAGGAGGTGGTTTTCCTAATTTCCAAAGTTTACATGATCTCTTGCAGGAAAACCTCATGTGCACCCGCAACACCTACAATATGGCAAGCAACACGTACACCCGGGTCGGAGTTATAGAGAGGAACATCTCTGACATGCAGGATGACATCAGCAACATCTGGGAGTACATGGCGGGCCAAGGAGGAGTTGATGAGGACGACCATATGGATTGAGATGGAGGCGTTGAAGGCGATGTGACACGGTTGAAGGTCTTAACAGGTTAACCCCTTTGCTCTCACAAACAATTTCATGGCCTGCGAGCCATTGTTGAACAATTTACTTTCCGTAACACTTTTAATTTCCTGCATTTTCTTTTTTAGTTTGTGTTGTGGATGTTGAACTTATGGTAAGGTAGGATGTTTGTTATTTTGTGGTGTGGTATTTTTAAGTAAAACAGGTACCTAGGAGGCTTGGAAGCACTAAGTATTAGTGCTACATAAGCCTGGAAGATTGCAGATTGTCAACACGGGGCCGTGCCCAGCCAGCACGCCCCCGTGTTCATCGCCCAGAACCTGCTGTTTGTTTAAATTCTGCCCAGCACGGGGTTGTGTCCACCAGACACGCCCCCGTATTCACCTTCTGTAAGTTTTTGTTACTGGTGGTCTGACCATGGGGCCGTGCTCATCCAGCACGGGGCCGTGTCCCGATGCCCAGTAACACCAAAACCTTGTTTTAAACACCTTTTTACACATTCAATCAACCTAAAAACTTATTTTTGGGACACATTGAGGACAATGTGTAATTTAAGTGTGGGGGGGGGGGGATGCTAAACCTTGAATTTTGCAAGTCCTAAATAACAAGTCTTACACAAAACTCTATTGGAACCGCTAATCACACCTAATTTTTTTTTCAAAAACTTTTCATTTTTTTTACTTGTCTTGGTTTAATTTGGGAATAACAAGTTCTAAAAAGGTTATATTTTTACAAATTTACAACCGATAGCGTCGTGATAAAAAAGAACCAACATAAGAAAATTATGAAACGACATGACAAATCTAGTTAAAATTTGATTATATATACTTGATCACATTAAAACCCATTCCCACAAAAAGTGATTTTTGAGTCTTTATTGAGCATACAAGCATACATCTTTAAATTAAATGCTCATTTTTTGTTTCTTGTGTGAATAGCCGTTTGTTTCTTACGACTCTAGAACTTGCCATGACGATACATTCCCGGTCCTTACCAACTTAAACCCAAGTAAGTAAATGATGGAGGCATTAGGACTATCCCATTTTTTTTTCAACACCATTATTTTTCTTTTTCTTTTAACCTACCCAAAAAATCCCCTTTGTTAGCCCCTTTGAGCCTAAACCTTTCCGTTTCTAAACCCACAAAACAAACACCCTTCACCCACCAAACCCTTTTTCTTTTAAACCCTTTATTTTAGTAAAAAGCTCGGTTTTCTTATGACGATTCCTTATTAAAAAAAAATGAAGTCTAGCAATAAACAAACAAGTTCCTCAAAGAAACTTTGTTTGAAAGTGTTTAGTTTGAATAAAAGTCACAAAAACAAAAAGTTTTACGACGACCGACGCTTTTTACGCTTTTAGCCCTTTTTACTAACCACTAACCCAAAACCACCTACCTTTAACCCAAGCCTAACCCTTCCCCAAAATCCTCTTGATATTTACAAAGGTTTATAGTTAAAAAGGAGGAGGATTGATTGCATGGCAAGCTTATGGTAGAAGTAAGTTCCATGCCGGTCTCGAGTGTTTCACAAAAATACATCTTCGGCCGAGTGTTAAGTGATCTCCCGTGAGGTATGTGAACTTGTATATAAATGGAATTTTAAAGAGGCATGTTATGCCCAAATACGTAATTTCTCTTATGAAATGTTCTAAATAAATCATAACGAATATGATTGTAAATAGCATAAAACCAAAACCCAATAAAGATCTTGGATTCCCGACACTCAAGACAAGCCCAAAACTTCTCTTCTACCCATTCCATTTGGGTGTGTAAAGCCACATCATAAAGAGTTTTGCTTAAGGACAAGCAAAGATTCAAGTGTGGGGGTATTTGATGTGTGAAAAATGCAACATATAAATTACATCAAATGAGGCATAAAACTAACCCTTTTTTAGTACTAATGTTGGAAAAAGTGTGCTTTTGTCTTCCTTTTGTATTTTCAGGACCAAATGAGCTTAATTGAACAAAAGGAACAAATATGCAGCCAAATCTAACATAAATACAAAGAAAAGGAATAAACGTGGCATGCCCGACCCCTCGACAACATCTTCCCAAGCAAAAACAAAGAAACAAAAGGTTGACCACGGCCCCGTGTCCAGTGGACACGGGGGCGTGGCCAGTTGTCTGCAGAAAAGACAAAGCTATAGAAGCTTCTATTTCCAACATGGGGGCGTACCCAGCTCAACACGGGCCGTAGTCAACGCTAAGATTCGCAAAATCCAGCAAATCTTGATAATACAGATACGCTTCTGCACACGGGGTCGTGCCCAGCGAAAACGGGGGCGTGTGGAGCTAATGCAGACAAATTGCAATTAATGAAGGAAGAGAAAAAGGATGGACACGGGGTCGTGCCCAATGGACACGGGGCCGTATCAGGGCTTCTGTGCAGGCTATAAATAGGGGTGCTTGGTTCACTTCAAAGGCGTCCCTTGGCAAACCACCTCTCTTCCACTTCACCCACACTCCACCACCACTACAACACCCACATCCACCACCATCATCCATCATCCACCTTAGAGTTTGTGTAGTAGTCTCGGGATCCAAGATTGATAGTAAGAGTTCTTGACAATCAAAGGCCATGTTTGCCTAAGTCTCTTACATCACTTGGTAATACAAGCATTTAACGTAATACTTTTGATTTTTTAATCTTTTCGCACTTTTTATTTGGTTTTGTATTAATGACTTTAATAACTAGTTTCTTATGTTGAAGGTGAAACTTCCTTATCATTTGTCTGTGGTGTCTTGGCGTTATTTTACTGTCTATATAAAATAAATGATTTACACCATTCATATCTCTACGGTCTATATAGAGATATGTTGGCTACCTGGTCGGGGGTTAAGGGAATGGTTTGGTAAGGTTCTTGCCTTGTTCAATGTATAGATCCTGCAAGGACCTAGGTCAAGCTTACTAGGACTTCCTTCAATACCCACTAGTATTGGATGGCGGGGGTGCGAATGGCTTGATCCCATCATATGTAAACTATTATTAATACATTAACCTGACTACTTGGGATTGTTTCCCTGCTAACTCAAACCACTTAGCCGAGGGTAACGTCACCTTCAAAAGAGGGGCCTACCACATTTCGCATTAATAAATAAATTAATTATCTTTCAATATTCCGACCCTTTAGGATTGTATTCTTACTGACTCAAACTAATGGGTTGAGGGTAACGTCACCTTCAAAAGAGGGGCCTACTATTATAACTAAGATAATCTCTTAAAAAGTGCAAAAGTGCAAAAATCATCAAAGGTTACATTGAGTCGGATCCAAATGATTCATCTTGTCTATCTGTTTTTATTTTTATTTTTCAGCATTTTTAGTTTTTATTTTCATGTTTAAAACCTTTTCTAAAACTTTTGATTTGATTAGACGTTGAGGATAAACCAGTATTAAAAGCTCTTGTGTCCTTGGACGACCTCGGTATCTTATCAACGCTATACTACGTTCATGATGGGTGCACTTGCCCATATGTGTGTTTAGTGTTAGTAAAATATCGTGTTTTATAAATTTTAAAACTTGACTAAAGTGTTAAAAAGGGCTTAAAATATTAATAAAAATATATCACACTCGACACGCATCAGATACATATTTCAGTAAAATAAATTGGTGTGCCTATGTGATTCAGCAAATTAAATCATGCAAAGTTGGATGGAAGAGGTGTGATCCTGATTCTCCATTTTCCGGACCACTCACAATTTTGGCTGTAAATGTTTTTTGTAACAAAACTTACTAAAAATATAGGTATACAACGTTTGTTTACTTATCTCACCACGGAAAAAAATTAAAAAATTGCTGGAGTCCTCATGTCTCTCAACAACACAATGCAAAACCCCGAAAATGATTACACAGAAGGTAATACAGATAAATCAATACCCTGAAGATGTATCTAGTTTTTGTACAAACTGTAACTAATTTGTTCTTTTGACAAATGTAGACCCTGAAGATGATGCCGCAACTGCAGCTGATGTAGCAAACATCGATGGTATGAATTTTTTTACATACCTATTTACCTTTTTTTGCAGTCGCATAATCGTTTATATAAAAAAAGTATTTGTAGCTGAATTTGCGAGAGAACTTATTGTGTAAGACTTGCTGAAACAAAGGAAATTGTGAACGAATTTGTGAATAGGAATGTACTTATCGCAAGTTCGTTCACATTAGTTCAGCTGCAAGTTCATCAGCCGTTTAGTGAAATCTCATCAATCCAATCGCATGAACCTACACTTTTTTTGTCATCTTAGGCAAAGGACACAATCTGGAAAATTTCTTAAAAAACTGTTTTTTCGTTTTTGTGTTTCAATCGATTTACTCTTACAAATCAAAATTTAAGTAAAAGGTAGATTAACAATGTGCATTTTGATAACATTCCAAATATAACACTACCATTAAAAAACACTATCTGTGTTATTTCAAAACCTTGATGAACATTTAATGGATCATGATCATGTATTGAATCTTTAAATAACAATCATTTATAATACAAATAATGATAATTGATAGGTTCGACTATAGACGATCATGGGAATGTGTCAGCGAAAAAGCGCACTGCTACGACTGATAATTTACAAAAAAAAAAGGTGAAGTGCATAAAATATCATATAGGCACATGTGATAATGAGATATATAAAAAGCTCATTGAGTTGATTGGCACATTTAACTGTTTTTTAATACGGTTTTTTGAAACGTATGTAGCATCTGGCAGTGATCGGGATGACGGTGATGCCAAGCGAAGGAAGAAAGTTGTGTCTGCAAAAGGTAACTTTAGTTATGGCAAACCTAACAAAAATCTTATGTGTGCAAAAGGTAATCTTAATTTCTTCTCTTAAAATAGAGACTCCACTATAGAAACATACACGACAACATACACGTGCACTAATTGTAGATAAAAAATAATAAAAAAAGAACATAGTGACAACAAATGTTACATTTCTTTACCAATAAAAAAAATGTAACATGTTTTACTGAACAATAAATTAAAAAGTCATACAAAGTAACGCGCTAAAAAGTAACGTTAACCACCTTATGGGGGTGCTAAATGCAAACTGTCACACCCCGACCGCGTAAAACAACAAATCGCGGCGGAAACATCGGGGCGTGTTGCAACAGAATTAATGTTTCATAACCATGGATATCAAAAGTATTTCGTTTTATTAAACATTGAGTAATTACATCGTCTGGAAATCTAAATACACTATTTAAACATAGTCTATCATTGTTATTGAGTTACTAAGGCCTTGTCCAGTCCTATGTGAGCATGCATCTTATCAATCGATATCATCCAACAATACCTGAAACATATGTGAAAACGAGGTCAGCAAAGAAATGCTGGCGAGTACATAGGTTTTGTGAAAATAAGATTCATGACTTCTGTTTAAGAAAATGTTTATTCATGAACCTTGTAATTTGCTTTGTCTTTGTAAATCATTTGAAAAATAATAAGTTCGGATGATAAGTATAAATAAGAGAATAATGCATGATTAAATGAATAACCATGTAAAATGAGTTTGTGTAAGATAAGTTGTTTGTAAATCAATGTCTTGTGAAAAGTATGTTACTTGTATAAAATGTTCTATGTCTCAAACTGAAATGATTCAAATAACGCTACAATATGTAATACCATACAAACACTTATATATAGGAAGTACCAGCGGCGTATCCACCATGCTTGTATCATATTACACACACATCGTTACTTAATCACTTAATCAAACCAAACAATGTAAAATGTCTATGTTTAAATCAATTGTCAAATGTATTGAATAATATGTCAAAGTATTCATGTCAAGATGTAAATCATGTCAAAATGTCTATGTCAAATATCCATGTCAAATGTCTATGTCAAATATCCATGTCAAATGTCTATGTCAAATATCCATGTCAAATGTCTATGTCAAATATCCATGTATGGCAAGTGAAATGTCTCAACTAAACCATATGCACAAAAACAAAGTATTGAAGTAAAACTTGGTTTAAATCAAAGTTATGTTTTGTGGAAAATACATGATCAAATGTCAATCATGTACAAATGTTTACCCAAATGTTAAAACTTGTTCTTGTTCTTAACAAACCCTTACCAAAGGGTAAGTTAATATTTTAATTGTGAAACTACTTTATGGTCGATTCTCTAATAACATTCAAACCTTCTTGACGCGTTCCTCGCTCCATCTCGCTCTCGTTCTCGTTCTTAATAAACCCTTACCAAAGAGTAAATTAATAATTTCGTTCTTAACAAACCCTTACCAAAGGATAAATTAATAATCTCGTTCTTAACAAACCCTTACCAAAGGATAAATTAATAATCTCGTTCTTAACAAACCCTTACCAAAGGATAAATTAATAATTTCTTTCTTAACAAACCCTTACCAAAGGATAAATTAATAATCTCGTTCTTGAAACCATTGTTATTGTTCTTGAAACCACATTGTAATTGTTATTGTAATCGTTGTTATCGTTCTTGAAACTATTGTTATTGTTCTTGAAACCACATTGTAATTGTTATTGTAATCGTTGTTATCGTTCTTGAAACTATTGTTATTGTTCTTGAAACCATTGATAAAACATTTAGCACATATGAGTCACCCCAAAACAGTTGAAAACAGTAAAAGAGGGGAATAATGTACTCGCCTGAGAATGCTTGGAGGTCTTGAACAACAACCAAACAAAGCTAGAGGGAGCACGGAATCAGTCGGCAAATCCAATACTATATAAATAAACCGGACTTAAATCGAGAGATTGGATAGGATGAGGCTTGGTAAACCAAATGAGTATTGGAACTCATATGATATGGTTTAACAAGGCCTACATACTACAATGAAACCAAACCTAAGTGCTTTCGACCCATTGCGACCCATTAAGGTAGCTTATGCTACTTTAACGCGTCGTGTGCGTGAAACGCGTTCGGACCGTCTAACTAGTCCTATGACAAGTGTTATATGCCTAAACATGTTACATAATCAGTTATGTGACAAAAGTTTAGGTTACATATGCTTAATTACCAATTATACATGAAAAGGGTATTCTGGTAATTTACCTAAGGCATATAAACTACCTATCATACAACTACTTAAACGATGTGACCATAGGGTATAACCTCGGAAGGTTATTCCCTACCTACTATGGTCACCTAATGTATTTGGTCGGATCCTAATGATCGACCAAACTGGGTCGGGTTCGAGGGTATAGGAGATTTATCAGATCGCCTACCCTACGACCCTAGACAACGTGGTAATCAGTGGGCATAGTCCCAAGGGACTATGACCAACGTGATTACACTCACGTTGCGAAGTTCAAACGAACTTCGCATTGACCATTACTGGTCAACGCTGAAAGTCAAACAAAGTTTGACTTTCTGACTCGAAAAGCAGTAAAATAAGGAAAAGAACGAAAGAATACTTACGAAGGGTCCCCGAATGCTAAACTCGATTCAAAAATCTCAGGTATGAAACAAATGTTTCAACTTAGAGTTTCTCAAATCAAGTTTCTAGTGATTTTTAGCAATGGGGGTGGTTGGGTATTTATAGGAATACCCGAACCGTTAAGATCGTTTGTTGAATATCGTGCCTTAATCCAAGCCGTACATGTGTCGGAATGTTATGGTGACTAAATTGGCCACTCACCATAGGGTATCAACATGTGGCAAGGGATTAAGGAGTGGAGAACAGCTGTTAACAGCTGTTAATACGTCGAATCTGGTCCCGAAAGCGAAAAACTGAGTTTCTGCATGTTTTCTGCCCAGAATAGGCAGTCGCGTAGCGCGACTGGTAAGGCTACATGCAGTGGCGCTACGCCACTGCCCCCTTGTTTCAGCAAACTTTCAAAATTGGCAGAAATGGTCCCTGCAGCCCTTTTAAGCGATTTTCGATGCGTTTGAACCCCGTTAACCTCATTTCAAGGCTCTAAAATGAAGTTAAAGTATAGGGAACTCAAAACATGCTCAAAAATATGCCGGAGGTTGGTTCGTTTGGCCGTACGAACGCGATGTTCGCTTAATTACGACGGAATGCGCATAAGCGCGAAAAACGATCCAAATGACGCGACGAATGGATTTTTCTTAAGGCGAACACTAAAATATAATGTAGTCATGCTTACATAAATTTTTGGATGTCCAGATGTATTCAGAACGTAAGTTATGCGCGAAAATGCAAACTTGTGCACTTTTTGACACTTTTAGTCCCTGAATGACACAAAAGTTTATTTTAGCACACCGAACCCCTCAAAGCCTATTTCTAAGCTATGTAAAGGATATTTATGGTATGTTTAACTTATGGTCATGTTCCGGAATGTCTGTTACAGTTCAAATTGGCATACTTTCGCAGTTTGTCATATTTAGTCCCTGTAAGCGAGTTAACTTGTTTTTGCCATACCAAAGCCTTCAAAACTTATTTCTAAGTTTTTGTAAAGGTTATTTAAGGTATGTTAAGCCTATGTCACTATTTCGGAGTGTTCGTTGCATTAAACTGGTTATATTTACGCATCGGTGCGCGTATAACCTTCCAGAAAGTGATTTAGAGTTTGAAATTGAACGAGAATTGATATGTGCAAATGATACACATATTTTTACAAATCCCAAGTATGAATTATAATATTTCATTGGTTTGGTATTTGTTTGATAGCCGTGAAGGCACAGGTGTTACAGTCTCCCCTACTTTAGGAAATTTCGTCCCGAAATTTATTTAGAGGAAACTTGTGAGAGCTTGAAAGCATGAAGTTGAAAAGATCGAACAACATTGGTTAGGGTTCTTGAACTTCTAGGAACCTTAATAACATTATGTTTGCAATGTAAGAGGGACACTTATATACAAGTATATGAAGTGTCATTGGTGCGTCCACCGTACCTCCATTACATCGTTGTCATTTTGTTATTGTTGTCGCTATCGGTTCTTACACATAATAAATCTTACTGGGTTTCTGTGCACTAAATTTCATAATTATGTACGCGTCCATAATCAGACAATTCCTTGCACAGTTCACACAGTCTATTTTATAATGTGTAGGGGAAAACCAAATGAACATTCTTATGATGAGTGTGACTAGACCGCCCTAGAGTCCTTTTAATTAAATCAATAAATGATCTAAATAGACTATCAAGGAGTCTGTCCAGCTACATCACTAGATGTCGTTCTTTAACCAAATTGTGAATCAATCTTTTTGATTAGACCACTAAAAGGGTCTCTTATCGAACCATGGAGTGGTACCATATAACCCAAGGGTCTTAACTACAACGTAGAAGCCCATAAAGATTAAGGTAGTACCTTTTGAATATCCTACTATGAATCCCTCATATGAAGATATGAAAGATTCTATGAGGATTTGAAAATCGTATCACACAAAAACATAGAGGAGAACACACAAACACATAACATATAATCGCATCATCATTCAATTTGTTTAATTGTTTAATTTGTTATCGTTGGACACGGATATTTAAAGCATACTAGGGATCAAATCCTTAATTGCGGTAATTTGGATTGATCCATATGAATACCCTGCTTGTTGACTACATGACCCAAGAACTGAACTTCTTTAAGCCAAAATTTCCCCTTGGAGGATTTAGCGAAAAATTTGTTCCTTCTTTAAGGGTTCCAGTGTCAATGAAAGTGTTGATCGTTACCAGCTCGGGATATGAATAGATCAAGATGTCATTAATAACAATGACGAACTGATCCAAATAAGGCTTGCAGACTCAATTTATTAAGTCCATGAAGATGGCTGGAGTATTTGTCAACCTAAAAGGCATGACTGTAAACTCGTAGTGGCCATACTTCGTGCAGAAAACCGTTTTGGGAATATCTTCTTCGAGAATACAAAGTTGATGATACCCAAAACGCAAATCGATCTTGGAAAAGCATGAACGCTATGCAGTTGATCGGAGAAATCGTTGATTTAAGGTATGGGGGGATATCGATTCTTGATGGTAAGCTTACTAGGCTTACGTTAATCGATATACATTCGAAAAGATCCATTTTTCTTTTTCACAAGGAGAACAGGAGTTTCTCCAAGGAGAAAAGTTCGGACGGATGAATCCTTTATCAGACAACTCTTGAAGCTGTTTTGATAATTCTTGCATCTCGAACGGTGCAAGACGATAAGATACTTCAGATTTAAAAGAAACCAGTGTTTGAGGTTCTTAGGGAGATCTCAAGTGATCGTAAAAATGACAGAACCACACGAGTAGTTTTGTCTTTGTGTTGACATCACAAGGTTGAATCAAACATTCATACAATGGCATTAGTCAGAAAATAAAACCACAAATTTTTATTTATATAACAACCGCATTGTCTTTAAATGTTACAAGATACCAACCAGAGGAAAAACAAAATACTACTTGTTCACTCCTTCATCATTGAGTGCCTCATTGATGTTAAACACTCGACCACGTGCTGGATTCACATTGACGTTGGCGTTCGCATTCGGGTTTGCGTTAGCATTTGCATTCACCAATCTTGGGCAGTTGTGGCGGAAGTGACCAATCTCTCCGCAGTTGAAACATGAACCCAGTGGGAATCTCGCAGCATTCCCTTGAACCGGAGCTTGAACCTGAGCAGCCTGATTTTGTCCCAAACGACAAACCTTGGCCAAATGCCCAAGTTTACCACACGTCGTGCATTGCCAGCAAGCTTGTTGTACTGCGTGATGACCGTTGCAGCGTGCACAATAAGGTGCGGTACCGGCATATGCTTTCTTTGCAGGTGGCTGAGCTCCGCGGGTTCTGAGCAGTCTGTGCTGTAACAGCAAAGTTCTGGGCACCCTTCCGCTTCTTCGATTTCTTTGACGTCTCACCTTCCTTTCCCTTCTCGTTTTGACCATTCTTGCTATCCTCCTTGTCAGACCCCTGCTTCTTACCCTTGTCACCCTTTCTGTGTAACTTATTCTTCCGAATCTGCGACTCAGTCAATGTCGCAGCTAACTCGATCGCCTGACGGAGTGTGGCAGGGCTACTACCAGTAAGGATGTCTTGTACCGAGTCAGGTAGGCCATCGATGTACCTTTCGATAGCTATGTCAAGTGGGGTAACCATTGTCGGGCAAAGCAGACTCAGCTCCTCAAACCTATCAGTATACGCCCTGTGCTCACCACTATCTTGCTTCAACTCATCAAATTCCTTCTCCAAAGCTCGCTGCTCATGACAAGGACAGAATTCCCTCATCATCAGAGCCCTAAGTTCAGCCCATGTCTGTGCGAGAGCAACTTCCGCACCTCGGTCTCTCATTACCCCATTCCACCATGTAAGAGCCCTCTTCTGAAACACGCTCGAGGAGAACTCGACCTTGCGATTATCCGGGCACTGCACGTGGCGAAAAGTATTCTCAATGCTTTCGAACCACTAAAGAAGCCCAGTTGCTCCTTCAGAACCACTAAACTTGAGTGGTTTAGCCTGGTTGAAATCCTTGTATTTGCATAGTACATTGTTGTTGTTGTTGGCTTGGTTCCATTGAGCAAAGAGGTTTGGGAATTGAGCAGCCATTTGCTGCGCAATGATTTCTGCCAGCTCGGCAGTCTCTATCTGGTTTTCGCGTTGAGGAGGCATTGTCTAAAAGAGGAAATATGAAAGGAAACGAGTGAGAGAATTTAGACG
The DNA here is from genome assembly GCA_030545235.1 of Helianthus tuberosus. Classification (NCBI taxonomy): domain Eukaryota; kingdom Viridiplantae; phylum Streptophyta; class Magnoliopsida; order Asterales; family Asteraceae; genus Helianthus; species Helianthus tuberosus. The sequence goes on from CM060449.1 coordinate 108,151,354, forward strand.
AAAAGAATGAGATGAAACAAATCTGATGAAAGCAAGGATAGTGGTCATTTGTTTGTTACTACAAAGCAACAAACGACTTTGGTGATTAGTCAAAGTAAATAGGTTAAAAATAATGTATCGCGAAGACATGCTCGCCTATAAGTGAACACTCATCCCAAGAATTCCCAGGTAAGCACAACTGGTCTCGCGTCTGATGAGATGTATACGAAGTGCTTGCCTAGACAGAAAACCCAGAATACAGGCATTCACCCTTCCAGTTTGCACGTGTTCACATTATTTAAAACCCAAAACCTTGACGAGATTTTGAAAATTCAAAGGGGTTCAAAACCATATAACAGAGGGTTCAAAACCTTACAATAGAGGGTTCAAAACCTAGAAATTAATCATCCTAGAACAGATGATTAGTTTTCAAAGAGGTTTTGAAATTTATGTTCTTGTTGTGGTCGTCACCTAAGGATAGGTGACGGTATTGTTTTATGACTAAACGCAAGTAAACTCGCGTTAGGGTCCTAAGAAGGTTATAGACTAGGTCAAAGCATTACTAATAACCTAATTCCCTATAACCATTGGCTCTGATACCATCTTTTCTGTCACACCCCGACCGCGTAAAACAACAAATCGCGGCGGAAACATCGGGGCGTGTTGCAACAGAATTAATGTTTCATAACCATGGATATCAAAAGTATTTCGTTTTATTAAACATTGAGTAATTACATCGTCTGGAAATCTAAATACACTATTTAAACATAGTCTATCATTGTTATTGAGTTACTAAGGCCTTGTCCAGTCCTATGTGAGCATGCATCTTATCAATCGATATCATCCAACAATACCTGAAACATATGTGAAAACGAGGTCAGCAAAGAAATGCTGGCGAGTACATAGGTTTTGTGAAAATAAGATTCATGACTTCTGTTTAAGAAAATGTTTATTCATGAACCTTGTAATTTGCTTTGTCTTTGTAAATCATTTGAAAAATAATAAGTTCGGATGATAAGTATAAATAAGAGAATAATGCATGATTAAATGAATAACCATGTAAAATGAGTTTGTGTAAGATAAGTTGTTTGTAAATCAATGTCTTGTGAAAAGTATGTTACTTGTATAAAATGTTCTATGTCTCAAACTAAAATGATTCAAATAACGCTACAATATGTAATACCATACAAACACTTATATATAGGAAGTACCAGCGGCGTATCCACCATGCTTGTATCATATTACACACACATCGTTACTTAATCACTTAATCAAACCAAACAATGTAAAATGTCTATGTTTAAATCAATTGTCAAATGTATTGAATAATATGTCAAAGTATTCATGTCAAGATGTAAATCATGTCAAAATGTCTATGTCAAATATCCATGTCAAATGTCTATGTCAAATATCCATGTCAAATGTCTATGTCAAATATCCATGTCAAATGTCTATGTCAAATATCCATGTATGGCAAGTGAAATGTCTCAACTAAACCATATGCACAAAAACAAAGTATTGAAGTAAAACTTGGTTTAAATCAAAGTTATGTTTTGTGGAAAATACATGATCAAATGTCAATCATGTACAAATGTTTACCCAAATGTTAAAACTTGTTCTTGTTCTTAACAAACCCTTACCAAAGGGTAAGTTAATATTTTAATTGTGAAACTACTTTATGGTCGATTCTCTAATAACATTCAAACCTTCTTGACGCGTTCCTCGCTCCATCTCGCTCTCGTTCTCGTTCTTAATAAACCCTTACCAAAGAGTAAATTAATAATTTCGTTCTTAACAAACCCTTACCAAAGGATAAATTAATAATCTCGTTCTTAACAAACCCTTACCAAAGGATAAATTAATAATCTCGTTCTTAACAAACCCTTACCAAAGGATAAATTAATAATTTCTTTCTTAACAAACCCTTACCAAAGGATAAATTAATAATCTCGTTCTTGAAACCATTGTTATTGTTCTTGAAACCACATTGTAATTGTTATTGTAATCGTTGTTATCGTTCTTGAAACTATTGTTATTGTTCTTGAAACCACATTGTAATTGTTATTGTAATCGTTGTTATCGTTCTTGAAACTATTGTTATTGTTCTTGAAACCATTGATAAAACATTTAGCACATATGAGTCACCCCAAAACAGTTGAAAACAGTAAAAGAGGGGAATAATGTACTCGCCTGAGAATGCTTGGAGGTCTTGAACAACAACCAAACAAAGCTAGAGGGAGCACGGAATCAGTCGGCAAATCCAATACTATATAAATAAACCGGACTTAAATCGAGAGATTGGATAGGATGAGGCTTGGTAAACCAAATGAGTATTGGAACTCATATGATATGGTTTAACAAGGCCTACATACTACAATGAAACCAAACCTAAGTGCTTTCGACCCATTGCGACCCATTAAGGTAGCTTATGCTACTTTAACGCGTCGTGTGCGTGAAACGCGTTCGGACCGTCTAACTAGTCCTATGACAAGTGTTATATGCCTAAACATGTTACATAATCAGTTATGTGACAAAAGTTTAGGTTACATATGCTTAATTACCAATTATACATGAAAAGGGTATTCTGGTAATTTACCTAAGGCATATAAACTACCTATCATACAACTACTTAAACGATGTGACCATAGGGTATAACCTCGGAAGGTTATTCCCTACCTACTATGGTCACCTAATGTATTTGGTCGGATCCTAATGATCGACCAAACTGGGTCGGGTTCGAGGGTATAGGCGATTTATCAGATCGCCTACCCTACGACCCTAGACAACGTGGTAATCAGTGGGCATAGTCCCAAGGGACTATGACCAACGTGATTACACTCACGTTGCGAAGTTCAAACGAACTTCGCATTGACCATTACTGGTCAACGCTGAAAGTCAAACAAAGTTTGACTTTCTGACTCGAAAAGCAGTAAAATAAGGAAAAGAACGAAAGAATACTTACGAAGGGTCCCCGAATGCTAAACTCGATTCAAAAATCTCAGGTATGAAACAAATGTTTCAACTTAGAGTTTCTCAAATCAAGTTTCTAGTGATTTTTAGCAATGGGGGTGGTTGGGTATTTATAGGAATACCCGAACCGTTAAGATCGTTTGTTGAATATCGTGCCTTAATCCAAGCCGTACATGTGTCGGAATGTTATGGTGACTAAATTGGCCACTCACCATAGGGTATCAACATGTGGCAAGGGATTAAGGAGTGGAGAACAGCTGTTAACAGCTGTTAATACGTCGAATCTGGTCCCGAAAGCGAAAAACTGAGTTTCTGCATGTTTTCTGCCCAGAATAGGCAGTCGCGTAGCGCGACTGGTAAGGCTACATGCAGTGGCGCTACGCCACTGCCCCCTTGTTTCAGCAAACTTTCAAAATTGGCAGAAATGGTCCCTGCAGCCCTTTTAAGCGATTTTCGATGCGTTTGAACCCCGTTAACCTCATTTCAAGGCTCTAAAATGAAGTTAAAGTATAGGGAACTCAAAACATGCTCAAAAATATGCCGGAGGTTGGTTCGTTTGGCCGTACGAACGCGATGTTCGCTTAATTACGACGGAATGCGCATAAGCGCGAAAAACGATCCAAATGACGCGACGAATGGATTTTTCTTAAGGCGAACACTAAAATATAATGTAGTCATGCTTACATAAATTTTTGGATGTCCAGATGTATTCAGAACGTAAGTTATGCGCGAAAATGCAAACTTGTGCACTTTTTGACACTTTTAGTCCCTGAATGACACAAAAGTTTATTTTAGCACACCGAACCCCTCAAAGCCTATTTCTAAGATATGTAAAGGATATTTATGGTATGTTTAACTTATGGTCATGTTCCGGAATGTCTGTTACAGTTCAAATTGGCATACTTTCGCAGTTTGTCATATTTAGTCCCTGTAAGCGAGTTAACTTGTTTTTGCCATACCAAAGCCTTCAAAACTTATTTCTAAGTTTTTGTAAAGGTTATTTAAGGTATGTTAAGCCTATGTCACTATTCCGGAGTGTTCGTTGCATTAAACTGGTTATATTTACGCATCGGTGCGCGTATAACCTTCAAGAAAGCGATTTAGAGTTTGAAATTGAACGAGAATTGATATGTGCAAATGATACACATATTTTTACAAATCCCAAGTATGAATTATAATATTTCATTGGTTTGGTATTTGTTTGATGGCCGTGAAGGCACAGGTGTTACACAAACTAAACCTAACATGTGTATATGTGACCGCATTTAACTAACTAGATGGGGGTGAGGGTGACAAAACACAAGAGATCATACATGATGAAGAAAGTGGCAGATATACCACAGCAGGTTCGGCAGCTACTATAAAAAAAGTGGCGGATGTGGAGTCATACGTGACGAAGAAAAGGAGGCAAAACTTGAACAGACGAAAGCTACACCCACAAGTAAGTTCTAGGTTTTTTTTTTCATTCAACCCTTAAATAAACTCTGGTATAAGCTGTTAAATGTGTATAAAAATAAAAAATAAAACGGATCATACACAAAAAAACTAACACGTATATGTATGTCTGCCTGTAAATGAATAGAATTGGACAAGAGCAACAAAACAAAAAACATGCCAGGATTGCTTGATGGGCCTACCTTTCAGCTACTCACACAAGACGCTGAACTAGGTAAGTCATGATTCAAAAAAAAAAAAAAAAAAGCGAACATGTGTCATTTGTGTAGACAAGAGAAAATGGAACTTATCAGAGCCAAAAAAAAATGCAGGTGTTGATGTCAATGATACAGATAATACGGAAACTTTCGTACCACCTGAGGTGCAAAAAAGTGATGGCATGAATCAAGAAGATAAGCATTCAAAAGAAAAAGAGACCAAAAATACAATCAATGGTAAGTTCTACTTGTTTTTAACTTCGTTCAAACACTATAATAAACTGGGCATTTTTTTGTTAATACTGACGAACAAAAAATAAAATTAAGAAGACAAGGGAACAAGTGATAATGATATCATGCATAAGACTTGCGTAACCGCACTTGAATCAAAACGAAGAAAACCATTTAGTAGGTTCAACCGGTCATGTGATGACCTTGATGACAAAATGGAAATCTATAATACATCGGAAGAACAACGTATATGGGATTTTCTGTTCGATATGAAATACTCAATGTAAGCTTTCATTTAAATATTAAAATACTAGGTGTTACATTATGCAAAGCTTTGCTCCTGTTACATTAGGGAATGTTTTGCTCCAAATAGTATGTTTTTTTTTTAATAGTCTATTTTGTTTTAAATGTATAACAACATACATTTTTTCACGAACAACATACAGGCCATGGAAAATGGTCATCTTGTTGTCTAGCAGGGTAACAAAAAAATTCGGTCAATCTGCTGAGTAAGTTCACTTCTATAAAATATACGTAAAACATAGTAGTGCTAGTTTTTTAATATCCAGAATCTGTTTTAAAAATCTAACATTGTCTTACGTAGAGATGTTATCTTCAAGAGTATGGTCGTTGAAATCACAAAGACGCTGATGCGTAGAGTGAGGGAGGAAGTGAAGGTGTATTCTGATGTGGTTGATGCTTGGGTAGATGTAATGAATTATGAAGAAGTTGATAGAACTACCGACTGCGAGACGCGTATTTATTTTAGAACAACTGTCATAGTAAGTATTCATACTATATTATTTGATCTTTGTCTATGATGTTGGATTTATTAAAGTTTGTTTGTGGGACATGGGTTACGGGGGCATCTAAATCAGTTGTTTATTTGGCATGTTGGATTTATTATATATTTATCATATTTGAATAACTTATTATAAACCAATATAACTTACTAGTCGAATTGCTATGTATCCGTTGGAAAATAATAACCGAGACAAGAATCCCATAAATTAGCCAGTTAGTTACGAAAGTCTAGTAGTCACTTTTGATTTGAGCCTTTTTGTACGTTGTAAGTTTTCCTATTTAAAGGCATTTTTGGTTTATTGAATTCGTGTCTTGCACCACTTTATTGACACATCTTATTTAAAAAAAAAACAGGACAACTGGTTATTGACGGATTCTACTTGTGATGATGCTGAACGTATGAAAGCGTTTCGCGAAAGGATGATGGGTGCCGACGCATATGAACTCATTGGGATCAAAATGCTTTTCTTTCCAATCCTAGAGGAAGATCAATATTACTTGATTGTTTTCGATCTGGAAAACGGCGCAATAACAGTGATAGACCACAAGCCTGATTGTACACCCTTAGTTGGAATTAGGGATCATCAAGATTACTTCAATAAAGATACCCCATACAAAGTGGTTAGTCATTTTCTTTTCTTGTAAACATTAGGATGAAAAAACAATAACTGATTATTTTATTGTTTTTTAACAGAAGCATATGTTGGTCACTTATTTGGAGGGTTCCGAACATCCGTCAAAGGATCAACTTGCAGCAACCAAGATTAAGAGCTGTGATATCCATTGGACGACCGCTGCGCATCCAATGGATAGTGCAATATTCCTTATGCAACACATGCAGAATTTTAACGGCATCAATGAACTTTTGAATGTGGTTTTAGCAGCCACTGGAAGAGAAAGCAAAACCAGATTCTTGCCCTCCGAAAAAAATTCGCCACACGCATACTACTCTCTGATGTGAATTTAATGAAGGGAAAGGTTCGCGATGCCGCATTATCAGTGTAAGCTGCTGCTCCATGTGCTAATGTCATGTTTTTGTGGACAACTTAAATTTAACTCGTACTTTTCCGGTTGGCTCTCTATGTATTTGACTATTTATGTATGTCGTTGATCTGGAACACATGTCTGTGTACTTTTAACGTTACATTTTGGTGAACCATAAGTACACTAATGGAAAGTTTGACTAAGATACATATTTTCTTTTGAAAAGCATACAATGTTATGTAGTAAAAAAGGTGTAACAAAAGGTTATAGCTTCTCTAAAACTTTTAAAATAAGAATGCAATCTTTTCGTTTGATAACTTGTTTGATAACTTTAACAATGAATAAATGTAATACAATGTTACGTCTAATATGTGTGTTCTTTGCTGTAATAATTAGTGTTAGTCAAACAGTCGTAATCATCAGTACAACCTAGTTTGTTACAAAAATAAACCAGTACGAAAAATACCTATTTCGTTACAAAAATCAGTACAAAAAAAATGTAACAACATATATTAAAATGGGTCATCTCTTCGGTAAAGATGATAAACACTACTCCTTGTTATAATATTTATATAAACTAAAAAAAAGTACAATCTTACAAATTAATGCTGCCAGTTTGGGAGTGTCCAATGTGGACAAAAAGGACGCACATACACCAGTACCATATCCAAGAAATATCCATAGTACTCATTCATTCTAATAATATATATATAAACAAAAAAAGTACAATCTCATATAAATGCTGCAGTATGGGGAGTCTAAATTGGACAAAAAGGAAGGATATGGTTGATGTGTACAGTAAAGAAGGAAAAAACATAACATAATAAAAAAAATGTGTACTTCTATTTTATCCCCATTGTCTCTTTGTCTTTTCTTACACATTTAAAAAAAGATACGTATGGATCTGCTGTATACGATTAGTGTTAGTCTAAGTCTCATGATTTGATAACTATAGTACAAGCATTTATTGAATCCCCATTGTCTCTTTGTGATGTGATAATAAATATATATATATATATATATATATATATAGGGAGAGGATCATGAGAAAACTAGATATAAATGAGAAAAACCAAAAAAACACTAAAAAGGAGGGGGGAGACTTTTAATGATGGAGGGGGGACTTTTAATGAAGGAGGGGTAAAATTGGAAAAAAAATATATAACTTTTCAAACATTTCCCATTTCTCTATACGTTATCATTTTAAAACAAAAATGACACCATAAGATCACAAATTTTTGTATCTTTCATTCAAGTATATTCGAGCATATTTTTTATGACATAAAAAAAGATTTATGGTGTCGTCTTGTTTTCAATACTATTATTATAGTAGTGCACATGTGCAATATAACATGTACTACAATTGCATTACATGCTTAAAATTAGCTTTTTGAGTCTAGTTTAGCTTTTAGGGTTAGTTTTTTTGGAGGTTTAGGATTAGGATTAAGTTTTTGGGTGTGGGGGGGAGGGGGTTTAGGTTTTTGGGGGGTGGGGGGGGGTTTAGGTTTTTTTTATTGCATTACATGCTTAAAATTAGCTTTTTGAGTCTAGTTTAGCTTTTATGGTTAGTTTTTTTTTGAGGTTTAAGATTAGGATTAGGTTTTTGGGTGTGGGGGGGAGGGGGGTTTAGGTTTTTGGGGGTGGGGGGGGGGGGGTTAGGTTTTTTTCGGGTTTATATTTAGGGTTTAGTTTTAGGTTTTCGGGAGGGTGGGGGGGTTTAGGTTTTTGGGGGGTGTCGGTGGGGGGTGGGTTAAGTGGTTTAAGCTTTATGTATTAGTGCACATGTGCAGTATTTTTTTTTTTTTGAAATTTTTTTTCCTTACATAAAAAGTAGCGATTTTTTAAAAAAAAATTGTAAAAAAAAAAAATTTGGTATGTTTTTAGGTTTTTTTAGGCTTTTTTGGTTAGTTTTTTGGTTAGTTTTTTGGTTTTCTCATTTAAACTAGTTTTCTCATGATCCATCCCCTATATATATATATGTGTGTGTGTGTGTGTGTGTGTGTATGCACGTTTGGGTAAAAAAAGGAGGGAAGAATCAAAAGTTCAAAACTTTAATATGAAATGACAGCAACTGTAAAGAGACTTGTTACATCAAGTGTAAATACTTGCTAAGAAATGACAGCCTTGAAAAACAATGTACTGGTTGAAATACATGCAATCTCCTAGATGGGGTTTTGGCGGGAAAATACAAAAAGAGTGAAAAAACTAAATATATAAGTTACATTTATAAATGAAGTAAAAATGAAGGCCCTAATATGATTTATATTTGCCCAAACCTGGAAATTTATGTAACTTCTTTCATATATATAATATAATTATGTTACATTTGCCCCATACAAAGACTTCAACATGTAACACCTCATGATTTCCTTACTTGCAAATATATAATATAATTATGTTACTTGCTTTCGAATAAAAAGAAAGAGGAAAAAAATACTTATATTCTATGTTGGTTAGTGTATTAAATTTAATGTTGATGTAAACTGATGTAAACAATCTAATTAAACTAGTGATTTTCATCCTCGCGCGTTGCGCGAGTGAATTCGGTGTTAAATATACTAACGCATATCCGCGTTCTTTAACCGCAAACCCAACAACCCCACTTGATTTCGCTTATTACTTTTTCTTCACAACCCATGTAGGTTCCTATAGAGCTGGTAAATGGTAAATTTTCTTACATTCCTAAGCAAATATCAATATTACCAATTTGATGCATAACTCAACATTTATCATCACCGATTTAAGATGTCATCCTAACGACCACAACGGAAAAATTACTAAGCATAATACTATTTAGACTACAATAGACTGCATTTAATTTACCAAGTAGACATGCAAAACTTAAAAATGGGTCAACTAAATTCAATTTTAAAGCAGATCAATCGAATTCTTTGAAACGCCAAACAACTAATACATGTCACACACTTTAACAAAAAAAAAAACATAAAGTGTCACAGAATAAAAGCAGAAAACATAACACGATGTACACAAGATTAGAATGTGACAACTGTCAAAAATCCAGGTATCCGTACAATTAATTAATCTTGATGAATGCTTAATGACTGTGCTGGAATTACAATTAACTACATGTGATTACTGCCATACACAAACATGTGCATCATACATTGTTTAATGACATATCAATATTGCATGAAAGCTATATTGCCTTGAATGATGCATTAAGTATAGTTAGCACAGTGAACGGATAAATCAGAAATATGCTGACGAAGTTCAGCACATAGACAGAGAGTGTTTTTGAGACCCAGTGTGGACCAGAACCAAGTACTACACTAGTATAGAGTGTAGGGAAGTAAGGACCACAAAACTGCTTTACTAAGTGATAGTTTAAGTGCCGAAAAGTGCCTAAAACCCACATAAAGTGCAGAATTCTGCAAAATACAGCAAAAATCAACATTTTAACAAGCTAATATTATGCATAAATATGACTAAATGGTCCTGAATGCTTTCCTAAGTGTCGGGAACTAAAAGTGTCACAAAAAGATACATAAAGCACACTAAAGTGTAAGGTTTAGCACTTTAACGAACCAGTATCTAACCGAACAACCAGACACTACCCGAAACACCAAATTTACACTAGAAGCATTGTTTTAATGTTTTCAAGCTAGTTATGGTCCCCGAACATCATAACACCCCATACAAAATATCTGGTAACTAAAACACTTAACCTACACTTGGATTAGAAATAGATTGCAACTAAGTGATTGAACCTACTCTACATACCCCCCCACTTACAATCGGCCATACCACCACCACCATACCCCAAGATTTTATTTCCTTTTTATAATGGATCTTGTTTTTGCTTTTGCTTTTTATAACACAATACACACAAGATATTAAGGAATGATGGTTATAAGAATGGCATGAGAGTTCAAGAGATCATTATTCACACACACAACACACACACTCGATCTCTCTCCCTCTCATTAGCTTTTATTGTCACACCCCGACCACGTAGAACATACAAAACGTGGCGGAAACATCGGGGAGTGTTGTAACAGAATTAATGTTTCACAACCATGGAAATTTAAGTTTCGTTTTATTGATTAAAAGTGTTACAATGTCTTAATCAAACAAGGAAAAATACAACATAATTAACTATTCTTGCATCTTTTATTGTCACTAAAGCCCATGTCTGTCTATGTGTATCTTGATCATCTTATGCAACAGCTCCTGAAAAACACATGTGAAAATAGGTACGTCAGCATAAAAATGCCTGTGAGATACATAGGTTTTGTGAAAATAAGATTCATGACTTATGTTTGAGAAAATGTTTAGTCATGAACCTTGTTATTTGCTTTGTCTTTTAAATCATTTGAAAAACGATAAGATCAGATGATAAGTATAAATAAATGTAAGGTTAAATGAATAACCAAGTAAAATATGTTTGCATAAGATAAGTTGTTTATAAATCAATGTCTTGTGAAAAGTATGTTATTTGTATGAAATGTTCTATGTCTCAAACTGAAATGATTCAAATAACGTTACGACATGTAATACCATACAAACACTTATATATAGGAAGTACCAGCGGCGTATCCACCATGCTTGTATCATATTACACACGCATCGTTACTTAATCACTTAATCAAACCAAACCAACCAATGTAAGAAGTCTATGTTTAAATCAATTGTCAAATGTATTAAATAATATGTCAAAGTGTTCATGTCAAGATGTAAATCATGTAGTATGTATAACCAAATGTCAAAAGTGTTTGTGTCAAATGTCTATGTCAAAATGTCATGTATGGCAAGTGAAATGTCTCAAACTAAACCATATGCACAAAAACAAAGTATTGAAGTAAAACTTGGTTTAAATCAAAGCTATGTTTTGTGTAAATGCACGCAAATATTTAATATGAACATTTATGCGGTATTGTGAAAATGCATACATCCAAGCCTTGCGACTGTGGTGATAAACCCTTTAAACAAATTAAAAGTCTATCTGTCTTATATCATCGAATTCGGTCATTCCTTTCATCCCCTTTCCCTGGGATGTCCGGAACGGGAGTTGTCAATTCCTATGGTACCACTACCTACTAACGAACGGCATGATCGGTGTTAATGAATGTATTGTCCCATGTAAACAAACCAAATGTCATACCAAAATGTAAGCATGTGAAAACAATGCACTAAGTATGTATTCAAATGAACATACATAGCGTGAAATGTCATGTAAAACGATGTACTAAGTAATGCACATAATGGGCACACCTAGCAGGAAATGTCATGTAAAACAATGTACTAAGTAATGCACATAATGAGCACACCTAGCATGAAATGTCATGAAATCATGTACTATATTGTACTAACGAACATAGCAGGTATATGATGTGAAAACAGGAAAGCACGAAAGTAACAAGTAGGCACATGTGTTCCACCCCAAAACAGTTTGGAAAACAGTAAAAGAGGGGTCTATGTACTCACTTGAGATTGCTCAGAAGTCCTAGGATAACCACCAAGCAAAGCTAGAGATCACGGAATCAAACGGCACCTACTATAGGTAACTACATTAATAAACCGGACCTAAATCGGAAGATCGGGTAGCATTAGGGTTTGTAAACCAAACGAGTGTAGAGACTCGTGTCATTTGGTTTAACAAAGCCTACATGCTAAATGAAACTTAACCTAAGTGTTTACGACCCATTACGACCCGTTTAGGTAGCTTATGCTACTTTAACGCGTCGTTCGCGTGAAACGCGTTCGGACCGCCTAACTAGTCCTATGACAAGTGTTATATGCCTAAACATGTTACATAATCAGTTATGTGACAAAAGTTTAGGTTACATATGCTTAATTACCAATTATACATGAAAAGGGTATTCTGGTAATTTACCTAAGGCATATAAACTACCTATCATACAACTACTTAAACGATGTGACCATAGGGTATAACCTCGGAAGGTTATTCCCTACCTACTATGGTCACCTAATGTATTTGGTCGGATCCTAATGATCGACCAAACTGGGTCGGGTTCGAGGGTATAGGCGATTTATTAGATCGCCTACCCTACGACCCTAGACAACGTGGAAATCAGTGGGCATAGTCCCAAGGGACTATGACCAACGTGATTACACTCACGTTGCGAAGTTCAAACGAACTTCGCATTGACCATTACTGGTCAACGCTGAAAGTCAAACAAAGTTTGACTTTCTGACTCGAAAAGCAATAAAATAAGGAAAAGAACGAAAGAATACTTACGAAGGGTCCCCGAATGCTAACCTCGATTCAAAAATCTCAGGTATGAAACAATAGTTTCAACTTAGAGTTTCTCAAATCAAAGTTCTAGTGATTTAAGCAATGGGGGGTATGGGGTATTTATAGTTTTCGGTCCACCGTTAAGATCGTTTCATGGAAAACGTGCCTTAATCCCACCCGTACAAGTGTCGGGAAGTTGTGGTGGCTCAAAATGGTTCTTATCATCTGACTAGGCAAAGGAGAACATGTGGTTGTGGATTAAACATGTGCAAACAGGCTGTTTAAAAACACTGCATCTGGTCTGTGCAAGGCTAGCGCACCGCTACGCTAAAAGTGTAGCGCACCGCTAGGCCATAGTTTGGCAGATTTACACTTTTGGTCCCTGCAGTGCAATAAGCCCATTTCTGACACGTTTAAGGCCCGTTAACCCCATTTCAAAGCTCTAAAATGAAGTTAAAGTATAGGGTACTTAAAATGTGCTCAAAAATATCTCGGATGTCGGTTCGTTTAGCCGTACGAACGCGATGTTCGCTTAATTACGACGGAATGCGCACAAGCGCGAAAAACGATCCAAATGACGCGACGAATGGATTTTTCTTATGGCGAACACTAAAATATAATGTAGTCATGCTTACATAAATTTTTGGATGTCCAGATGTATTCAGATCGTAAGTTATGCGCGAAAATGCAAACTTGTGCACTTTTTGACACTTTTAGTCCCTGAATGACACAAAAGTTTATTTTAGCACACCGAACCCCTCAAAGCCTATTTCTAAGCTATATAAAGGATATTTAAGGTGTGTTTAACTTATGGTCATGTTCCGGAATGTCTGTTACAGTTCAATTTGGCATACTTTCGCAGTTTGTCAAGTTTAGTCCCTGTAAGCGAATTAGCTTGTTTTTGTCATACCAAAGCCTTCAAAACTTATTTCTAAGTTATGTAAAGGTTATTTAAGGTATGTTAAGCCTATGTCACTATTCCGGAGGGTTTGTTACATTAAACTGGTTATATTTACGCATCGGTGCGCGTATAACCTTCCAGAAAGCGATTTAGAGTTTGGAATTGAACAAAATTTGATATGTGCAAATGATACACATATTTTTACAAATCCCAAGTAAGAAATATAATATTTCATTGGTTTGGTATTTGTTTGATGGCCGTGGAGGCACAGGTGTTACAGTCTCCCCTACTTTAGGAAATTTCCTCCCGAAATTTATTTAGAGGAAACTTGTGAGAGCTTGAAAATATGAAGTTGAAAAGATCAAACAACATTGGTTAGGGTTCTGAACTTCTAGTAACCTTTAGTAACATCATGATTGCAATGTAAGAGGGATACTTATATACAAGTATATGAAGCGTCATTGGTGCGTCCACCGTACCTCCATTACATCGTTCTCATTTCGTTATTGTTGTCACTATCGGCTCATACACATAATAAATCTTACTGGGTTTCTGTGCACTAAATTTCATAATTATGTACGCGTCCATAATTAGACAATTCCTTGCATAGTTCACTCAGTCTATTTTATAATGTGTAGGGGAAAACCAAATGAACAAACCTGTGATGAGTGTGACTAGACCACCATAGAGTCCTTTTTATTAAATCAATAAATGATCTAAATAGACTATCAAGGAGTCTGTTCAGCTACATCACTAGATGTCGTTCTTTAACCAAATTATGAATCAATCTTTTTGATTAGACCACTAAAGGGTTTCTTATGAATCATGGAGCAGTACTATATAATCCAAGGGTCTTAACTATTACATAGAAGCCCTTTAAGGATTGAAGGTAGTACCTTTTGAATATCCTGCTACGAATCTCTCATATGAAGATATGAAAGATCCTGCGAGGATTTGGATAACGAATATCCAGAGTATTAAAAACACAAAAATGCATAAAAGAAAACATGAGATGAATAAACACATAGTCACATAACCACAAAATTGTTTAACTAGAAGTTTGTTCTGCTAACAGAGTACATGTATTTAAAGCACACTAGGAATCCATCTCGTGGATTTCATTTGGTACTTTAAACATTATCAAGAATCTAACTATAAAGATAGAAAGATCTTTAAAAGAAAAAATTCGATTTCGATTATAAGGAACCGAAATGTTCGAATTTAGGTAAATAAGGAATCCAATTAAGGACTCTGATTTGAATGATGATCATCCACAAGGATCTAATTGTGAAGATAAAAAGATCCCATATGGATTTTAGAAGTTGAAGATGTTTTGAAACCTTGCACTGGACGTGCTTATGTCAAAACATGAAGTAAAAATGCTTATGAAATTGAGATGCTAGATATGCCAAGGCGACATATGAAGCAGAATTTTGAAGGTTAAGTCAATGTATGAGGAAAATATTTTTGAAAACTATGCATGGGGTTCTTTTAAGAAAAGTGTGTTTAACGTTTTTGAAACCTTATATATAATACTTTTTGAAATCATAAAGTAGGTGTATTAGGTAGATATATTTACAAAAATGTTTTAAAATCATGCGAGATGAATTTTGAAATTATGTATAAGGTTTTTGAAAGACATGAATGATGCTTTTCGAAATCATGCACTTGATCAGAAAATGTATTGTGTTAATATTGTCTTTAGACTATATGAAATATTTTGAAATTAGAAAGGTTGGTTTTAATAACATGGCCAATGTTTTTGAAATAACATAGACAATGCATCTAAAAAAATTGTTTTCAAACTATATGAAATGTTTTGAGATCATGAAGATTGTTTTGAAATACTGGTACTGTGTATGTTGAAAAATCAAAACGTAATGGGTATGAGATTTGAAAATACCCTTAGTTATCTAACCAAGGATTTAAAGGTACTGATGTGCAAAAAGCACGATTACACATAATTTCACTTTATTTCATGTACTTCGTTTCTTAGAATGAAACGAGTACTTAGAACTTTCGAGGAAATTATGAGCGATCACTTGAAAGGGAGAAATCACAAGAGTAATTTGTAAGGAACATAGTCCCTTAATGTAGGTATTATAGGGAAATTCTATACATACATGTAACTATACTTGTATATCAGAATTGTGAACAACAACTTTTATTTATGAACAAGACATATTGTTTCTCATTACTAGAAAACGAAAGAAACAACAGCATAAGACAGCAACATCTTCTATTCAGCCAACTGCTCATCCGTGGGTCAAATTTGCATTAGCAAGCTTTGGGCAATCCCTTAGGAAATGGCCCATCTCGCCACAGTTATAGCAAGGCCCTCGTGAGAAACGAGCTTGAGCAGGAGTGTCGCCAGCTTGATTTGGTACAGCTGCAGTTGGGCAAACCCTTGCTGTATGACCTATAAGTCCACAAATCTGACATTTGCGGCACTTCACATTAGGGTGATGATGAAGGTTACATTGGTTGCACAAGGGTGCAGTTCCATTGTATGGCTTCCTAGCAGGGGGTTGAGCTGGTTGGTTGGGGAAGGCTTGACCATTGTGAGCGACCACGGCGAAGTTCTGAGAAGCCTTTCGCTTCTTTGACTTCTTAGGGAATCGTTCATCCATGGTCTTTGATTCCTCGATTGGTTTCTTGTCTGGTGGTGCTATCACCTGACTAGGTCCTGCCTGTCTTGGTGACTCTTGAGTGGCTTCATCCTGGAGACGATACATGGCAGTAGCTAATTCCACAGTCTTCAGGACTACTTCGCCTATTCGCTGAGCGAATTTGGCAGTCTGCTTGGATATCTGGGAGTCATCGTGATGAAGAGACATTCTAGAAGAAAGTGAAGGACAGAGGAAGAAGCAAGTGAAAGGTTATTGGGTAATCAATACAGAATGGTAACAAATGAAAATAGTGATTATTTGTTTGTTACCTAAGGCAAACAAATGAGATGGTGACTAATCAAAGTAAATGGGTCAAAAATAATGTATCGTGAAGACATGCTCGCCTATAAGTGAACACTCATCCCAAGAATTCCCAGGTAAGCACAACTGGTCTCGCGTCTGATGAGATGTATACGAAGTGCTTGCCTAGACAGAAAACCCAGAATACAGGCATTCACCCTTCCAGTTTGCACGTGTTCACATTATTTAAAACCCAAAACCTTGACGAAGTTTCGAAAACTCAAAGAGGTTCAAAACCATATAATAGAGAGTTCAAAACCTAGTAATCAATCATCCTAGAACAGATGATTAGTTTTTAAAGCGGTTTTGAAATTCATGTTCTTGTTGTGGTTGTCGCCTAAGGATAGGTGACAGTAGTGTTTTATGACTAAACGCAAGTAAACTCGCGTTAGGGTCCTAAGAAGGTTATAGACTAGGTCAAAGCATTACTAATAACCTAATTCCCTATAACCATTAGCTCTGATACCATCTTTTCTGTCACACCCCGACCACGTAGAACATACAAAACGTGGCGGAAACATCGGGGAGTGTTGTAACAGAATTAATGTTTCACAACCATGGAAATTTAAGTTTCGTTTTATTGATTAAAAGTGTTACAATGTCTTAATCAAACAAGGAAAAATACAACATAATTAACTATTCTTGCATCTTTTATTGTCACTAAAGCCCATGTCTGTCTATGTGTATCTTGATCATCTTATGCAACAGCTGCTGAAAAACACATGTGAAAATAGGTACGTCAGCATAAAAATGGCTGTGAGATACATAGGTTTTGTGAAAATAAGATTCATGACTTATGTTTGAGAAAATGTTTAGTCATGAACCTTGTTATTTTCTTTGTCTTTTAAATCATTTGAAAAACGATAAGATCAGATGATAAGTATAAATAAATGTAAGGTTAAATGAATAACCAAGTAAAATATGTTTGCATAAGATAAGTTGTTTATAAATCAATGTCTTGTGAAAAGTATGTTATTTGTATGAAATGTTCTATGTCTCAAACTGAAATGATTCAAATAACGTTACGACATGTAATACCATACAAACACTTATATATAGGAAGTACCAGCGGCGTATCCACCATGCTTGTATCATATTACACACGCATCGTTACTTAATCACTTAATCAAACCAAACCAACCAATGTAAGAAGTCTATGTTTAAATCAATTGTCAAATGTATTAAATAATATGTCAAAGTGTTCATGTCAAGATGTAAATCATGTAGTATGTATAACCAAATGTCAAAAGTGTTTGTGTCAAATGTCTATGTCAAAATGTCATGTATGGCAAGTGAAATGTCTCAAACTAAACCATATGCACAAAAACAAAGTATTGAAGTAAAACTTGGTTTAAATCAAAGCTATGTTTTGTGTAAATGCATGCAAATATTTAATATGAACATTTATGCGGTATTGTGAAAATGCATACATCCAAGCCTTGCGACTGTGGTGATAAACCCTTTAAACAAATTAAAGGTCTATCTATCTTATATCATCGAATTCGGTCATTCCTTTCATCCCCTTTCCCTGGGATGTCCGGAACGGGAGTTGTCAATTCCTATGGTACCACTACCTACTAACGAACGGCATGATCGGTGTTAATGAATGTATTGTCCCATGTAAACAAACCAAATGTCATACCAAAATGTAAGCATGTGAAAACAATGCACTAAGTATGTAATCAAATGAACATACATAGCGTGAAATGTCATGTAAAACGATGTACTAAGTAATGCACATAATGGGCACACCTAGCATGAAATGTCATGAAATCATGTACTATATTGTACTAACGAACATAGCAGGTATATGATGTGAAAACAGGAAAGCACGAAAGTAACAAGTAGGCACATGTGTTCCACCCCAAAACAGTTTGGAAAACAGTAAAAGAGGGGTCTATGTACTCACTTGAGATTGCTCAGAAGTCCTAGGATAACCACCAAGCAAAGCTAGAGATCACGGAATCAAACGGCACCTACTATAGGTAACTACATTAATAAACCGGACCTAAATCGGAAGATCGGGTAGCATTAGGGTTTGTAAACCAAACGAGTGTAGAGACTCGTGTCATTTGGTTTAACAAAGCCTACATGCTAAATGAAACTTAACCTAAGTGTTTACGACCCATTACGACCCGTTTAGGTAGCTTATGCTACTTTAACGCGTCGTTCGCGTGAAACGCGTTCGGACCGCCTAACTAGTCCTATGACAAGTGTTATATGCCTAAACATGTTACATAATCAGTTATGTGACAAAAGTTTAGGTTACATATGCTTAATTACCAATTATACATGAAAAGGGTATTCTGGTAATTTACCTAAGGCATATAAACTACCTATCATACAACTACTTAAACGATGTGACCATAGGGTATAACCTCGGAAGGTTATTCCCTACCTACTATGGTCACCTAATGTATTTGGTCGGATCCTAATGATCGACCAAACTGGGTCGGGTTCGAGGGTATAGGCGATTTATTAGATCGCCTACCCTACGACCCTAGACAACGCGGAAATCAGTGGGCATAGTCCCAAGGGACTATGACCAACGTGATTACACTCACGTTGCGAAGTTCAAACGAACTTCGCATTGACCATTACTGGTCAACGCTGAAAGTCAAACAAAGTTTGACTTTCTGACTCGAAAAGCAATAAAATAAGGAAAAGAACGAAAGAATACTTACGAAGGGTCCCCGAATGCTAACCTCGATTCAAAAATCTCAGGTATGAAACAATAGTTTCAACTTAGAGTTTCTCAAATCAAAGTTCTAGTGATTTAAGCAATGGGGGGTATGGGGTATTTATAGTTTTCGGTCCACCGTTAAGATCGTTTCATGGAAAACGTGCCTTAATCCCACCCGTACAAGTGTCGGGAAGTTGTGGTGGCTCAAAATGGTTCTTATCATCTGACTAGGCAAAGGAGAACATGTGGTTGTGGATTAAACATGTGCAAACAGGCTGTTTAAAAACAATGCATCTGGTCTGTGCAAGGCTAGCGCACCGCTACGCTAAAAGTGTAGCGCACCGCTAGGCCATAGTTTGGCAGATTTACACTTTTGGTCCCTGCAGTGCAATAAGCCCATTTCTGACACGTTTAAGGCCCGTTAACCCCATTTCAAAGCTCTAAAATGAAGTTAAAGTATAGGGTACTTAAAATGTGCTCAAAAATATCTCGGATGTCGGTTCATTTAGCCGTACGAACGCGATGTTCGCTTAATTACGACGGAATGCGCACAAGCGCGAAAAACGATCCAAATGACGCGACGAATGGATTTTTCTTATGGCGAACACTAAAATATAATGTAGTCATGCTTACATAAATTTTTGGATGTCCAGATGTATTCAGATCGTAAGTTATGCGCGAAAATGCAAACTTGTGCACTTTTTGACACTTTTAGTCCCTGAATGACCCAAAAGTTTATTTTAGCACACCGAACCCCTCAAAGCCTATTTCTAAGCTATATAAAGGATATTTAAGGTGTGTTTAACTTATGGTCATGTTCCGGAATGTCTGTTACAGTTCAATTTGGCATACTTTCGCAGTTTGTCAAGTTTAGTCCCTGTAAGCGAATTAGCTTGTTTTTGTCATACCAAAGCCTTCAAAACTTATTTCTAAGTTATGTAAAGGTTATTTAAGGTATGTTAAGCCTATGTCACTATTCCGGAGGGTTTGTTACATTAAACTGGTTATATTTACGCATCGGTGCGCGTATAACCTTCCAGAAAGCGATTTAGAGTTTGGAATTGAACAAAATTTGATATGTGCAAATGATACACATATTTTTACAAATCCCAAGTATGAAATATAATATTTCATTGGTTTGGTATTTGTTTGATGGCCGTGGAGGCACAGGTGTTACATTTATCCTCTTGATTTCTACACTTGATTCATCCCTAGCCTTGTGCTAGTGGTAAGATCCTTGTACACTCTAGTTTACTTCCATTTTTAGTGGTTAATGTTGAATCATGATCAAAACTTCAAGAAAACTAAAGAACATAAGCATGAAATATGAACATAATCTTGATGAAACTAAGTTGTTTATGGTATGAATGCTTGTTGATCTTTGATTGTTTGTAGAAATGATGTTGATCATCATAACATCTTGCTAGATCATGATTAAAAACATGGTATGGCAAGATGAGAGGATGATTATGTTAAGAAATCAATAGATCATCCTTATGTGATCATGAACTTGAAATAAGAAAGTTGTTTTCTTGAAAAATAATAATCAAAATGAGTTAATAATCATATAAATCTAAGATTTATGAATGGTTTTTTCAAAAGAACCAAGCTTAAAATATGAGTTTTAGTGGATCTTGGTTCTTACATAATCAAACCCTATTTTTAATGGTTAAACAAGTGTAGGAACACTTGTGTAACAAGGAGATTACATAAAGAAGAATTTTTAGAAATTGTGTTTTGAAGTTGTAAACACCCAACTTCTTTAAAAATGAATTTTTTAAAGAAGTAAACACATTTTGAAGGGTAACTAAACTCACTAAACACACAACCAAGTTACTATAAATTTTCATAAACTTTCAAGTTCATGAAGTAGTAGATTAAGCATGATTTTGGCAAGATTAGTAAGTGAATGATGTTTGTTGATGATTGTAAATTGATTGTGGTGATTTTTACAAAAGAAAATGATATGCTTGAAAGCATGGAAACCTCCATTTTTAGGGGAAACTATGGCAAAATTTTCGTTAAAATATAAACACTTAGAAAAATATTTTCAAATAAATACTTACAAGTGTATTTTCAACAATAGATGGTTTCATAAACTTTGCCATAATTTTTGGTTACAAAAAATGCAAATGTTGGAGGTTGGTTTTTATAAATAAAAGTGGCTAGATATATATTTAGAACATATATATTAATGACATAATGTGTGTGATTATGTGTATACTTTGTGAAATAGTTATATTATTTTAGGACTTCAAATAATATAACACTTTAAAACACCAAGAATTACCATCCAAAATGTTACCAAAATATCAAGGAATAACTACACAAGTTACACACAAAATATTAGCGAAACCGAACAAGAAATGTAACTTACAAAATATTCCGGAAGATGTGTTCACAAATATATTTTGGTAAATAGTAGTTTTGGATACAAAGGAACGAAATTATGATTTTCCAATTATTACAAAGCTATGTCACATTTTGACAAAGGAAAAATATAGCATTTTTGACAAATATAAATACGTATGTTTTCCTTAGAATTATTAGAAAGTATATTATTTTTGGATAAAATCTATATTTTCTTGAGTGAACATGAAATACATTATTTTTGGATAAAAATAAGTTATATATATTTTCTAAATTAGACTTGAAAATATAATATTTTAGAACTACAAATATTTTTGCCAAAAGAAAAATTATGAATAATTTTTCTAAATAATACTTCTTAAAATATATTTTGGAAATATATATGTTGGTTGTTTTTATTAAAAATAATATTCCGGAAAGTTTAATAACTAATTAAGTATGAGGATACTTAATAACTACAATAAAATACGTATTCTCGTACGTATAAATACACACCGGAATACGACACCAAAACATGGCAAAAATGTTCAAATACAAGAACACGAGTACACATGTATAAGATACCCCCATCCTTGGGAAGGAAATACAAGTATAATACTTGAGAAGTATTATTACAAAAATGTTGTTTAACAATTATTCCAAAAATTAATAAATATAATTTAAGTCAAAATATTAATTATTTTGACAATAATTATATAACTTGGAATAATATCGGAAGCGTAAAAGAAACTTAACTCAGAAACGTTAACGTTAAGTCAGGGCACGACCCGTTCGTCTAACAGACATTAGTACGTTGTAGGTAGTCGATTTTTAAGGAGAAGTACAAGTTACAGTTGTTGAAGACGCAAGACTGTGAGTTTAGTGTTCCCCCTTTTCTTTTAACTGTTTTCAGTTTTATAACTTCGGGGGTGAAATACATGTTACAACTGTTTACATACATTGTTATTTGGTATGGTTAGCTAAGGAAGGGTACACTTAGATCATGTGAGTGGTGGGCATAACGCATAAGGCCATCAATCCTAGTTATAGGACCGAGGGACATGAGTGATAGATCTATTTGGATGTAGCGAGCCCCGTCCGTGTTGGACCAGGGTTTGGCCAATGGGTAGACTATGTCTTACAGCCGGAAGCCCGGTGCAAAATCTGCTAGGTTTGAGCTACATGCATCACGTCACACATATCAATGGCCTTGCAACCCATTGGTGATATGTTTTTCCTTTTTGCTTTCATACCGGGATTTATAAACGTACATACATACTTACAGTGATTTCAAAGGTTTATACATACACACAAACTAATACACGAACTCGCTCAACTTTTGTTGATGTTTTCAAAATACATGTATTTCAGGGAATTAGTAAGTGGATCTAGCGGGCGTTGGGAGTCTCATGCTGCGCTGTGAATAAGGATGTCATCCATGGTTGTGAGGTTTGGGTTGGGTGTCTTATTCCTGGATGAGACACGTCTTCCAAACCTTGGTTTTATTTAATGTCTTTTGAGGAGTCCTTAGTGAACTCTTAAAACAAATCGTATGGTTTGTAAAACTTGTGATTGATGTCTTCGTTTTAAAACAATGTTGTTATGTTTAAACTTATTTAATGGATGACATGTCTATGGCTTTTATCATATAGTTGTTGTTATGATTGAATGCAATGGTATTAAGAAGGTCACACCATAATCACGCTTACGCAAAAGTCAGGGTGTGACAGCTTGGTATCAGAGCTTCGATTGTAGCGAACTGGGGTTCCTTCTCGAGTCTAGACTACAATCATTAGGGCTCTCACGAAAATGTTTTCACAACATACTTTCATTGCATACAACGCCCAGATCCAGGAAGACAAACATTTTTACAACCAAAAGACACGAAACACATTTCAAAGTTTATGTTTATGGTTCAGTCTGAGAGGCTGGGTGGTTCAGTCTGAGAGACTGGGTGGTTCAGTCTGAGAGACTGGGTGGTTTAGTCTGAGAGACTAGGTAGTTCAGTCTGGGAGACTAGGAAGAATACGTGCTTACATTGTTATTACCTACACGCTTAATGAGGATTGTTGATATATGTGCATATGTTTTGATTGTTTTGTTACAGACACTATGTCTTCATCTGAGAGTGGACTGTCTGATACTGTCGACCCCATGGCCATTGTTTCGGACGACGAGATCGTTCCAGAGCCAGATATTTATACCTCCTACACTGAGAGTGACCCGGAGATGATGTCAGATGAAGATGATGATTTCCAGCCTTTTGCATTGCCCGACTTTGGCGACGATGTACCGCATGCTGATGGTTTACCCGACGAGGATCCCTTTCTTATTCCTATTCCTTACTAGGACCATCTCATCCTCGGACATCCCGATGGTGAGCACGTCGTGGTTCCGATCCTCTCCCTTTGCCTCTTGCGGCCTTTTTTCTCGAGAATTTGCCTTTTGATGACTTGTCTGATGATGATGTTGATCTTTTCATTGATGGTCCCCCTGATGTTGCCCAGGGTGATGGAGTTCCAGCTGATGATGCCGTTGTTGTTCCATTCGTTGAGATTCCTGTTATTGAGGTTTCATCTGATCATTCTGTTCCAGATTCTTTCGAGTCTGTGCCATCCATGACTTTGCATGCATTGGGATTGCAGTGTTACCCCGTTGATTCTGATACTGAGACGACCCTGTCTGTTGCACCTGTTCCTCCACACGACCTTGAGCATGACGTTGAGCCTGGACATGAGATTGACTTTGCCCCTGACGATCAGCCTATTGATGCACCCGCCGATCCCGAGCTGGTACTGGCCGATCCTGAGCCTATACCTGCTCCTGATCCTCTGCCTGATCATGATCCTATACCTTTTGGCATACCTGATGTTGCACCACTTATACCAGACCCGATCCCTGCACCCGCTGACCCTGCTGCTTTTGCTGATCAGATAGATCCCCGTTACGCATTCCCCAGCAATGGGTGGATAGAGGATGACGATGATATGCCCCCTTTTGTTGAGCCTGTTACTCCCCCTCATACACATGCACCTGTTGATGTTGCCCCTTTTCACCCGATTGTGTCTGATGTACACCGCACCGACCTACCTGTCACGTTCTTGCAGGATATCCCTCCACCCCGTCCAGGGGAAGGCCCATCCAGTCAGCAGCCTAGCCATGTTCCACATGTGTCAGTAGCTTTTTCTCACATGCCTCAGTATACACCGACTGCTCATTTTGCTTCTGCACCGACACGCGAGCCACTTATATGGTTTCCGCCGAACACTATGCCAGTTTCTGATCCATACCATCCCTCCCACTTCATTGGTTACACGAGGGATGATTTACTCTTGTCATTGCAGCCTCAGCAGGAGATCCTGTGTCGTAGGGTTATGGAGCTTGAGAGGATTCCACGTCCTCCACCTTGTTCATGTCAGTCACCTTTTGCGACTCCACCTGCTCCTCTTTTGCCTTATCTAGATTTTGATGTTCGTTTTCTCACTATGGAGCAGTAGATCAGCTATCTGTTGCGCCATGTTTATGATCTTGAGGAAGAGCTCGCGCATGTGCGCAGCTTGCTTCCTGTTCCTCCACCTCCTCCTCCACCGCCATCAGCATAGCTGGTTTTTGGTTTTATGTAGGTAGCCTGCTTTTTGATGAGAGTATCGCTATTGAGCCTAGCTTGCAAAGCCTTTTTGAAGACCACTTTTTGAGTATATGACTGATGTAGATTGATAGACATTTTGGACAAGGAGTGATGTGACCCTGTAGTCCCTTTTGATGTGATACTATACATTTGTAGAACATGTAACTGTATTCGTGGTCGATGATTTATGAAAGCTCAATCGCAATATTCTCATTATATACGTTGTTGAATTATACATTGATAAAATGAATGTGATGTTATATGCTTACTTGCATTGATAAATGCTATTACATACACGTACTATATGCTTATATACATAAGACCTGACCTATACAATCTTCTTTTAGAAGATGCCTCCTCGGAGAAGCAATCAGTTGCCTACAACAGAGGCTGAACTACAAGAACGGATTTCACAAGCGATAGCACAGCACGAGGCCTTGCGCTCTGAACACAGCGGAGGTACCTCAGGAAACAACCCACCTCATGGTAATGTTTAAGTCACTAAAGACACATTACGTTACATTTGGATATTCCATGTGCGTTCGCTAATGCTTTCTGTGAATGATGTTGCTTGTACATGTTGTACCTACAAGCAGTTCCTTGACTGCAAGCCTCTGAATTTCGACGGCACTGGAGGTGCTGTAGCTTTCGTTAGATGGGTTGAGAAAACCGATTCTATGCTAAGAATGAGCGAGTGTGCGCCGGAGCACCAGGTCACCTACATTTCTGGACTTTTCCTAGACGGAGCTCTATCATGGTGGAATCTCCAAGTTCAGACTCTAGGAGAAGAGGCTGCATATGCCATGACTTGGGATGAGATGAAGGAACTCATGCGCAAGAAGTACTGTTCAAGGGCTGAGATTCAGAAGCTAGAAACAGAGTTTTGGAACCTCAAGATGGATGATCCAAATATTGCTGAGTACGTACAGAGATTCCATGACCTATCTCGCGTGGTACCTTACATGGTTGATATGGAATTCAAGGGCATTGAGTGTTTTATTTGGGGATTGGCACCCCAAATCATGAGCATGGTGACGACATCAAAGCCTACAATGATCACTGAGGCTATTGATTTGAGTGTGGCATTGACTGAAGAAGCGATTAGGCTGAACAAGTCCTCAATCTCTGATGGAAAGAAAAAGGAGACTCATGTCGAGTCATCTGGGGAGAACAAGCGGAAGTTCTCTAACTTCAAGAAAGGTACTCAAGGAAGCAACAGTAGAAACAAGAAGAAAGATGCAAACTCACCAGCCGAGGTCAAAACTGGTGTTGCAAGTTCAGAAAACAAGGGGAAAGGTTACATGGGCACTTTGCCTAAGTGTGATGTATGCCTGTTACATCATGCCGACCCATGTAGGTATAGGAAGTTTGAAAATTGTGGAAGGAATGGTCATTCAAATGAAACGTGCTAGGGTTGTAATGGTAATGGTCGTGGTTATGGTGGTCAGAGAGGTAATGGTAGTGGTAGTGGAAACCGTGGTGGAAACGGTACTGGGGATAGAAACAATCAAGGAGGAAATGGCAGTAATGGTAACCCTGGTGGTACTGGGAACCAAGCTGGAAATGGAAACCGCAACAACAACCAGGGTGGTACTGGAAACAAGCAAGGATGCTTCAGTTGCGGAGATATTGGGCATTTCAAGAGAGATTGCCCAAAGAACAACCAAGCTCAGGGGAGAGTTTTTAACATTGGAGCTAGGGAAGCTCGCCAAGATTCGAATGTAGTCACGGGTACGTTCCCTATCAACCAACACTTGCATCTGTACTGTTTGATACTAGTGCCGATTATAGCTTTGTATCCCTAGAATTTAAGAATATACTTGGGCTAGTAGCTAGTAAGCTAGATATTCCGTACTCGATAGAGCTAGCTAATGGAAAGCTATTAGAGGCAAACGAAGTAATTAGAGGTTGTGTAATAGAGCTCGGGGAGCATGAGTTTACGCTTGACCTTCTGCCAGTCGAGTTGGGAAGCTTTGACGTGGTAATTGGAATGGATTGGTTGTCGAGCAACCGAGCGGAAATCGTATGTCACGAGAAGATCATTTGCATTCCGATGGCGAATGGAGAGACGATTGTAGTGCATGGAGAGAAGCATGATACGCCTCTAAGGATCATCAGTGGTTTGAAAGCCCGAAGATGTTTGCAGAAAGGATGCGTCGCCTTCTTGGCACACTTCGTGGACAAGGAAGCCGCTGAGCCAAAGCTGGAAGATATCCTAGTTGTGAGGGAATATCCTGAAGTCTTTCCCGAAGACTTGCCAGGATTGCCGCCGCAACGACAAGTCGAATTCCACTTTGACTTAGTTCCAGGCGCCGCGCCTATAGCTAAAGCACCTTATCGACTTGCGCCTTCCGAGATGCAAGAGTTGTCGACACAACTTCAAGATCTTTTGGACAAAGGATTTATTAGACCAAGCTTCTCGCCTTGGGGAGCTCCAGTGCTATTTGTCAAGAAGAAGGACGGTAATTTCCGTATGTGTATCGACTACCATGAGCTAAACAAGTTAACCATCAAGAATCGGTATCCTTTGCCGAGGATTGATGATCTCTTCGACCAACTTCAAAGTTCGAGTTATTACTCCAAGATCGATCTTCGATCAGGTTATCACCAGCTGTGAATCCAAGAGGAGAGTATTCCGAAGACTGCCTTTAGAACTCGATATGGACATTACGAGTTTCTAGTAATGCCATTTGGGTTGACAAACGCGCCAGCATTATTTATGGATTTGATGAATAGAGTCTGCAAGCCATATCTCAATAAATTCGTGATTGTGTTTATCGACGATATTTTGATTTATTCAAGAACAAAGGAAGAGCATGAGCAACACCTTAGAGCCATTTTACAGTTGCTCAAGAAGGAAAAGCTATACGCAAAGTTCTCCAAGTGCGAATTCTGGTTGCGCGAGGTTCAGTTCCTAGGTCACATGGTAAACGAAGATAGAATTCATGTGGATCCCACCAAGATCTAGGCGATTAAGAATTGGGAAACTCCGAAGACGCCAATCGAGGTCCGTCAGTTTCTAGGTTTAGCTGGGTATTATCGCAGATTCATTGAGGATTTTTCAAAAATCGCTCAACCATTGACCTCCCTCACTCAGAAGGATAAGAAGTACGAATGGGGAGATAAACAAGAAGAAGCGTTTCAGTTGCTGAAGAACAAGCTTTGCGATGCACCTATCTTATCCCTACCCGAAGGCACCGATGACTTCATGGTATACTGTGACGCCTCACGTCAGGGATTAGGATGCGTGCTGATGCAGCGACAGAAGGTTATCGCTTATGCTTCGCGCCAGTTGAAGGTCCATGAGAAGAACTACACCACACATGATTTGGAATTAGCCGCAGTGGTGTTTGCATTAAATATTTGGCGACATTATCTGTATGGCACCCGATGCACGATCTTTACAGATCACAAGAGCTTACAACACATGTTTGATCAAAAGGAGCTTAATATTAGACAGCGACGATGGGTTGAGTTGTTAAACGATTATGATTGTGAAATCAAATATCACCCACGAAAGGCGAATGTAGTAGCGGACGCCTTAAGTCGAAAAGAGAGGATTAAGCCCATAAGGGTTAGGGCTTTGGAAATGATTATACAGACAGATCTCTCGTTGCGCATCCGTGCTGCGCAGAGAGAAGCTCTTAAGAAGGAGAATCTTGTGGATGAATACCTCAGTGGGATGGAGAAACAGTTGGTACCCAATGAGGAAGGAACATTGTGTTTTATGGGACGAATTTGGGTTCCCCTCTTTGGTGGCCTTAGGAACGTGATTTTCGATGAAGCTCATAAGTCAAGGTACTCGATCCACCCAGGATCGGATAAGATGTACCAAGATTTGAAGGATTTCTACTAGTGGCCAAGATTGAAAGGTGATGTTGCAACGTATGTTGGAAAGTGCTTAACCTGTGCCAAAGTAAAGGCCGAATATCAGAAGCCTTTAGGTCTTTTGCAGCAACCTGAGATACCCATGTGGAAATGGGATCAGATTTCAATGGATTTTATAACCAAGTTGCCAAAGACACCCAGAGGTCATGATACGATTTGGGTAATCGTAGACCGTCTGAAAAAATCTACGCACTTTCTGCCGATCAGGGAAAAGGATAACACTGGTAAGCTAGCTGAGCTGTACCTAAGGGAGATAGTTGCACGTCATGGAGTGCCTATATCGATTATATCTGATAGAGATGGAAGATTTGTGTCAAGGATTTGGCAATCCTTTCAAGAAGTGTTTGGTTCACAGCTGAATTTGAGTACTGCCTTTCATCCGCAGACGGATGGTCAGAGCGAGAGAACGATTCAGACGCTTGAAGACATGCTGCGAGCTTGTGTTATGGACTTGGGTGGCAGTTGGGACACTCACCTACCTTTGGTTGAGTTCTCCTATAACAACAACTACCATACAAGCATTCAAGCTGCACCGTTTGAAGCTCTTTACGGACGCAGGTTTCGATCGCCTTTATGCTGGGCAGATGTGGGCGATAGACAGCTAGTTGGTCCCGAGTTGGTTCAAGAAACGACAGGTAAGATTATACAGATCCGAGAGTGCATTAAGGCGGCTCGTGATCGACAAAAGAGCTATGCGGACCAAAGAAGGAAACCTTTGGGGTTTGAAGTGGGAGATATGGTTCTGTTAAAAGTTTCACCTTGGAAAGGTGTGGCACGCTTTGGAAAGCGTGGAAACTTAAACCCACGATTCACTGGACCGTTTAAAATCTTGGAGAAGATTGGTTCTGTAGCATACAAGTTGGACCTACCTAAGGAACTTAATGGTGTTCATGATACATTTCATGTATCCAATTTGAAGAAGAGTCCAACGAAGGAAACAGTCGTTATTCCTGCCGATGAAGTTCACATTGACGACACACTAGATTTTACCGAAGAACCCGTTGTGGTCACGGATTGGAAAGTTAACAAAACCAGAAGGAGTAGTGTTAAGCTTGTTAAGGTCCGATGGAACGCACGTCACGACCCAGAGTTTACTTGGGAGCGTGAGGACTGCATGAAAGCGAAATACCCGCACTTATTCCCTAACACCCCTGCTACTAAAAGTAAAGCTTAAAATTTCGGGACGAAATTTTCTTAACAGGGGGAGAATGTGACAACTGTAAAAAATCCAGGTATCCGTACAATTAATTAATCTTGATGAATGCTTAATGACTGTGCTGGAATTACAATTAACTGCATGTGATTATTGCCATACACAAACATGTGCATCATACATTGTTTAATGACATATCAATATTGCATGAAAGCTATATTGCCTTGAATGATGCATTAAGTACAGTTAGCACAGTGAACGGATAAATAAGAAATACGCTGACGAGGTTTAGTACATAGATAGACAGTGTTTTTGAGACCCAGTGTGGACCAGAACCAAGTACTACACTAGTATAGAGTGTAGGGAAGTAAGGACCACAAAACTGCTTTACTAAGTGATAGTTTAAGTGCCGGAAAATGCCTAAAACCCACATAAAGTGCAGATTTCTGCAAAATACAGCATTTTAACAAGCTAATATTATGCAGAAATATGACTAAATGGTCCTGAATGCTTTCCTAAGTGTCGGGAATTAAAAGTGTAACAAAAAGATACATAAAGCACACTAAACTGTAAGATTTAGCACTTTAACGAATCGGTATCTAACCAAACAACCGGACACTACCCGAAACACCAAATTTACACTAGAAGCATTGTTTTAATGTTTTCAAGCTAGTTATGGTCCCCGAACATCATAACACCCCATACAAAATATCTGGTAACTAAAACACTTAACCTACACTTGGATTAGAACTGGATTGCAACTAAGTGATTGAACCTACTCTACATACCCCCCTACCTAAATAATACTTCTTAAAATATATTTTTGAAATATATATGTTGGTGGTTTTTATTAAAAATAATATTCCGGAAAGTTTAATAACTAATTAAATATGAGGATACTTAATAACTACAATAAAATACGTATTCTCGTACGTATAAATACACACCGGAATACGACACCAAAACATGGCAAAAATGTTCAAATACAAGAACACGAGTACACATGTATAAGATACCCCCATCCTTGGGAAGGAAATACAAGTATAATACTTGAGAAGTATTATTACAAAAATGTTGTTTAACAATTATTCCAAAAATTAATAAATATAATTTAAGTCGAAATATTAATTATTTTGACAATAATTATATAACTTGGATTAATATCGGAAGCATAAAAGAAACGTAACTCAGAAACGTTAACGCTAAGTCAAGGCACGGCCCGTTCGTCTAATAGACATTAGTACGTTGTAGGTAGTCGTGTTCACCGGAGAAGTACGAGTTATAGTTGTTGAAGACGCAAGACTGTGAGTTTTGTGTTCCCCCTTTTCTTTTAACTATTTTCAGTTTTATAACTTCGGGGGTGAAATACATGTTACAACTGTTTACATACATTGTTATTTGGTATGGTTAGCTAAGAAAGGGTACACTTAGATCATGTGAGTGGTGGGCATAACGCATAAGGCCATCAATCCTAGTTATAGGACTGAGGGACATGAGTGATAGATCTATTTGGGTGTAGCGAGCCCCGCCCATGTTGTACCAGGGTTTGGCCCATGGGTAGACTATGTCTTACAGTCGGAAGCCCGGTGCAAAATCTGCTAGGTTTGAGCTACCTGCATCACGTCACACATATCAATGGCCTTGCAACCCATTGGTGATATGTTTTTCCTTGTTGCCTTTATACCAGGATTTATAAACGTACATACATACACACAAACAAATACACGAACTCGCTCAACTTTTGTTGATGTTTTCAAAATACATGTATTTCAGGGAATTAGTAAGTGGATCTGGCGGGCGTTGGGAGTCTCATGTTGCGTTGTGAATCAGGATGTCATCCATTGTTGTGAGGTTTGGGTTGGGTGTCTTATTCCTGGACGAGACACGTCTTCCAAACCTTGGTTTTATTTAATGTCTTTTGAGGAGTCCTTAGTGAACTCTTAAAACAAATCGTATGGTTTGTAAAACTTGGGATTGATGTCTTCGTTTTAAAACAATGTTGTTATGTTTAAACTTATTTAATGGATGACATGTCTATGGCTTTTATCATATAGTTGTTGTTATGATTGAATGCAATGGTATTAAGAAAGTCACACCATAATCATGCTTCCGCAAAATTCGGGGTGTGACAGCTTGGTATCAGAGCTTCGATTGTAGCGAACTAGGGTTCCTTCTAGAGTCTAGACTACAATCATTAGGGCTCTCACGAAAATGTTTTCACAACATACTTTCATTGCATACAACGCCCAGATCCAGGAA
This sequence comes from Helianthus tuberosus, assembly GCA_030545235.1. Lineage (NCBI taxonomy): Eukaryota > Viridiplantae > Streptophyta > Magnoliopsida > Asterales > Asteraceae > Helianthus > Helianthus tuberosus. The sequence goes on from CM060449.1 coordinate 108,184,021, forward strand.
GACAAACATTTTTACAACCAAAAGACACGAAACACATTTCAAAGTTTATGTTTATGGTTCAGTCTGAGACGCTGGGTGGTTAAGTCTGAGAGACTGGGTGGTTCAGTCTAAGAGACTGGGTGGTTTAGTCTGAGAGACTAGGTAGTTTAGTCTGGGAAACTGGGAGGTTTAGTCTGGGAGACTAGGAAGAATACGTGCTTACATTGTTATTACCTACTTGCTTAATGATGATTGTTGATATATGTGCATATGTTGTGATTGTTTTGTTACTGACACTATGTCTTCGTCTGAGAGTGGACTGTCTGATACTGTCGACCCCATGGCCATTGTTTCGGACGACGAGATCATCCCAGAGCCAGAGATTTATACCTCCGACACTGAGAGTGACCCGGAGATGATGTCAGATGACGATGATGATTTCCAGCGTTTTGCGTTGCCCGACTTTGGAAACGATGTACCGCATGCTGATGGTTTACCCGACGAGGATCCCTTTCTTATTCCTATTCCTGACCAGGACCATCTCATCCTCGGACATCCCGATGGTGAGCATGTCGTGGTTCCGATCCTCACCCCTTTCCCTCATGCGGCCTTTCCTCTTGAGGATTTTCCTTTTGATGACTTGTCTGATGATGATGTTGATCTTTTCATTGATGGTTCCCTTGATGTTGCCCAGGGTGACGGAGTTCCAGCTGATGATGCCATTGTTGTTCCATTCATTGAGATTCCTGTTATTGAGGTTTCATCTGATCATTCTGTTCCAGATTCTTTCTAGTCTGTGTCATCCACCACTTTGCATGCATTGGGATTGCAGTGTTACGCCAGTGATTCTGATACTGAGACGGCCCTGTCTGTCTCAATATTTGATTAAAAATAGAATTGATCAAATATGTACAAATATACACCCTCCTGTCTCAATTAATTCAAATATATTAATTATTAGAGTTTTGGTTTTGAAACTAACATTAGTGGGAGAATGAGATGCATTATTCCTGCTTGCAGATTAACAATTAAGTGCAAACTAAACAACCTACTATTTACTTTAACAAACCAATTTCGAATAGCATAGATAACTGTTAACATGTGATATTTAACTTATAACTTATTCTAACACAGAATTCATCTTTCGATCCAGTATCCAACCAATCAAGGGCGCGTAATATTGTATTCAAAGTCTGGTGGATTCTGTAATCTAAGAGAAAAGAACTAATAGTGGAACTGGAATGAATAGTTTTATAATACTAGGACCATTTGGAAATAATGTAAAGATTTATTTTTGAATGCTAAACCACACAATGCAGAAATGGTGAAGATGATTAGCAACACTGGACGACACCGATCAATAACAATTTGCAGGGTAGTGGAAACGGAAACTTCTACTTGGCGCCCTTGCCCGCGACGCCGGTTGGACCGTTCAACGGTACCACTATTCCCCAATCCCTATCCTATTCTAAATTTGTGGCATAGTATTTTCCTTCAAATGAAAATTGTTTTCACTCAACATCTCATGCATTTGGAAGGGCGTCAACATTCGACAAAGCAAGCATCTGATGGATAAATGCCGACGCAAATTACCAGTAATTACGGATGCTTAGCCTTTTTTTGTATATCTAATCAGGAACAAAAAGTTAAAAGCTTAACAATAAATATTTAATGAGTTGTGTTGCTAATATCTGACTAACAATCTTATGATTGTAATAGCAACTTTAAATCACCATAATCGACACAGTAAATACCTATATAAGGTGGAGATTTATGAGGTCTAAGATCAACACTTGGCACAAGTTATGGTAAATGGAAAGCTCTTAAGGTTTATAAACATCAAGATTAGAAAATTTGACTTACATACTTGGTTTCGGGCGAAAAAACGGCACTGCTTCCGGCTTAGAGTTTCCAATTTTTTTTGCAGGAGTAACCTAATTGCATCCCTGTATGCTATCGATGGCACCAAAGCCTTCTCTCAAGCCTCAACATCCAGCAAAACCCTACTAATCCCACCACCACCACTGGCTGCGCCAACGCATTGTCAGCCGCTTCAACTGTAATGTATAAAATAAGTTAAAAAATAAAGTTCTCTAGTATAGTTTCCTTACTGTTGGTAACATAATGAAAAATCAACGAAATGTTAGTTTCTAACCTCGAATTTAATATCAAAATCAGAATCAAAGTTAAAAAACAGTTGGTAGACTAATTTTTCCCTCGCTATTTTGACGTTGGCTCCTACACCTTTCTCTTAGGTTGCAAAGTATGTTGTTTGTTTCTTTATTTCAAGAACTGAAACAATCTTCCACCAAAAACTAAAATTAAAGATAGGAATAAAACAAAATACACTCAATCATAAGAGGATAAGATGTTAAAGTCAATAACCATGAAGAAAGTAAGACGAAACACTTCTGTCACTGATTGTAAGTAAAGTTGATTAATACAAATTTTCAATTCAGAGTCATGAAAACCGACTATGAATACTTTTTAGCTTCTGTGGCACATTCAGATTATAAAATAGTTGAATATGAAAATTCTTAAGGAACATATATCATTCTACCTAATTATGGCTAGATACATACCATAGCCGCAGTACGTTGACATCAAAAAAGTACAAAGACTAACAGGAAGACGAATGGAATCCTAGTCGCCAGGTATAACCAATTGCTCTTTACCACTGTCATCCCTCATCCGATAAGCCCTATGAAACCCGAAGTCTAACCTCTGATGTGATAAGCACTTCATCGTGTACGATTTCACACTTGATGTCTCCGATATTAGTGTGGAGGTAACCAACTATGAAAAGAAACATACAGAGATTACATAAACAGTTTTTAGCAGCGACGTAAAGATGCAGATGAGAACTGTTCGACGAAATTCAAAAAAAGAAACCATACATACCATTTTTTAGAAGCCCAATAAGCAGCTTTCTATGCGTGAACCTCCGTTGTGCGCTGTCGCGCCGGATGCGATGGTGTCTTCTTCGACAAACAACCGCCATCACCGGGGGCAGAACCACCGCCATGAAACACTGTCGCAACCCACCGTGGAAGTGGTTCTCTCTGTGCATTCTTCTATTGTGCTCTCTCTTTCTCTGATATGATACGGGCGAGATTGATGTTTGAAGGGTTTGGTGGTTTTCTACCACCGCACCCTCCAAATGAGACAGCGCATGTCTCATTTGGTGACGAGGCCTCCACCACCAAACAGGCCCAATCAGATTACACCAACCTAAGATCTAATATTCATTTCGTTTGCTTATTAACATATATGAATTATCTACCTAACATCATTTGTTTATCTATAAATTAAGGTCAAATGTAAACATTTGTTTCATCACTTGTTCACTATAAAAAAGTGAAAAAAAAAACAACCTTATTATGTCTAGTCCAACATCACCATCTGACTCAAAACGGGTTACCAAACGATTGCAGAGAACTCTTTCATTCGAACTCCAAACTCCGAGATCGGATGGCAACCCAGAGTGTACTCAAATCACAAACACCCCTTCTCTTCCGTCAACACCGCCAACTGTTGAAGAAAATCTTGCTATGGATGCTAAGCTTATAAGTGACCTCCTTACTAACACTAAACCTAAAGCAACAACCCATGAGGAGATGTGGTTAGATGAGGCACTTTTTGATGTTGACTGGGAATCATGTTTCCCCACTACACAAGTTACCCCTGTAAAACACTCTTCATCTGTGGTGCTCACTGATCCAACTAAACCAGTCAACGCCACCCAGGAGTACCCCCCTGCAGTTGATCTAAATGCTACCGATGATCCTGAAGGTGATCCTATAGATGATGATTACTCTTGTTATTCTCCAAACACTCTTGTGTCGTGGGCCAACCACAACCCGTTGGAGAGTGAGCTTAGCCCAGAACCACTCAGCACTGAAATCGAGTATGGCACTCCAAGATCGTTTCTTGACTAAAAAGTGGTGTTTATGCGAAGTTACTACTATGTGTGTGCAAAAAAAGAATGTGCCCCATTTTCCCTCTCTCATGCATATAGGGGCTACTTTCCTTATGCTATGTTGTTTACCATATCTACTGTGAACGTTATTATGTACTGAACTATTGTGTTAAATCTATGTTCTTCCAATCTACGTGTTAAGTTCCATTTAAAAAAATCGTGTCGTTATTATATGTTTTCAACAAATACTGTCTTTTAACAGAACGAAAAACTAAAAAAAAATAGTTGATATCCTAAAAAAAGCTTACATAAATTACACACTTTAGGAAAAAAAAAACATTAAAAAAGAGTCACATGATCAAACACACATACGGAAAAAATTAAAAGAAAATGTACAACATTCTCAGTGAAAAAAAATGTAACAAGGTAAGTACAAAACGAAAAAAATGCATAACATAAAAAATTGTAACAGATTCAACCAAACATCAACAAGCACATACTACCGAAAATATCATTAACATATTAACAAGGATAACGCAACTAAGTAGCACCTATTTCTTAATCTCAACAAACAATGGCAAAAACCTCAACAAACAATGCTAACAAGTAAGCTGCCAATCAATAATGTGACAACCCGAGATTCCAAGGTTTTCCTATACACCTCACTGACTTCACAACCCTGTTTTTACCATATGATTTACATGTTGTCGCGTGTATAGTTTATCTGAATGATTTGTGTGATGATTGGTTGTAACTAGAATTAAAAGCGTCTCACAAGAATCATTCACCCGAAGTGCTCACTAGAGATTTAGCCGCTCATGGTGCAAGATTGATCTCAGTAAGCTGGATACACGGTTGACCAAGTCTTCATTAATCTGGTTAATATAATAGAATTCGTTAATATAATAGAATTAATGTTGAATATGGTGGCCACGTGATGATGATTATGTTTTCCTCAAAAACCTCAAGTGATGTTGACCTTGTTGTCGTCGAAGTTGATGATATGATGTGTTGTTGTCTTGTGATGATTATTAATAAATTGTATAATGTTAATTATAAGTCTTGTTGAATTATGGGAGTTTCGCCACCACAACCTCACGACGAAAGAGGAGTTTCGCCAGGGAGTGTTTCGTCACAAAGGGCCTCGGCCCAGAATAGTTCATGGCCCAACAGGCTGTAGACAGTTTAAAACCCTTGTAACCGACGAAACCTCAACCCTAAACTACTTTCCCCTTCCTTTATGTTCGACGGCGAAATGGATCCCCTTTTTGAAGTTCCCAATCACTCGAGCACCTCTCCCTGATCCTCAAGACTACTCGTGTTATCTTGCTTATCGGGTTTGGTTGACCAACTGGGAATGGGTAACGTAACGTAACATACCGAGCAAATCTAAGGTGAGTTCACTGCTCTTTTTCCAAGCATGCATCCCGGGGAGGGATATTGGGTAACGTTCCGGGGAGGAATGTCAAGTTATTGGGATGTTTGTTATTACACTCATTTCTATCATATAAGACCCCTTACATCTACTGCTTAGTTGCAGGGGAGGAAACGAGGTTATTAGTTGATAGCGCTATTAGGTTTGGCACCCTCACACCGTACCGGGGAGGACGAGCGTGAACTAATTACCTTAACCACTTGACCAATGCTTTGATAGAGGCATTGGGGTTTGGCAAATACATCTTGTAGCCATTGCGGTAATCGAGTTAATAACAACATCAAATCAAATCATCGAATCTGTGAAACGCTTTAATCTGGTAACTGGTATCTAAACACGTTAACAAAACTTTGAACTCACCAGCGTCGTCTGACACACTTGTCTGCATGCTTGCAGGTCTATAGGGTTATATCTTGTGGAACTTGCTGTCTGGAAGGCTGGAGTGGTCATGGGTCGAGATACATGGAATGTCAATACAAGCTTAATGGCTTATGTACACATGGTTTACAAAACACTTAACAAATGAGTTATGCTTTCGCTGTATACGATGAATGATATGTAACGTTTTTAATTCTTTATGTTAATGAATAAAAGTTTTATTTAAACATATTTATGAGTTCAATGTGATTGGTGGCTTGGATCCTGGTACGTCACACGCCTCGCGGGGGTTTCCGCGTGTGGTATTTTGGGGGTGTGACAGTTTGGTATCAGAGTCACTGGTTATAGTGAACTTGGTTTTAAAACGTTTTTATAAAACCAGACTATAACCAAACAATTCTGAAAACATGAATATGACCATGACACTCAGCTCCAGATTGCAAGGTTCATCTCTCGTATACTCATTGTACTGCGTAACAAGTGAACACTTACATATGATATTGCATGTGATTGCACGTTTAGCACAACAATATGAATTCACGTATTACTTGCATGTGTTATATGACTGATAGGGTGGTATTTCCCTAAACATTCGTGACTCACATTTTGTGATGCTCTTTGTTGCTACTCGAGTTTGAGGACCCATTTGACATGAGTTAGGAGGAGCAGAGATGAGCATGCAAATCACAATATTATTGTGGGTGCACACATAATAATAATGTGAGGTGCATGTAAGTCCCAGTGAGGCTTAACAAGTGAAGAAGGTGTTCCGCTCTGTTATTTGATCAGTGTGAAACGTAACAAGTCTATAGGAGTCATAGTAGTTATTGTCTCCTACTCAAATGTAACCTTTTCACTTCTCTCCGAATCCTTGTGAATCTCGATGTTATCGAGTATTACCTGAACACCCATCTGAACGCCTAGCGAACTGTGTAGAATGTTAGGTGCTTGTACGAACATACCTGAGTTGGATGTTGCAGCATCGAATGATTGGTCGATACCTTTTCACTCCTTTTTTTTATTGGTTGGAACTCTATGTATTGACGCCTTAGATTCTGTAAGTGCGATCGTTTCTGCAACACCCTAGCAACGTAGTGTGTATTACTCGACCAACTTGCAAGATCGAGGGGCAAAAGGATGATCGTAGTATCTCACCGACTTCAACATCAGAACGGCCTTGGTTTCTGGCAACGAACACCAGCAAATTGGTTTCAATCGAATCCTTAACCCTAGTAAGCGACTTATGGGAGTCAACACTTACGAATCAATTGGGACGTAATCGATGACAATTGACTATAGGGTGGAATGTGTAACTGCCTGCACCAGGAGTAGTGCCTTAGGGCGTGACACGCAATGTGAAAGGATGGACCCTAGTGGGGAAAGGCTGTTGGACTCCGTTTTGAGCAACAACATTAGAAGCAACAGTCATGATGACATCAAGGTACTCGCAAATCATGACTTTCGGTATGGAAATGATGGTGGCTTCAACAAGGATTGGCAGATGTTAAGTCAAGACGCCAACAACCCATGGAACAATGGCTGTATTGGGAATCCTCGCAACCATAACAACAACACTGGAAGTGGTGCTCGTGGTAGGGCATTTAGGATTGGCGTAGGCGACGCCAAGCGTAATAGCAACGTGGTAGCTTGGATGGGTCGCTTCGTCTCTATTCTGCTTGACTTGGATGCTTCTTAAAATCGAACCTGTTGCGGAATCGGTTGATGGCAAGCCAATTGAAACTTCATATGTTCGCTTGGATGCAAACTCGACCTTGTGGGACAAGTGTTCGACATCGACCTTCCTACTACTATCCCTAATAGTTACAATGCAGTAGTTAGTATGGATTGGTTATCCAGAAATCGCACAGACATACCCTGTGAGGAGAAAATTTTGTGTGTCGAATCGTTAATTGTCCTAAAGCATCAGAGTGGGGCAAATGTTAGCGTCATTTCAGCCATGAAGGCCCAGAAGTGTCTACAGAGGGATTACCCCGCTACGTTAGCAACCGTTATTAATGTTAAGGTTAAGGAAAAGAGGATCGAGGATCCACCAGTTGTTCGTGATTCCTCTCGGTGTGCTACCTGAGGAGCTTTCGGGCTTACTTCCACAACTGTTAGATAGAATCTCAGTTGATCCCATGCCAGGGGCAGCCCTGATTACTCGTACTACGTACCGTCTTGCACCAGGAGGGTTGCAAGAACTATCTAATCAACCAGCAGGAACTATTGGACAGGATTTTTGTGAACCTAGTCTTTCGCTTTGGGGAGTCCCAGTTATATTCGGGAAGATAAATCCTTTTCGTATGCGTACTGATTATCCAGAACTCAGCAAGGTGGCAGTCAAGCTCCCATTCGAGGATTGGCTAACGAGCGAGCGATCGTCAGATGGAAGTCCAAGGGGAGGGTATTCCTAAATCGGCATATCAAACGTAATGCGGCCATTGCAGCTTTGTATTCCATGACCTATGGGGTTAACCAACACACTGGCAGCTTTATGGATCACATGAATCAACCGTGTTTATTGAAGACGTTTTGAATCATTTCCAGGAGGAAGGAACACCCTAGGCGACATTTGTACCTTATCTTAGAGCTGCTACACGTGAAGTCTGGTGAAGTCAAACTTCTGGATTCGAGAGGTATCTTTTTGGCCATATAATCAACGAAGTGGGAATATACATGGATCTCGCTAAGATCCATTCTGTTAGAAACTGATCGACACTAAAGATCCCTTCGAGGATGCAGCAAATCCATGGTCTCACTAGATGCTATCGCAGATTCATCACAGGATTTTCGAAGATCGCGCAACTTAAATCTCTTTAGCACAGCAGGGTGCTGTGTTCGTGGGAGACAAAACAGGGGGACGACTTGCAGCTTTCGAATTTCAATCCTGTAAAGCACTGAGTATCGTTTCTATCCGAGGGTATTGATGAATCAGTGGTATACCATGAGGGTTCGAATCAGAGTCCCAGTTACATGCCGATGCAACACAAGAAGGTGATGACTTACGTAGTGGATTTACAAGGAGGAGTGCACGAGTCACAATCTGTGGTGGAAACCGTGGTCTAGGGGTGTAAATTGGAGGCATTACTTGGACGATACCAAATGCATTACTTAGACCGATCACAAGGGCCTCCCGTGTATCGATGTTTTGAAAAAGCTAAAGCATGCGATGACATAGCTGGATGGAACTTTTGAATGATTGCGACTATGAGACCTGAGCGTGCACGAGTTTGGCAGCCTACTATCGATTCTAACTTACCTGATCAGGCTGGTTCTGTTCAAACTGGAGAACTGAAGGAAGAGGATTTTCAAGATTGACCCATGCGGGGCATAGAGAAGCAACCTTTGGCGAGTCGGACGATATTTGCTACCTCATGGAACGAATGTGGATTTCACTATTCGGAAACTATAGGGAACTTGGGTTGAAAAAAACACATCGGCCTCGATATTCTAGTCATTAGGATTTTGATGGAATATATGAGGATCTAAGGATCTTGTACTAGCAGCTGGACCTAAAGGCCCACACAGCGAAGCATGTGAATGACGTTTGACTTGTGCGGAAGTCAAGGCGGAACATCAGAAACCTCCTGGTTTGTGCCAGTAATCAGAAACACCTATTTGGAGATTGGAACAGACAGCTATGGATTTTGTCACTGGCCTACCTAAATCTCAAAACGGAACCGATATCACCTGAGTGATCGTTGATTGTCACATGTAACCAGTACACTTCCCTGCAATCAAGGAAACTGACGAGTCTTTACAGTTTCTGAATATTCCTCTGAGAGAGGCGGCTTCCCTGCAATCAACTCTTATTACCCCAGATTTTGAAATACATCCGATTTATGACAGGCATTACGCAACACCCTCGACTCATGTCTAGGCATGAACATTGCTTATCACCGTGGAGAAATGGTCAGAATAAACGAACCCTCCTGACACGCGAAGACGTGCTGCGAGCATGTGTGAGATTGACTTTAGTAAGAATAGAAGGACGTTTACCTTCGGTTGAGTTCTATCGTAGCAGTCACCATTCTAGTATTCAGACAGCTCTGTTTGAGGCAGTGCATAGACAGTTATGCTAATCTCCTTGTTGAATTAAGGTGGGTGACAACCTAATCACAGGTCCAGGACTTGTATTCGAAACTCTTGAGAAGATTGCTTGGATCATAAATCGTTTGGCAGACGCGAGTGGCCGTCAGGAAAGTTGATAAGCTTAGGAAACACTGGGAACTCGCTTTAGGCGACCGTTTCACATTGAAAATATCACCCTGGGAGGGTGTGGTACGCTTGAGAAGCGTGACAAGCTTAATTTACGTTACGTTGAGTTATTCAGAGTTCCGGCAAGAAGCGGCCACGTCGCTTACAAACTCCAGCTACCCGACGAATTGGATAACGTACATGATGTCTTGAATCGAAGGCAAAGTTTGTCCGATGAAACGCTTGTGATACCCTTATTAGAGTCTGAGGTTAATGACAAGTTGCAGTTGTTGAGGAAATCGTGGACTAGGACATTAAGATTCTTTAGCATAGTCAAATCCTGATCGTGAGAGTTCGTTGGAACTCAAGGCATGGACCGGAGTTCACGTGGAAACGCGAGGATTAGATGAAGCTTAAGAACCCTCACTTATTCCAAATTGACAAATCTAAATGCAACTGATAAATTTCGGGGTGAAATTCCCTTTCAAGTTGGGGATGATGTGGTACCCGCGGAAAATCCACAGTCATCCTGAGTTAACATTTTGCCGTTTTGGACTAACTGCTTTATCAAATTTTGGGATGAAATTTCTTTCAAGTTGGGGATGATGTGACAACCCGAGATTCCAAGGTTTTCCTATACACCTCACTGACTTCACAACCCTGTTTTTATTATATGATTTACATGTTGTCGCGTGGATAGTTTATCTGAATGATTTGTGTGACGATTGGTTGTAACTAGAATTAAAAGTGTCTCACAAGAATCAGTCACCCGAAGTGGCCACTAGAGATTTAGCCGCTCATGGTGCAAGATTGATCTCAGTAAGCTGGATACACGGTTGACCAAGTCATCATTAATCTGGTTAATATAATAGAATTAGTTAATATAATAGAATTAATGTTGAATATAGTGGCCACGTGATGATGATTATGTTTTCCTCAAAAACCTCAAGTGATGTTTACCTTGTTGCCGTCAAAGTTGATGATATGATGTGTTGTTGTCTTGTGATGATTATTAATAAATTGTATAATGTTAATTATAAGTCTCATTGAATTATGGGAGTTTCGCCACCACAACCTCACGGCGAAAAAGGAGTTTCGCCAGGGAGTGTTTCGTCACAAAGGGCCTCGGCCCAGAACAGTTCATGGCCCAACAGGCTGTAGACAGTTTAAAACCCTTGTAACCGACGAAATCTCAACCCTAAACTACTTTCCCCTTCCTTTCTGTTCGACGGCGAAATGGATCCCCTTTTTGAAGTTCCCAATCACTCGAGCACCTCTCCCTGATCCTCAAGACTACTCGTGTTATCTTGCTTATCGGGTTTGGTTGACCAACTGGGAATGGGTAACGTAGCGTAACGTAACATACCGAGCAAATCTAAGGTGAGTTCACTGCTCTTTTTCCAAGCATGCATCCCGGGGAGGGATATCGGGTAACGTTTCGGGGAGGAATGTCGGGTTATTGGGATGTTTGTTATTACACTCATTTCTATCATATAAGACCCCTTACATCTACCGATTAGTTGCCGGGGAGGCAACGAGGTTATTAGTTGATAGCGCTATTAGGTTTGGCACCCTCACACCGTACCGGGGAGGACGGGCGTGAACTAATTACCTTAACCACTTGACCAATGCTTTGATAAAGGCATTGGGGTTGGGCAAATACATCTTGTAGCCATTGCGGTAATCGAGTTAATAACAACATCAAATGAAATCATCGAATCTGTGAAACGCTTTAATCTGGTAACTGGTATCTAAACACGTTAACAAAACTTTGAAGTCACCAGCGTCGTCTGACACACTTGTCTGCATGCTTGCAGGTCTATAGGGTTATATCTTGTGGAACTTGCTGTCTGGAAGGCTGGAGTGGTCATGGGTCGAGATACATGGAATCTCAATACAAGCTTAATGGCTTATGTACACATGGTTTACGAAACACTTAACAAATGAGTTATGCTTCCGCTGTATACGATAAATGATATGAAAGTTTTATTTAAACATATTTATGAGTTCAATGTGATTGGTGGCTTGGATCCTGGTACGTCACACGCCTCGCGGGGGTTTCCGCGTGTGGTATTTTGGGGGTGTGGCAACTAACTCTAATATCAGTAACCATATAACTCACTTCTTCTTTTGAATTTCTTTCTCACGGATAAAAAGTTCAGCTTGCAGGTTGTTGATGTTCCTCAAAAGACCTGGTATGATCCTAGTTGACCGTAGGCACATCGGTGGGTCGACCCAACCAATGAAAGGGCAGTTGCTGGGCTACATTAAAAAGATGGGGACAAAACATGATTAGAACATACATTTACTTATTTAAACAGGGTTTGAATTTTTTACCTTAAACGGACATGAATAGAGCCTTCTCCCTGGGTTGTCATTTGTCCATGATGTGCGGATGGTAGCAATCCTCCCACATGAACACCTTTTCATCTTTTTTGAGTGGTAGATGAATTGTAAAGAAAAAAAGGAGATAAGAAAATGACATATTTGAATATAGTTAGGATGATGGATTTACAAGAAGGATCTATACCAAGGATCTGTGGGTCCCACTATAATAACATATTGTTTTGTCATTACCCACTTTCGTACATTTCTTTCTTTTTTTATTTTTTATTACTTTTTTCTTTTATTACTGTGGGGCCCTACCCCTAAAAACTGTTTTACTACCAGTCAATTTGTGTAACAAAAAAACACAAAAAATACACCCCAAAAAATAAGTAACAACACACAAACTAGATGTTTTTTTTTCATTACGTATTACACCAATAAAAATTACAAAATCATTAGACACATACATTGCACCTTAGTTAATTTTGATAACCTGATACTACACCTGATTTCTAATTAAGCTAAAAACATACATAGATCTTCAAAAACAACATAATTAGAAAAACACAACAACAACACCTGATTTCTACTTGACCTTCTTCATGTGAACCACTTTTTACACTTGCATGAGTTTGGTGGGACAGGGGAAACTGATATATTTATTGGGAAATATGAATCCCACTCAATTTCACTCATCCACGAGACATCATCAACCCAATCGCTGGTTTTGGGATCATCAACATGTCTGTTTGTTAGGTATATTGTAGGCTCGTCGTTAGGCATCACGTTACCGGTAGTGTATGTATCAAACCCAAAAGGTTCACCCTTAGGCACTACATTTGGCTCCATCTTGACTGTAGGGTTAACGCTAGGCTCGTTTTTCGGTATTGCTCGTGCCATAGGCTTCGCATGGGGTTCCACCTTTGGGGTCGAACAAAATTTACTTCTCTTTCCGCGGGGGTGGCCATCACTGGTAAAAATCTTCCTAAGCATATGCATGGGCATAGGGTCTAAAGGGGTTGTTTCATGCATATTGCCGACCCTGTGTGGAGTTGATGCATACTTTCGAAGTCTCTTCCCGACATTAATAAACTCATTTTTCCAGGCATGAGATCGATCACCTCAACGTCCGGAACTTTGGAAACCGCAGATGGCCTCTTGTGCATTGTTATGCTTTGTGTGTGATAAGTAGTTCAGAATGGTTTGTGGATGTACATATTATCTATGCTGAAACTATTTATAATGAAAAAATAAACTTTGGGGGGTGGATGGTGGTGATTAGATATGAAAATTAATGACAAATTAAATGCAACACCAGATAAAAAGGAGAAAGTAACAAAAATATACATCATGTTATATTTATTCTATAAAAATGTATCTACTACTTGACCATATAAAAAGTTGTTACTTTATGTATAAGATATAAAATTATTACAATAACAAGTAATATTCATCGAGATATATTCTCTCTTTAAGAAAAAAACGGCTTGTGTTTTGTAAAAAAAAAAAAAAAAAAAAAAGACTACAAACTAGTATATGTGGTTACAATTTTTTTTATTATTGGTTTCTGTAACGAAATAGGTCATTTTCTCGGTAATTATATACATAAGATGTAACGTGCAAAAAATACGGATAAAAACGTTTACTTTTGAAAAAACATTGTGGATATCATTTCATAATGCCACTGATCAATTAAACCATAGTCATTAGAAAGTAAAGATAGTAAGTTAAACTGTAAACCAAACTACATACCAACCCTACATACATCCTAACATGCAAACATATGCATGTGCATCTATTTTCAGATAATCTACACATGCAAACATGTGCATGTACAAAAGGCAGCCCAAGAAATACAAAAGGGATGATCAATGTTTAGTTGTGCTCCACTAAAATGGAGACCAAAAAGCGGGCATCATAGGGTAAACCTAATATAAAAGTTTTCAAAACACGCACAACACACACATCAAAAGAAATACCAAATCAAGTGGACTCCCGACTCTTAGAGGTTGAGTCCTCATCCTCGTTAGCCGATTGCTTCTTCTTCTTCCTCTTTTTCTTGCAGTTTCTTGAATCATGTCCAGTCATGTACTTCATACATGTTCGGCAAAGCCTGAGTGTTTTGGGAGGTTTGACGGCAGAGTTGCTCGTTGCGTCCTGAGCTGGTCTACACAATCATCGACGTTTGCCACATCCTTTGTTCCTGATCCCGTCTGGATTGTTGAGAGTCACACCAAGCAATTCTTCAACAACAGCATAGTTATCATTGTTGGCTTCATCATCAACTGGTCCTGCATTTAGTAACTTTGTTGGTGTGTTTATGTCTATCGCCTCCGTCAATACGATTCGTAGCTGAAATGGAATGATACATAGCTGTATATTGTAATATTTAGATAGAAAAGGCAAGGTGGCATAATTGTAAATAAGGAAACTCTCCTTATATCCTTTGCCTATAAATAGAGGAGTTAGGGTTAGAGTTTAGAACTTTTGCCATTTTCACCATTGGAGAGCTTTGGAGCTAGAGAGAGAAAGTGCAAGAGGTGATTCATGGTGCTTTGTACGATTTCAGATTATCAATAGAATCACAGTTTATATTACAATCTTGTGTTCGGTCCACGTACGTGTACGGATTCCGCACATCACACGTATTAGTTCGCAATCGTTCAGGAGTCAAAAACCGATCCTACAAGTGGTATCAGAGCAGGAGCTCGATTGCACGGATCAATCGCACAAGAATACATCAGATTCAGATCAACAATTCATCCAGATTTGTCAAATTTCTTCATTTTTCTATCTTCTTCACTTTTGGACTGAAAAACACAAAATTAACATGGCTTTCACGGTTAAAATTGGCTGATTTTTGGATATTATATGCGAAAATCATAATCGCACAAGACTACAAAATTTCAGAGCAAAATTCCAAGTAATTTGAGAGAAATCAAGAATTTTCTGTTTGAATTCGATAAACATGTTAACTGTTGTTCTTATTGATGTTCACCGATCGGATGACCATCCGATCCAAGTACAAGTTCTATTGTAAAGTGATTTTGTGCAAAGTGTCGAACGACAATCCGTTCGATTCACCACCCGATCCAAAGTCTCATCCGATCGAAGTGAATTTTGTTTATAAAGTTCCAAGTGTCGGATTGCAATTCGAACGATTTTCCATCCGATCCATTGCATTCATTAACAGTTGAGTTTGTTGACCCTGATTCGATCGGATTAACCTCCGATCCACTGCTTCTTGGTTCTTGTGACTTAAGGTTCAATCGTCTATTGACAGTTCGAACGAACTGACATCCGATCCATAGCATTTTGGTTTGTTTGTTAAGTGTCAATCGTCGAACGGCAATCCGAACAGATTGCCATCCGACACCCTGTTGTCATTAAACAATTGATTTGTGGACAAATCGTCGGATAACAAACCGATCGGATTGACATCCGATCCAAAGACATCAGTTCAACAAAAGTCAGTTGACCTGGTTCGATCGGATTGACATCCGATCCAAAGACATCCTTTCATCAAAACACAGTTGGCTTTCGTTAACTTGATTTGATCAGATTGACATCTGATCCACATGCCATCCGATTTACGTGTCATTCGATCCATCTGTCATCCGATTCAATTGATTGTGTTTGTTTAAAACTGATTGTTGTTTGGTTGTGTATTTGCAGGTGATAAACGAGAAACATCATGGGTGAAGAATTCTATAACACCTTTTACAAAGCTTTCACATCAGAATCTTCGGAAACATCAACCGTTACACAAAAAACAATAACAAAAGCAATCAATGATAATATAAAACAGGATAATTTTTATGGGACTTATTCGAAACCACCTAAACTTGACAATATAGAAGGTTACACATGGTGGAAAGAGAGGTTTCTGAACTGGACAAAGGCATATGCTCACGAGAGTTGGTTCTGTTTGGAGTTTAGATATAGCCGACCGATAAACGATAAGCATGAAGAGATTCATCTAAATGATCTTTCCGATGAAGACAAACGAAAATTTTTATATGAACAGAAAATGATTGCACTGATTCAGCAATCTATCGGAGGTGATATTTTCTCTTTGTTAATTCATGATGGTTCTTCAAAATCGGTTTGGGAAGCTTTAAGAGTAAAAGCTGAAGGGGGTAAACAGATTAAAAAGAATAAAATTGCTTTATTAAAAAAAGGAATTTGATCTGTTTGACAGCCTAAAAGGAGAGTCGGTGAGACAAATGATTGAGCGATTTTGCCATCTGAAAATCGAGCTTGATAGATTTGGGATAGTAAAAACTCGAGAGGAAGTGATTGACAAAATAATTGAAGCGTTACCACGAGCTGATCAGTGGCAAACGTTTGTTTTTATTTTGAAAAATGATGTGTTATATGAAACAATTACTCTCGATGTGTTGATTGAAAAAATTGAAACTCATGAACTTGAATTGCAGAAACAGAACAAGATGAGTAGTTCTTCATATCAACAGAATGTTGGTCTTCACTATAAAGGTAGCATATCTTCGGTGACTGTTAGCGAATCTCCAAAGACTGCATTTAGTGTTGAAAAATCAAAAGAACCACAGAAAGGCTCATCAAGCTATAATCTGGGGTATCATAAATCTTCTTCAAATTCAAATTCTGAAGATTCTGAGGAAATTCTCTGCAACATCGCATTAAAACTGAAAAATTCTCCTGCAATGAGCATCAATGCTGCTAAACAACAAATGAGTTTTCTGGCATCTGTTCTAGAGTCATACGAAGGTCTAGTATCTGGGAAAATTGGAAATTCAGAACTAACAAAGGAAGACTACGACCAGATAGATCCAGCAGAAATGGAACTTATTGATATACAATGGTGTTTGGCAAGTTTCATTCGACGAGCTCAACGGTATATGGAGATTACAGGCAGACAGCCCATCGGTGGACCTTCAACAAAACTGGGATTCGATAAATCCAAAGTGACATGCTTCAAGTGCAAACAAAAAGGTCATTTCAAAAAAGAATGCAATAATTCTGCAGTTGATGGAACCAAAAATCCTTTCAATGATGATTATTATCGGAAAGCGATTTATCACCGTAGCAAAGAGGAAACGCCAAACATGAAACAAATTGAAAACAATTCTAAAGAAAAATCAAGAGCATGTGTGGTGATACAAGATGACGAAGGGTTTGAATGGAGTGAGTTCCTTCCAGAAGATGATCTTGCTGATGATCGATTCAAAGCAAGAGTCAAAAAGGAAGCATTAAACAAACATCATGTTCTTGTTGCTGAGATAAAAGAGAAAACACGAGAAGAAATTCTGAAAGAGAAAACTGAAAGAGAAAGATTTTTTGCAGGTTGTCGGATTGAGAAAATGCATGAAGAGTATGAGGAAGCAAAGTACTATGGGAGATATGACAAGAAGAGAGATTGCTACATCAACAAAAATGGTGATCCTGTCGTTCATCGAAAAGAAGTGGTGTTTGATGATGTTCTTGCAGTAATTTCTTTATCTAGTAAATATTATTCAAACGTAAAAGATAAAACTTATCTGAAAAGGCTGGACAAGATAATTCGTGATGCAATGACCGCGAGTTTGAAAAAGAGGGATGAAGAAAGAATGAAAAAGAATGTTGAAGAATTAGTTGATGGTTTGAAGAAGGTTGCTGAGGAAAAGAAAGTTGAATTTGTGAAAGAAGAAGAAGCTGTTACTGAAAAAACAGCAGAATGAAGAGGATCCGAAGAAGAAAGAAGAAGCTGATGAGAAACTGGAAAGATTGGTTGAAGTGGATAATGGTGCTGATGCTGGTGAGGAACAGCAGAAGAGAGAAGCTGATCAGAAACAGACGGAAGAAAAAGCCGAATGGCCAATCACTGAGGTAAACACATCAACTGATTCTGAAGTCTTAAACAAAACTGCTGAACAATGCAAGAAATGCATGGAAACGTGCAGTGCTTCTACTGAAAAAGATGAAAACTTCAGAACAAGAAACATTGAATTTATTAAAATCAAAGAAGTTTTCAAAAATAAATGTAAAGAATTGTTAGAAAATGAAAAAGTTTTGAAAGATAATGATGAAAAACTAACACAAAAATGTAAAAGATTAGAAAAAGAAAATGAAAGTTTAAAAGAAAAGTTTCACAAATGACTGAAGAGTTTTTACAAAAGGAAAATGTTTTTCAAGAAATGAAAAAGGAATACGATTCAATAAAATTGGCCTATCACATTACAAAAGAGTCATACGAAGATGTGAAAAGTCAAATGAAACTTATTCAATCAATATTGAAATATTGTTCTGAAACAACTGATACGCTTAAGCGTCAGTATTCAATAAAGCAACCAGTTGTAAACTCTTACATTGAAGATTTTGCTAAGCTAAAGAGTAAAATAGCTGATTTAGAACAAGATAACAACAAGTTACACAGTTATCACGCTTCATCATATGTTCTTGAACACATTTTCAATCTAAAACTGGATGGTAAAGATTTTGAGCAAAACAAGAAAGGTATTGGCTCGGAATATCATCAAGTTCCACCACCGTTTGAGGAAAAATTCACATTCTATGATGACGAGAAGGTGGTAAAAGCTTTCAACATGGTTAATCAATTGCCAGATAACATTGACATAACCTATTCCAAATTTGATGATTTTAGTGATTCAGAGGTGGTAGGTAAGGTCGTTGAAAGTGTCTTGAAAGAAGAGTCGGTTGAAACTGGTAAATCTGAATCACAGGATGAAAATGAAGGTAGTTTTCATGAAGGTTATTTGAAAAACTCAAAATCTGAGAAAAAGGCGAATGATGATTCAAAAGGATTGGTGTATACCATGATTGGATCGGACAAATTATTCTCAGATCTTGAAGTCCCAATTCAGAATGTGATTTCAGAAAAGATTGACAAAGTTTTCAAGATGGTTGAAATTGAAAACTCTGAGATTCCAAAGTTTGCTGGAAAGAGTCACAAAACTTTTTATAACAAACATGGTTACAAAAGGAAAAACATGAAGGCTGGGTTGGGTTATAAAAGGAAACAGAATTGGAAAAGAAATGAAACGCCAAACTGTCAGAAAAAGATGAACTTTGTTCACGGAACGAGTTCTGAGGAAGAGAAAGAAATCCAATTTAGACGAGAGTCTAATGAAGAGTTCTATGCTCAGAAAAAGCAACAACAACAGGTCAAAGATGTGTCAAATAGAACATGTTTCAAATGTGATCAAACAGGACATCTTGCTCGCAAGTGTCCAAATCTAAAACCTGTTGATGTTGAGAAGAAAAAGAAGTCTGATGTTGTGAATCAGAAGTCAACCAAGTTTGATTCAAAGCAAACTTGGAAGCCGAAAATGTCAAAGGCTGACTCACAACAAACATGAAACCAGTGACACCCAGACTTAGAACAACACAAAGTTGGAAAACAACTCTTGATGCAACAAAACCAAACCAGTTTTGGAAACCAAAAGTTGTTGTTCAAAATCAAAATGTTCAAAATGAATCTCATTTTTATAAAAGAAGTGCTTCAAAAGGTCAAAGTTGGGTGGTTAAGACACAACCTGTATCTGAACAGAAAACTGATTCAATAAAAAAGAATGAAGTAAAAGATGAAAAGTTGTTTGTTCAAAACGATGATAATTTTCCAAAGTTGAATGAATCATATTGTGTCGAAATGCCTAAGGTCAAACAGACCTGGGCTAACTTGTTCAAGTAATTGAGTAATTTGAATGTGCAGGTGCTTCAGAAAGAGGATGAAAGTCAAATCAACGGAGGAAGCAGCCTGGCACGAGAGGAAAAGGATTCTGGTCCCTGCGACTATTAAACAGGGAGTTTCTTTGATTTCTGTACATAAATAAACAATATTTCAAAAACCATAAAAATTGAAAAATTTAAAAATTTACAAAAATATGTTGAGTGAATATGCCGAAACCCTCACGGCCTAACAAACATGATTAATTTCACAAGATTGAAAAACAGTTTTCAAACTGTAAAATATCAATGTGTGGTAAATCATGGGGGTATATTTTCTGCAAAACAGAGCATGAGATGCAGAAAATGGATGACGAGACAAAGCTATCAACATCGGTTATCAAATTTTTCTTTAAATGTTTTGAATTTTAGGGGGAGTAAAAATTTTAGAAAATACAAAAACATTAGAAAATTTGAAAAAGCCAAAAACATGATAAGATTCAAAAATGAGTTTTGTGAAAAAAAGGAAATGATAGTACATCAGTAGACAATCACAGTACGCTAAAGAAATGGAATGTTAAATGTGATAAACGATCTCACTGATGATATGCCGGTAGGTTTTTACACGCTTAGTAGATTTTTTTCGAGATATAAACCTAAATATCAAATACTTACTTATCATGTGGGGAACATCTCTCGGATATATGGGTAACCCCCGAAATCTTGATTGAGAGATTTCCTGATTCTGAGATACTAGGTCTTTATATTGTTTGATATCTGGGGTATTATACCTGGACTTCTGATATTGCGGAAGCAATGGCCTAGTCCTCGTATAATAATTTACACGCTGTAAAAGCTCACCCTCTGCATAAAATTGATAAAATATTGAAAGATACGAATCAAGTGCAGTTGTAAAGAAGATTCCCAAGGGGAACACACCTAAAGTCGAGCCTTCATCTCTTTGACTGAACAGAAGTTAATACCTGAGCTCTCAAGGTCTCGCACTAACCCAAAGTACATATATCAAATTGGTATACTCACCTGTAAGACTAAATCTAGGGAATTTTGATACGGGAGTATATTCTGAGGTGGGACACGTGAATAAGTTAAGTCCTTAAAACATTAATCCGTATCTCGAATCAATTGAACTTTGTGTGAAAATTTAAGTGGATCACTATATTGACAATCTAAGTGAATCGTTTAGAACTTAAAGCGTTTTAAAGCTCAACGGTACTAGTGATTTGTCATAACCTGATATGATCCTCTGACACGAACTCAAACAAAATATTGTCTGTAAATATGTCTGTAAATATTTCTTTACTGCTTTATGTTCCAAGAAAATACAAAAAGATTTTAATTCCACTTTATTTTCGACAACCGATATCTGAGAGCTGAGTTTCAAAATCTAAGTATGATGTTCGTGTTTCTGAAAATAAAACAAGTTCATTAATTTGAAACTTGAAGTTTTTAATCAAAAATCAAAAACAGATTGTGAGATCTCTAAGGTCATTAATTTGGACTTGGATGATTAACTGTGAGGGATTTGGATTCTTAAATTGTGAAAATCTGCTGTAAAGAGCTAGGTTTCGATCTTGATTGCTTAAACCATCAAATCTATAAAGTCATTTGATAGGGGGAGAAAGTCAAGCTAAACCTGGATATATTCATATTATTATATTTAGAGCCAGATTCTTGATTAAAAGTGTTTGAAAGCTAGGTCATCATTCCTGGAGAATCAAAAAGGCTTTCAGTGTCGAAATGTTTCAGCTTATGCTAATAGAGCCAGGTTTTCAATCCAGGATGTTCATAACGTTTTAACTCATAAATGTTTGAGAAAATGCAGATGTTGTACCAGACTATGATCCGGATAGCCGAGTCTAAGGGGGAGTATGAAGACAAGCTCATCGCAAGGGGGAGCTTGTATCCGGAAAGCCAGGTGTCGATCCCAAAAGCACGGAAGCTTGACGAAAGGGGGAGCCTGAAGAAAGAGTCTACCAAAAGGGGGAGAAGCTGAAGCTGAAGACAGATCCACGGGGAGTCTGTTCAATAAAGAGGGAGTCTATGTTGCTGAAGATGTGATAAAGCTTCAAGAAGACTCAGAGAGAGAGAATGACAAGACGCTACGAGATTGACTGCGGCAATATCCAAGGGGGAGTCTGTTGGTACATTTATGTCTATCGCCTCCGTCAATACGATTCGTAGCTGAAATGGAATGATACATAGCCTTATATTGTAATATTTAGATAGAAAAGGCAATGTGGCATAATTGTAAATAAGGAAACTCTCCTTATATCCTTTGCCTATAAATATAGGAGTTAGGGTTAGAGTTTAGAACTTTTGCCATTTTCACCATTGGAGAGCTTTGGAGCTAGAGAGAGAAAGTGCAAGTGGTGATTCACGGTGCTTTGTACGATTTCAGATTATCAATAGAATCACAGTTTATATTACAATCGTGTGTTCGGTCCACATACGTGTACGGATTCCGCACGTTACGCGTATTGGTTCGCAATCGTCCGGGAGTTAAAAACCGATCCTACAAACTTACATTTCAGTTCCTTTATCTTCTCAGCGAAAGAAGAAAGTCATTTAACATCACTTCTTAAGGCGTCTACACACTCGGTTACAATCTCAAGAATCTGACTTCTTATAGCAGCTTGTGGACGGGTGTCGACGCCGTACCGACTCTCAACAGAAAATAAACATTTAGTTAGCACATCCCTAGTCCAACGCTTAACAACAAATTGGGCCGGGATTTTTTCAATATTGTTTACACAGTAAACACAAAAAATATGCCTACATAGAAATCCAATACGGATGAAGTTGTTGCATGAACAAGACACCGACTGATTTCTCAACTCAAGCTTGACCTGCAAAAACACCAAAACACATTCTTACGCTTCTATGAAAAAAGGATAATGAAAGCTTAAATAAATGCTACTATAAGGATAGAGCAAGTTACCGTGAATGTGTTGGTTGCATTGTTTTGTTTGTCTAACTGATTCACATAGTAAACACAAACATCATCACAATCCTCCGTGTTTACAATGTAACAAAACAGCTTCCCCTTGTATATCTCTTTTCTTACTTCAGTGAAAATGGTATGTGTGTACAACTCAAAAGTGTGCTTCTCGATAGCTAACTGAGTAGTGTCCACGAATACACTGGATGAAGTTTTAAACTCTGCAACACATTGCCTCCAACGCTGATTGTCTATCCTAGTTTCATAATATAGCATGAACTGAACTAGTGTGTTAGCACTAGAAGAGTTGACCTTGAAGCTTGAGTTAGAACTTTCACATCTTGATGTAGTCTTCATCAGACAACACATTGGGATATCACGGAAGTAGGCAGGTACCCATTGGTCCCTAATTGAGTACATATCATTCAACCAGTCGTGATCTTGTAACCCATATTCCTCCATCAAAAGCTGTCAACGCGTCTCAAATGTAGATGGCTTCATGTGAATACTCCACACCAAACGATGCATCAATGCCCATAGCTCAGAGTTTTGTAACAGGTCTCCAGCAATCTATACATAACGGGACCCAAAACTGTTAAAAAAATGTAACAAAAAAAGACCATCTCAACGAGATTGATGAAATAACAAAACCTTAGTGGGAGGTTTCTTCATAATACGCCACATGCAAAGGCTGTGCCGAGACTCTGTGAAAACCTCAGAAATGGCAGCTTTCATTGAAGGGTCCTGGTCTGTCAGAACTAACTTTGGTTGCTTCTTGTGTGCCTTCAGAAATGATTCAAGTAACCACTAGTAAGACTCAGTTGTTTCATTGAATAGCAAGCCAGCACCGAATGTCACACATTGTTTGTGATTATCAACCCCGGTGAAAGGAACAAAAATCATGCTGTACCGGCAGATAAAGAAAATAAACAAAAGTTAATACTATGTTAAAGGAAATAAAAGAGTGCCAGTTTGCGAAACCTTACTTGTTAGTGTGATAAGTCGCATCAAAAGCTAACACATCACCAAACACCTCATAATTTATCTTAGAAATTTCGTCTGCCCGATAAATCGACCTCAATTGCCCTATCTCAACCACAAACTCATAGTAAAAGTCTGGTAAGCTTTCCGATCTTTCTTTCAAACGATCTATAACAAGTTGCGCATCACGGTCACCAATATAAAGCCTAACCGACTGGCTCCAATTCTTAAAATCGGTTGGCGTGCCACGTACGTTGTTATGTCCACCCATCAGTGACACTAAAACTCTATGAGAAACAATTGGACCAATTATGTTCAAACTCATGTTATGGATAAACTGTTTGGATGTAAAGGGTAGTTTCCTTGAAATCCTACTTAGGTCACGATTAAAACGCTCAACAAACGGATGATTATGATGCTCGTGGAACCCTACCACTGTGCACAAAGAGCTGTCCTCACAAAACTTAACTAGTATACTAGCCTTGCAATATGTGACTATGAAATTACTTTGCCTGATATTCAAGGTTGACTGCTCCAGGGTATTAGTTTTACGCTTAATCTGTGGTTTTGAATATTTAGTACACCTTATGTACTGGTGAGTGACAAACCCCTTCCATCTCTTGGTTTGCCCCTTACGAATAGAAAACCCAGAATACACAGCATACTCCTTGTACATACTGAACACATCCTTCCACGTTTCATATACACAACCAACAACATGCCTTAAAACAGTAGGAACATTAGGACACCACATTCTAGTGCCATTGGGTGTGTGGTGAACATAAAATTCCTCGTCCGCCTGAATACCTACAAAAAAATAGTTATAACGACGCTGGGCTTGCATATGTATATTGTGACAACCCGTGATTTACGGCTCTTAACTACGTGATTAACAAGTGATTAACGCGATAATAAATAGTGCTTACGACGCTAATTAACTTAAACAGGCCCTTGGAGTGCCCAGAAACGTTTGTTCAGCTATACAGTGCGCGTGTGGTGATTTACAGAAAAGCTGCTGAATATTACGCGACAACGGACTGATACCGAGCAAAATACTGACGACACCGACAAATATGGATGTTACACGAATATTTTATGCTTATGGAGTTTGCGTCGCGATATCGGGTCTCGTAGAAATTACGGGCCACCTACACATGAGATGGGCTTGTAGGCCCTAGGCCCAGGCCCAAGCCCAGGTCTAAACCTGGGGAAAGATCCACTAAAAAGTGGATTTTGCCTAAGTAGCCTAAGAAGAAATCTTAACCATTCATTTTTCAAATCAATGGTTAAGATGAAAGGGTAGGAGAAAGGAGGAGTACAAGGGTATCTTGGGAAAATCATATTTATGGACTTTCTCTCTCCACATGCAAGGCACATGCATATTTCACCCCATTTTTTAAACGTTCATAACTTTTTTATACGACATTATTTTTTCATAAAAATTTCACCATAAAATCGAGCGTCTTTTTATCTTTAATTTGAGTACCATATTGCTATATAAAATATGAAGACTCAAAAAACCCACTAAAATATGTTGTATTTCTATGTTGTATAACATTTTTTATGCTGGATTTTTGTACTATATTTTTGTACTAAAAATTTTGTGCTGTTTTTTTTTGTCTTAAATTTTTTTTTCTCAATTTTTTGTGCTAGATTTTTTTGTACTACATTTTTTTGCTAAATTTTTTTGTGCTATATTTTTTGTACTAGATTTTTTGTGCTATATTTTTTTGTACTACATTTTTTGTGCTAGATTTTTTGTACTAGATTTTTTGTGCTATATTTTTTTGTACTAGATTTTTTGTCTTAGATTTTTTTGTACTAGATTTTTTTTGTATTTTTAAAAAACAAAAAGGGTGCCACATGTCATTTTCACTCCTATTTATAAGGACCAAAATGCCCTTCATTCCTACTTATTAGGAGTGCCACATGTCATCATCACAATCCTTCTTAGGCTACTTAGGCAAAATTCACTTTTTAGTGGATCCTTCCCCACGCATAATATTCTAGATCTAGTAAGGTCTCTTTAAGAATCTAAAAATCTGCACTAAATCTCTATAAATCTTTTGACTAGATTGTGCAAGATTTACAAAATCAACTAAATCTATCTAAATCTCTACAATAGATTTTAACCCTAAAGATAAAGGGTATAACCTGAATGTAAAATAAATATACACAAGGAACTTTAATCCTCAAACTTCTATATAAAGGACCCTCCACTCTCTTTGTCTGCAAGTATACACACATACAAACTTACAATTTAATCTCTCTCTCTCGATGGATACTGCTCACAAGAGAAAAAAAAATAATAAAGTCCTTCTCTCTCCCTCATTTTCAAATAAGCAGACCAAACAAACACCTCCACTCTCTCTTCTTCAAGATCAGCGAACACAGGAGCCGGCGAGCTTCTCCGGCGTCCCTATTCCCGGCGACACCCCCCCTCTCCTCTTCCTCGATAACAAGAACAGGCCACCACCACCATCATCGGGTGGTGGTGAGCGATGGCGTCTGGTGGTGGTGCAAACACAGAGACGAGACGGAGAGAGAAAGACTGAAGAGAGAGAGAGAACCGGCGGTCAAAGACTCGGACCGCCGGTCGGCCCATTTATTCCGGCGGCAGTCGACGAGCGAGAGAGAGAGGAATGAGATGAGAGAGAGACAGAAGGGATGGAGAGAGAGAAAAGGACCGGTGGTTAGTGTCTCAACCCGACGATTTGTATCTCGGTCCAGTGGTCGGTGTCTCGGACCGGCAGTCCTTGACATTATCCGACGAGTTCCGGTTGATAAAGACGACACGGCGGCGGGGTTCTCTCAGTCCGACGATTCACGGTGGTCCAGGCTCGAGTTCAAGTGACTCGGTCCAGAATGGTTCAAGTATGGTTCGGGTTAGCTCCGGGCCGGCCGATGGTGTGGTGGTTCGGTGGAGACATAGATGCCGACATTGAAAATAAGTATGTTCAGGTTAAGTAGGCTCAACATCAATTTCTTTAGTTCATCTCAGTTTTTAGTACGGGTTTTTACGTCTTGTTTCGGGTCAAACCCGGTTGACTCGGTCAACACCCGAGTCAACTCGGGTCAACGGCAGGTCAAGCAAGTCAACAGGTCAACAACTCGGTCAACCGTAGGCAAGTCAGCTGTGGTTCGGGTTCCGGTTCCAACTTCGACTCAGTCAACTCGGTCAAGGTCAGGCGGTCAACTCAGCGAGTTGACTCGATCGGCTCAGCTTCTCGACGCGAGGAGTGGTAAATATTTTACGGCGATATATTTAGTTATTTTCCTAGTTTTATTATTTCATGACAACGAGCTTGAACCGATTCGATAAAAATTAGTTACATTCTAATATACTCGACAAGAATTATATACATATTGCGTGTTTATTGTATAAATTGTTGAATTTTGACAAAATGACGACAACTTGTGTTGTCGGGTTATTCCAAAAACAGAGGAAACTCTGCCCGTTTTTCGAGAAAATCCGTAAAATAAAGCAAGTTTTATTATGAAACAAAACGTGCTTTTGATATAAAGCGACTTTTGAAAAACAAGATACGAATATAAAGTTCTTTCGACCACAACTTATAACTTACGAGAACAACGATACGAAAAATATTTCGACAACAAAATAAATATAGTTATTATTATATTTATTTCAAACGAACTCGAATCTTTTTATAAATAAATATAGTATATATATTTATTTCAAGCATCGCGTAACACGAATTCGTTTCATCAAAATAAATATAGTTTATATTTATTTCAAATATTAATGACACGACAATTATTTTGCTAAAATAAATATAGTTTATATATTTATTTGAAGTAATAAACGACACGAATTCTTTTATAAAATAGTTATAGTTTATCTATTTATTTCAAACTTCAAACATGAAACGATTCGTGATCTTATAAAATAAATATAAGTTTTTATATTTATTGCAAGCGCCGAAACTGCATATACGTATATTTTTGGCAAATATATACAAGACGCTATATATAATACAAGTTTATTATATATTACTATCGTACGAATATTCCTATATACACAAACGACTTTTCGGAACTTAAGTTAACTATTTACCGTCAAATCGTTCGATTAACGATTCGGTAGAGCTCGATGACACGTAGTTTAGATACTGCGTTTATTAGAAACTTATTAGATATTCCGTGTTAGGAATATTGTAGAATGCACGCTAGCGAGTCTCATCTTGGAAACGACATCACGAAGTCGTATTTAGCTAGCTTTGCACAGGAATATTCAGGTGAGTTCATAACCCCACTTTTTACGACTTTACATTTTTATAAATGTTTTCGGGGTGGAAAGACATGCACGTTTTGCAAAAACATATAAAGTTTAGAACAAACGCAAAACTCGTATTTCTAAATCATATTACGAAGGGATTTCGAGGAACTCAAATGATTTACGAAAGGTTTATAATAAACATACCGGTTTTTACAAAACAAATGCTTATTTTCGAAATGTGAATGATATTTGGCCAGGGTGACCAGGAATCTGGTCAGGGTGACCAGGGATTTATTTTATACATGGTATGGTTAGCGTAAGGAGGGTTACTACATAGATCATGTGAGTGGGTAGGCGGGAACTGTAGGCCATTAATCCTCATTGTAGGACCGAGGGACGTAAGCGGTAGATCTATCTGGGTGTAGCGAGCCCAACCCCAGGCCCAACAGTACGGACCTTGGGGTGACTTTGTACCCAACGCAAAATCTGCTAGGATTGAGTCTTCCTACTTGCACTTCACACATATCAATGGCCTTGCAAACCATTGGTGATCTCTTTTTCCTTAATTGATACATACCAGGGATTTTATATTTACGGAAACTTCTTGTTCATACAAATTAACTACCATGTTTTATACAAATTCAAAGAATTATGCGGGTCAAGTCAGGGTGGGCATTGACGGTTATGCGAACATTACAAATACAAGACTTTACAAATACATGGTTTTATGAACATAACGTGTTACAATCACAACGTTTCCACATAACTTGGCAAGAAAATGATTTTTAAATTCATTTTCCCAATACTATTTCAAAAACCGGTTATTCCAAAGATTTATTTCAAATCTTTCACAATACCAAAGATTTATTTCAAACCTTTCACAACTCAAAAGATTTATCTCAAATCTTTTACGAACAAACTATGAACTCGCTCAACTTTATGTTGATTTTTCTCGCATGTCCTTTCTCAGGTTGCAGTTCTAAGACAAGGCACGGTTGGAATAGGAGAACCATCTGGAGTCGAGTACTTAGTGGCGTTCATTTTCTAAAAGACTTAGCTTGTTTGCTTCCGCTGTGCAATGAAGATACCAGTCCAGTCACGCCAGCTCTGATAATTTCGGGGTGTGACATATATCATAAAAGTGAAACTTTAAAAAGGTCACAATTCTTTTACAAAACATTGCATTGTTACTAAATTTTAACAAGTATGAGTTAAAAAAAATTACTTATAACATGAAACCTAACAAACTGATGCATTTTTTAAATGTGACCAAAAGTGTAACCTCAAATATTTTTAACTTCCTGGAAAATATAAAAACTTATCTCATAAAAAAAAATTTCGGGACAGAATAAAAAAATTTGTATTGTCAATACAAGTTCAACACGTTTTGCTATGATGGAAACAAACATGGTGGTGCATTTTTTTAATGTCACCAAAAAGTGTAGATGCTTGTGCATTTTTTTAGGTGACCCAAAAGTGTAACCTCGAATGTTTTTCCCTTCCAAAAAATATAAAAAATTAATTCATAAAACAAACTTTTTGGGACAGAATAAAATAAATAACATTGTTAATACAAGTGTAACCACACATGTTTTTACCTTCTAAAATATATAAAAGCTTGTTAATACAAGTTTACCACATTTTCTACCAAATAAACCACCACATCATCTGTTTTTTTCCTCCTCTATCACAAAAAAAAAAAAAAAAAACGCATTCTAATAACAAACTACAAACATTATAACTAGGGGTGTTACAATACCCCTAAAGAAAAAAATACAATCTTTCAGATAAAAACTGACATGTGGATAGAAACTCTGTAAACGTACAATTCTGAACTCCATCTTCATCATCATTTGTGCCGTTTTGATGCAAATCTGAGGCTACACATGAAAAAAAAAAACAAAAAAGGAATAAAAATCAAGAAGAATCCGATGAAAATCTAAACAAGAAAACCTTAATATGCACATGTACTCGTATGCATCTGGACTCACCAGAATCGTCCACGTTCTCGTTATCAGACTGGAAAACTTCAACTGCTGAATAACACACAAAATGTCAGAAAAAAAGTAAATATGAAACACAAATGTCATAAATCAAATCTATATGATCTATAAATTTATGTAATCTAAATGATAATGTTCTCGCTGCAACTGAAAAGGTGTACATTTAATAAAACTGAAAAAAAAAACTATGACTCACCTGGAAACTCTGTAGAAATAGGTTCAGGATCTTCAACAACTCTACTCTCACCAAATGCATCTTCATCTTCATAAAATGCAAAATCACGTAAAAGATTATGTGGGACAACATTTAAGGGTGAACCCGGAGGTTCATTGAATGTCGCCGTACCACCGGCAACACTCCGTGGTTGTTGGCTGTTCAACTCAGCCATGTTAAATGCAAAAACTTCTCGATGGTGTGTCTGGTTATTTTGTTCTCTCCACTTCTGTTTTGGAGAATTGAGATGTGAGATATATGACACCATATTTATGATACATAAAACAAAAAGAACTAAAGATATGTGATAGAACAAGTACAGTTCGTAATAAATGAAACAGAGGAGAGAAGAAGCAAAGTCAGCATTCTCTCATACACTTACCAGACTTACACATTCAGTCAAAGATTAAAGGAAATGACGAAATTGCCCTTGTCTCATCTTATACATACATGCGACGTGGCTCAATCCTAGCCACATATAAGGGTTTACTGGGTTTTCTTAACTGGGATGAGTTTTCTTGTTATAATTAGCATATATATATATATAATTCCCATTTTTAACTTATGCAAATATGTTTAAGTGTTCAAGAAAATACTTTAGAAGTTTAGGACTTAAACTTTTCCATCTAGACTTGCCTAATCATGATTAAGGTCACTAATCATGTTTAGTCATGTTACTCACCTTTTAATTACACCTTAATCACGACTAGGATTTTAGAAAATTTCGCCATACTTTCCCCTTAAATTATGGCGTTTCCACATTTTTAAAACGTATTTTTAGACCACATTTAATCCCCAAATCATCACCAATCTCAATTCAAGTTCCATTATCAATTTTGCGTGCATGTATTATCACATAACACCTTCATTTTTTTCCATGAACCTTTTATATATATTTTTCACAATACTTCTAAAATATATTTCAACAAGTTCATTAAAACCAACATATTTTCTCATGCTTTTTAACTAGCTTGTTTATGTTATATAAACTTGTTTAGGCTTCTTTTCAAGACCATTATATTATACATCATGATTTTAATTTCTTGTAAAAGCTATGTCAAAAGTCACTTTCAAGTTTAATGTTTAAGTTAATGGTTTATGAAGGTGATGATCTTGAAAAGAACCTACTATAACATAATCATCAAGATCATACCAACTAATTTACACTAATCAACATAATCAACATGTAAACAATATATTTTTGTAAGCTTTTAAGTTAGATTTAGGGTTCTAAGCTTTGATTTCCTTAATGTTCAAGATGATCAAGTTGTACATCTATGATCTACACATCTTAACAAGTATAAAAATGATGAGAAGTGGCTTACTACTAGCACAAGTCTAGGGATGCACCAAGATGAAGAAGATGAAGATTATGAAGATGTGAGAGCTCCAAATGCCTCCTAGTGTGCATCCATGGCTTGAAACGTCATTGAATCACCTTAGAATGGATTGTAAAGGCCTTGAAAGGGGTGTTTAGGAGTTGAAAATATGGATGTGGGTGTGGGTGTGTGTTCTTTGGCCGAAACCAAGAGAGAGCAAGAGAGGGTGTTGTGAGTTTGAAAATGTAGGAAATGATAAGGATATGAGGTGTTGTTATGTAATGGTCATGTCTTCAAATTTCTATGGTCAAAATACAATATTTCACCACCATACCTTTCATGATATCTTCATCCATTAACAAGGTTTAGTAGGGTGGCTTGTGGGGCCCACCCTTGGCTAAAAATGAGGGCATGGGAGGATGATTATTTTATATATTTTTTCTCTTAAAGTTATACTTAAGTTTAAATAAGTTATGTTTAGATATTTAGGTAATTAGTAGAATTCTTACATCATTAGGCCACTAGTAATGGTTTGGGTGTTAATTAGTCTTAACTAGTTCATTAGACTAGTTAACTAGTTGTTAGGATAATAAAAATATCGCTAGTTCGTTCGTCGGCTCGAAACAGGACAATTTGTGAAGGATGCATCATAATACCGGAAGCTATGTTTTGGATATTCCATTGATATCCTCTGGTTTATTTAAGGTGTGTAAAACCATTTACAAGCCTTATGGACATTGTAAAAGCTGAATTTTGGTGTTGGGGACAATTATAATTGTTACAGTTTAGTGCGGATCGGACAATTTAATAGTTTGGGCATTTCC
This sequence comes from Helianthus tuberosus, assembly GCA_030545235.1. Taxonomy (NCBI): domain Eukaryota; kingdom Viridiplantae; phylum Streptophyta; class Magnoliopsida; order Asterales; family Asteraceae; genus Helianthus; species Helianthus tuberosus. Next base: position 108,216,438 of record CM060449.1, read on the forward strand.
CGGAAAGTTAGACTTTCATTGCAAATTTGTGCTCCCTAATTAGGTTTTTGTATTCAAGTAAGTGTGAGTACGCTTGTCGTATCATCCGTTAGTTGATTCAGACAGTTTTCAGAATTTACCGTCGTGAACAGTGTTTTCAGTATTTTCGCCAACATATTAGGACATAGTTTATCGTTTTATCGCGACGCGACGAAAGTGTCACACCCCGATATTTCCACATATTACCGGTGGGCCCGGTGGGGAGTATCGTGACGTAGTTGATATCATCATGGTCAAACATACACAGAATAGCACAGCGGAAGTCTTGGAATATATAATATTATTACAAACTCAAATGTCTGAAAATATCAAAGTATTTATTATAGACAAGCCTGTAATATTAAATCCACAGGTCGATCATTACAGAATGTATAAAATGAAGTTTAGCAGACTTTATGGCATCTTTAAGGATTTGCAAGATCCTCTTTTTCGACACCGAGCAACTCCCAGCCTATTACGAGTAGTACCTGCCACTTAGTCTTTTGAAAATACGTCAGTTGTCACTAGTAAATACAATTAACTAACTCCTTTGAAAAGAGTTTATGAAAATTTATTTAAGTGCACAAGGCACAAAACCTTTTATAACTTGGGACAATCTTTAATAAAATCTTGTATACTGAATTACATGTTTACCATACATCTGGGGCCCAGTATAGAGACCGAGACATGATTAAACGACACACCACTTATAAAATCCATAAAGGAGTTATCCCCAACTTGTGGGTAATTAATGATTTATTATTGGCATCTTTTCGGTGCATGCCAACACCTTGCGCATCGGTCGTGGCCATTTACAAATGAAATGAGCCGAGGATATATCCAGGACATGGTCGTTAACCCCCAATGTTTAAGTTATCAATAGAACCGTATTAAAACGGGTTTTGTGGATTTACTAGCCACAATCCAGCATTTGATTGATCCACACCCGACCAAACGGTATTAATTTACCGTATCCCAAGCCCGTATAAGGGAAAATAAGTTAAAAGTATTTACCTGAGCTAATACTTGATTCACAGCAAAATAACTCAGTCGTATCCAATCTATTTAAATGCAGGTAGCTTTTACCGGGTGGCTCTAGTCTGGAGTGATGGTAATATATAACGAATTTAGAATGCTAACGGTCTTATTAAGGTCGTAGACTTAGACCGACTAGCTTAAAGTATCCAAAATGGTACGATACGCTAGATTAAGCGATGACCAGAATAAAATGTTATTTAGACCCAACAAGTACGAAGACTTGTATAATATGGGTAAACTAAACACATTCTGGATTTTGAGATAAAAACGATAAGGTTAAACCCGTTTCGGCAAACTTACATAAACTAGTTACGTAAACCGATCCGAACGGGTAAATGCGTAACGGGAAACCAAATGAATCATATATAAGTCCATATGTTATTATGCTTAAAATATGTTAATACATCAGTAGGATGTTAACATATATGCCCAAAAAAATAATATAAACCAATTTAAGTCCCGTAGGGGCATTTTGGTCATTTTACCCTTTATAAAAGAGGTTTTTTAAAACAAACTGAGGTTCTGGTCTTTGGTAATCTGTAAAAATATTTATTTTATCACATTACATCAGTAAGATATTATATATATGTGAGGTTTACCAATTATGGCCAAACTATGCCCCGAAAGGGCATTTTGGTCATTTCACATATGCTTTTAAGGAAATTTTTGAAAGTTTGAGTTCATGACTTATACCTACTGTAATAGTATTAAAATTAGTTTAAAAATGCAATAGGTAACAAGTCTTAGGTGTTAATTTATGGTTTAGAACCATACTATGCTCTTAAATAGCGTAAAAATCGCTAATTGACGATAATTAAGGTGTTTGATGGAAATCTGAGATTTTGATCAGTTTTGAATGCTCAAAATAATTTATTTAATGTATAAAATCAGTAGGAAAAGGTTTGGCATTCAAATCATTTGTAAATCTCATTTTATGCATGAAAAGGGTATTATCGTCATTTACCGAATTACACAAGAACTCTATGGTACGATCAGTTTATAATCTGATCAAAAATTCCAAAAATCCCTAAAAATAATATCTTAACAGTAGGTAATGATTTTTGGATCAAAATACAAGTTTAAATAAGTCTTATGCAAGATATCGCAATTTAATTAATAAAAAGCTTTTATTTACGATATCGAGCATAACTCCTGTTTGATACCAAGAACTGATGTGAAATTTTCGGGACATACTTATATATCAGTAATAAAGGTTTTTGTCCTCTCACATTTTCAAAATTCTCATTTATATGTCAAAAGGGCGAAATGGGCATTTATAAGCATAATAACGGAGATTAGCATATAATTCAAACTACTTGGGACCAGGTAATACAACCTTAGGGGGTTATACTACAACATAATACGGTCCTAATGGAAGCTTAAAACATCAAGGATTTAAGCTAGATTGGGTCAGAACTGAAAGTCAAAGCAAAAGTCAAGCTTTTGCGACTTTCGGTTGCGAACCGACCCTAAACTCAGAATTGTCGGGTTGAACATGCTTAGACATGTTCAAATAATAATTACCAAGTTATTAGAGTGTTAAAATATAATTTATAACCTCTGCATCATTGGTTTTAATTATTATTTATAAATCTGCCAAGTTTGACTTTTTACCTAAATGGTTTGACCCGACAATTATCTAAGCAAACGAAGGAATTAGGGGGTGCCCTTTTAAGGGTTAATCACCTACCTAACTATGGTCATATAACCACATTCATCTCGAACCGTGGCTGGACCATTTGAGTTTAAACCGAAAGTCAAAGTTAATTTACGATAACTTGACTTTTCGGTTTTTAAAACATAAAACTGAACTATAGAGAGGGCTAAGAACACTTACAAAGGGTCCTAGCTATCTTTTCTACTAAGAATAAATTCCCAATCAGATTAGAAAGCTCCAAGTTTGAAAGATAAGAAGATAGAATGAAAAGGTGCAATGAAATGGATGAATATGCTTCTTATTTATAGTTTTTGGGTATGAATTGGATCAAGACATGTGTTAGAAGGATCCCTAGGATCATGGCAGGTGTCACAACAGCTGGTATAATCTCCTTGAGGTCCAAGAAAATCGATTTGATTGGCTAGAATGTGATATGAGTGATGAACATGCAAGAATAAATAAAAAAATATATTTGCTACAGATACTGGCTACGCAGCCCGCGTAAGGGGCGGCCCAAGCCTACGCGGCCCGCGTGGAGGTCTGGCCCAGATCCAGCTTTTGCAACTTGTCGAATTTGGTCCCTGTTCTATACCTTTCTTCGAAACAACACATATATGTTGCTGTTTGTTTCAGTGACCCATGAAAGAGGCAGCCCATTGGGCTCATGGCCCGTGATTAGGCCCAAATCAGCCCAAGCAAGTTTCAGGTTTATACAACATCAGTCCCTGAACCTTTTTAGTTACTTATGAACTTTCAGGATTGTCACTTTAGGCACATAACTTTTAAATTCCGTGTGTTTCTTCATTATAAGGTGTGAAAGTGTTCGTGGCCAATCTTTGGTACACCCGGGAGTTTGACTGAGCATTGCAAAGCTCTCGGTTCATTCAAAAGTCCTCTTAAAGGCGTAGTTTCACATATTGACGCGTTTAGTCCTTTTAACGCATAAAGTTGCCCGTAATATCATTTATCGATATTAAAGCCTTCCATGGCCCATACGAGGCATCCCAAGTGTATGCTCAAATATTACGATGCTCCAGCTCGCTTAAAAGGTTACTCAAAGGTGTAGTTTTAGACGTTGGCGCTTTTGGTCCCTTTAATGCACAAACTTGCGCTTATCATCATTTAATAGCATCAAAGCCCTATGTAGCCCATATTAGGCATTTCCGAGAGTATGATCGCACATATTAAGGCTTCGGGTTCGTTAAAAGGTCAATCAGAGGTATAATTAAACATGTTGATGCTTTCAACCCCTCTAACTTACAAACTTGCGCGTAACTTCACTTATTGGCATAAATGCTTTTAATGACCAATATTTGGAATTCCCGACAATATAACCAATCATTATGAAGCTCTCGGTTTGTTAAAAGGTCACTCAAAGGTAAGAATTAACATGTTGACACTTTTAACCCTTCGTTGCGCAAACTTTCAAATAGTTATACAAACGACTCCTCTCGTCCAACGAGTGGCTCATTTGAGAATACGGGCATCGTATAAGGTCACTCAGAGGCCTAGTTTAGGCATGTTGATTCTTTTAGTCCTTTTATAATCAAAGTTTTTGATTTTGATGAAAATAGTCCCTCGTAGTCAATGTTTGACTTTATTAGGGTTCATTACACGTGTCAATACATCTTTGGACACGATTTTACGAGGTGTTACATCCTCACCCCCTTAAAAGAAATCTCGACCCCGAGATTTGCTCAAAAAAATGGAAGTACTTTCTGTCGTATAATGGGCTTAACTTTCGCAGTATATTGGGGACCTCTACGGGTATTCTAATTGACCTATTTAATAGGTACATGCTTCTCTTCAGAGCTTCTTAACCTATCGATCCTTGATCGATATAGGTCTTTCAATAAACCTCAGACTTTCATAAATCTATATGTCTTTAAAAGACATTGCTAGCGATTTATCTGTTAGTCATTTCTTTAGGTTAAAGGTGTGGAACACATTGTGAATTCCAATAAGCTCCTTAGGCAAGTTTAGCTTATAAGCTATACTACCGACACATTCGATGATCTCAAATGATTTTATATATCCAGGGTTTAACTTTCCCTTTATACCGAAACGTATCGTACTTTTTCATATTGATATTTTCAATAGAGTCTTGTTCCCTATTTGGAATTTTAAGAGACCGACGCCTTTCTTTCGCATTGCTCTATTGCTGATTACTGGCAGTTTTCAGACGATTACGGATTCATAATATCCTATTTGTCGTCTTTAAGACAAATCTCAGATCCTGATAATTGGGTGTGACACCTGTGTCACTGCGACCATCAAACAAATACCAAACCAATGAAATATTGTATTTCATACTTTGGACTTGTATAAATATGTGTATCTTTTGCACATATCAATTCTTGTTCGATTTCAAGCTCTAAATCACTTTCTGGAAGGTTATACGCGCACTGATGCGTAAATATAACCAGTTTAATGCAACGAACACTCTGGAATAGTGAAATAGGCTTAACATACCTTAAATAACCTTTACATAACTTAGAAATAAGTTTTGAAGGCTTTGGTATGGCAAAAACAAGTTAATTCGCTTACAGGGACTAAACTTGACAAACTGCGAAAGTATGCCAATTTGAACTGTAACGAACATTCCGGAACATGACCATAAGTTAAACACACCTTAAATATCCTTTACATGGCTTAGAAATAGGCTTTGAGGGATTCGGTATGCTAAAATAAACTTTTGGGTCATTCAGGGACTAAAAGCGTCAAAAAGTGCACTAGTTTGCATTTTCGCGCATAACTTACGTTCTGAATACATCCGGGCATCCAAAAATTTATGTAAGCACTAAAATATTTTAATTTAGTGTTTGGCATAAGAAAAATCCATTCGTCGCGTCATTTGGATCGTTTTTCGCGCTTATGCGCATTCCGTCGTAATTAAGCGAACAATGCAACCGTACGACCAAACGAACCGACATCCGAGATATTTTTGAGCATGTTTTGAGTTCCCTATACTTTAACTTCATTTTAGAGCCTTGAAATGAGGTTAACGGGGTTCAAACGCATCGAAAATAGCTTAAACGGACTGCAGGGACCATTTCTGCCACTTTTGAAACATTTCAGGAACTGATGCATGGTAGCGTAGCGCGAGCCCTAAGGGCCTTACCAGTCGCGCTACGCGACTGCCTAACCTGAACAGATAAGACTGATTAGTCAGCAGATTTCAGCTGATTAAACCTCATCCACACACTCACACTTGCCCTTTCAGCTCATTAGGGGTCATTTTTAGTTACCACAACTTTCCAACAAGTGTACGCACGAGATTCTATCACGTTTTCCAAGAAACGATCTTAACGGTTCAGGAAATACTATAAATACCCAACCCACTTAACTTCAAAACCCACTAGAATCTGATCTAATGTGCTCTAAGTTGAAACCTTTGTTTCATACCTGAGCTATTTTGATCTAGATTAGCATTCGGGGACCCTTCGTAAGTATTCCTTCGTTCTTTTATTGCTTTTCGAGTCCGAAAGTCAAACTTTGTTTGACTTTTTGCGTTGACCAGTTTTGGTCAATGCGAAGTTCGTTTGAACTTCGCAACGTGATTGTAATCACGATGGTTATAGTCCCTTGGGACTATGCCTACTGATTACCACGTAGTCTAGGGTCGTAAGGGTAAGCGATCTAATAAATCGCTTATACCTTCGAACCCGACCCATTTGGTCGATCATTAGGATCCGACCAAACACATTAGGTGACCATAGTATATAGGGAATAACCTTCCGAGGTTATACCTTATGGTCGCTTCGTTTAAGTAGTTGTATGATAGGTAGTTTATATGCCTTAGGTAAATTACCAAAATACCCCTTTGATGCCAAAATTCATTATAAACATATGTGACATAACTTTTGACATCTAAACTGATTTGGCGACAATATTAGACATGTTAAGGCATATATTACTTGTCATAGGACTAGGTAAGCGGTCCGAACGCGTTAAAGTAGCATAAGCTACCTAAACGGGTCGTAATGGGTCGTAAGTGCTTAGGTTAGGTTTCATTTAGTATGTAGACTTTGTTAAACCATATTACACGAGTCTCCATACTCGTTTGGTTTACGAACCCTCATACTATCTAAATCCTCCGATTTAGGTGCCGTTTGATTTCCGAGATCTCTAGCATTGCTTGGTGGTTATCTTAGGACTTCTGAGCAATCTCAAGTGAGTACATAGACCCCTCTTTTACTGTTTTCCAAACATTTTGGGGTGAAACACATGTGCCTACTTGTTACTTTCATGCTTTCCTGTTTTCACATCATATACTTGCTATGTTCATTAGTACATTTATAGTACATGATTTCATTGTGTTTTATGCTATGTATGCCCATTGTGTGCGTACTTAGTACATTGTTTTACATTACATTTTATGCTATGTATGCCCATTGTGTGCGTACTTAGTACATTGTTTTACATTACATTTTATGCTATGTATGCTCATTGTGTGCGTACTTAGTACATCGTTTTACATTACATGCTATGTATGCCCATTGTGTGCGTACTTAGTACATCGTTCTACATTACATTTCATGCTATGTATGCCCATTGTGTGCGTACTTAGTACATCGTTTTACATTACATGCTATGTATGCCCATTGTGTGCGTACTTAGTACATCGTACTACATTACATTTCATGCTATGTATGCCTATTGTGTGCGTACTTAGTACATTGTTTTACATTACACTTATGCTATGTATGTCCATTGTGTGCATACTTAGTACATTGTTTTACATTGCATTTCTGTTGCATATGCTCATCCAGCATATGAACACATTATATTACATTCTGAACCGTTGTAACCATTTGACTATGTGAACCGTTGTAACCATTTGACTATGTGAACCGTCGTAACCATTTGATTATATGAACCGTTTGTAACTGTTGAACCATGTGAACCTTTCGTATCTGTTGACATGATTTACATTTGACAATAGACATTGGACTATACATAAAAATTTCTACTACTGTTAAACATTACATCTTGATGGTTTGGTTTGAGTAAGTGATTTAAGTAACGATGCGTGTGTAATATGATACAAGCATGGTGGATACGCCGCTGGTACTTCCTATATATAAGTGTCTGTATGGTATTACATATCGTAGCGTTATTTGAACCATTTCAATTTGAGACATATAACATTTTATACAAATAACATACTTTTCACAAGACATTGATTTACAAACAACTTATCTTATACAAACTCATTTTACATGGTTATTCATTTAACCATACATTATTCTCTTATTTATACATATCATCTGATCTTATCGTTTTTCAAATGATTTACAAGACAAAGCAAATTACAAGGTTCATGACTAAACATTTTCTCAAACATAAGTCATGAATTCTGTTTTCACAAAACCTATGTATCTCACAGGCATTTTTATGCTGACGTACCTATTTTCACATGTGTTTTCAGGAGATGATGCATAGGACTTATCAAGACATACTTAGGCGGACCTGTGCCTTGGTGACCTAAAACGAGACAAGAACTAGTTAATTTATGTTATGTACTCTTTGTTTCTTGTTTAAAACAATGTAAACTCTCATGTTTGATTAATAAAACGAAACTTCAATTGCCATGGATTTGAAACAATTAATTCTGTTACAACACTCCCCGACGTTTTCGCCACGTTTTGTATGTTCTACGTGGTCGGGGTGTGACAGAAAAGTTGGTATCAGAGCCAATGGTTATAGGGAATTAGGTTATTAGTAATGCTTTGACCTAGTCTATAACCTTCTTAGGACCCTAACGCGAGTTTACTTGCGTTTAGTCATAAAACAATACCGTCACCTATCCTTAGGCGACGACCACAACAAGAACATAAATTTCAAAACCGCTTTGAAAACTAATCATCTGTTCTAGGATGATTGATTACTAGGTTTTGAACCCTCTATTGTAAGGTTTTGAACCCTCTGTTATATGGTTTTGAACCCCTTTGAGTTTTCAAATTCTCGTCAAGGTTTTGGGTTTTAAATAATGTGAACACGTGCAAACTGGAAGGGTGAATGCCTGTATTCTGGGTTTTCTGTCTAGGCAAGCACTTCGTATATATCTCATCAGACGCGAGACCAGTTGTGCTTACCTGGGAATTCTTGGGATGAGTGTCCACTTATAGGCGAGCATGTCTTCGCAATACATTATTTTTTTTTACCTATTTACTTTGATTAATCACCAGGGTCGTTTGTTGCTTTGTAGTAACAAACAAATGACCACTATCCTTGCTTTCATCAGATTTGTTTCATCTCATTCTTTTCGTCTAATACTCTCACTCGTTCCCTTTCATGTTTCCTCTTTTAGAATGCCTCCTCGAAGCGAGAACCAGATAGTGACTGCCGAACTGGTGGAAATCATTGCGCAGCAAATGGCTGCTCAATTCCCAAACCTCTTTGCTCAATGGAACCAAGCCAACAACAACAACAATGGTCCATGCAATTTCAAGAGTTTCAACTCGGCTAAACCACTCAAGTTTAGTGGTTCTGAGGGAGCGACTGGGCTTCTTCAATGGTTCGAGAGCATTGAGAATACTTTCCGCCACGTGCAGTGTCCTGACAATCGCAAGGTCGAGTTTTCTTCGAGTGTGTTTCAGAAGAGGGCTCTTACATGGTGGAACGGGGTTATGAGAGACCGTGGTGCAGAAGTTGCTCTAGCACAGACATGGGCTGAACTTAGAGCTCTTATGATGAGGGAGTTTGTCCTCGTCATGAACTGCGAGCATTGGAAAGAGAGTTTGATGGTTTGAAGCAAGATAGCGGTGAGCATCGAGCCTACACGGACCGTTATGAGGAGTTAAGTCTGTTATGCCCAAACATGGTCACGCCGTTGGATAAGGCAATCGAAAAGTACATTGATGGCCTCCCTGACTCAATACAAGACATTGTGACTGGTAGCAACCCTACTACAGTTAGGCAGACCATTGAGCTAGCTGCAACCTTGACTGAATCTCAGATCAGGAAACGTAAGCTTTTCCGAAAAGGTGACAAGAAACCGGTTGAGGAATCGAACCCAATCGAGGAATCAAAGACCATGGATGAACAAACTGGATCCCCTAAGAGGTCAAAGAAGCGAAAGGCTTCTCAAAACTTCGCCATGGTTACTCACAATGATCAAGCCGTCCCCAACCAACCAGCTCAACCCCCTGCTAGGAAGCCATACAATGGAACTGCACCCTTGTGCAACCAATGTGGCCTACATCATCATGTTGGTGTGAAGTGCCGCACATGCCAAGTTTGCGGACTTATAGGTCATACATCGAGGGTTTGCCCAACCGCAGCTGCACCAAATCAAGCTGGCAACAATCCTGCTCAAGCTCGTTTTCCACCGGGGTCTTGTTACAACTGTGGCGAGATGGGCCATTTTCGTAGGAATTGCCCAAAGCTTGTTAATGCAAATCCAGCGCAGAGATGAGTATCTGACCGACAGAAGATAACGCTGTTTAGAAAATAATCGAGCCTTGTGTATTATTTTCTTTTGTTATCACGATCTATGAAACAGTTGTTGTTATTGTTGTTATAAATAAATCTTTCATTTACATTTTAATATGTTTATGTGGTTGCATGTATAAACATATCCTCTACAATACCAACAATCAAGGAACCATATTCCTTGAAGAACAGACTACCCCCAAATTTCTTCCTTTGTATGATCTCTTGCGTTTTCCACGAAAATCCTAAGTACCCGTTTCTTCCAAAAGAAACGAAGTACAAGGCGCCAAGTTGATAGCAATCAATAACAAGATAATAACAATTAAACAATTATGTGGTTATGTGCTTATGTGTTCCCTTTTATGTGTTGTGTGATCCAAACTATGTTATCCAAATCCTCGTAGAATCTTACATATCCTTGTACAAGAGATTCATTGTAGGATACCCAAAGGTACTACCTAAAATCCTTAATGGACTTCTACGCTGTAGTTAAGTCCCTTGGATTATAAAGTACTACTTCATAATTAGACCCCTTTAGTGGTCTAGTTAAACTGATCGATCCAAAAATCTGGTTAGGAATATTATGTGATGACATAGATGAAAGGACTCTTTGGTGGCCTAATTAAGAAGATCCTCTGTCGATCTAATTAAAAGGACCCTATGGTAGTCTAGTCACCCTCATCACAAGTTTGATATCCTTCCCCACAACATTACAAAACGAACTGTGCGGACTGTGCAAGGAATTACGTAATTATGGATGCATACATAATTATGGAATTTAGTGCACAGAAATCACAGCAAGTTCTATCATGTATCTAAGTTAACCCAATTCATTTCCAATTCTGATGAAGTATCCGTTGAGGAAAAATGAACTAGCTATTCATTTTTCACTTCTGAAGAATATCCGTTGAGGAAATGAATATCCGTTTATCCTTCATTTCCAACTCTGAGGAAGCAACCGTTGAAAGTGACGCCGTTAGTTCATTTTCGTTTCTGAAGATTATCCGTTGAGGAAATGAATATCCATTTATCTTTCATTTCCAACTCTGAGGAAGCAACCGTTGAAAATGACTCCGTTAGTTCATTTTCATTTCTGAAGATTATCCGTTGAGGAAATGAATATCCGTTGTTAAATCTTTCATTTCCGTACCTGAGGAAGCAACCGTTGAAAATGACTCCGTTAGTTCATTTTCGTTTCTGAAGATTATCCGTTGAGGAAATGAATATCCGTTGTTAAATCTTTCATTTCCGTACCTGAAGAAGCAACCTTTGAAAATGACTCCGTTAGTTCATTTTCGTTTCTGAAGATTATCTTGAGGAAATGAATATCCGTTGATTATTCCTTCATTTCAAATTCTGAAGAATAACCGTTGAGGAAAATGACCCCGTTTGTTCATTTTCGTTCTGAAGAATATCCATTGAGAGAAATGAATATCCGTGGATTTTTCCTTCATTCCCGTTTCTGATGAAGGACCCGTTGAGGAATAATGAATCATCCATTCTTTTTCACTTCCGAAGAATATCCGTTGAGGGAAATGTATATCCGTTTAGTTAAAAATCCTTTATTTTCCATTTCCGAAGAACCCGTTAAAGAAAATGACCCGTTCGTTCATTTTCGCTTCTGAAAAATATCCGTTGAGGAAAATAACAAAATTATGCTTTACATATCTTTGATGGCTATTTAACACAAAGTCACAGACAGACTTCTACGAATAAATTTCGGGACGAAATTTCTTTAAGTAGGGGAGACTGTGACACCTGTGTCACTGCGACCATCAAACAAATACCAAACCAATGAAATATTGTATTTCATACATTGGACTTGTATAAATATGTGTATCTTTTGCACATATCAATTCTTGTTCACTTTCTGGAAGGTTATACGCGCACTGATGCGTAAATATAACCAGTTTAATGCAATGAACACTCCGGAATAGTGAAATAGGCTTAACATACCTTAAATAACCTTTACATAACTTAGAAATAAGTTTTGAAGGCTTTGGTATGGCAAAAACAAGTTAATTCGCTTACAGGGACTAAACTTGACAAACTGCGAAAGTATGCCAATTTGAACTGTAACGAAGATTCCGGAACATGACCATAAGTTAAAAACACCTTAAATATCCTTTACATGGCTTAGAAATAGGCTTTGAGGGATTCGGTATGCTAAAATAAACTTTTGGGTCATTCAGGGACTAAAAGCGTCAAAAAGTGCATAAGTTTGCATTTTCGCGCATAACTTATGTTCTGAATACATCCGGGCATCCAAAAATTTATGTAAGCACTAAAATATTTTATTTTAGTGTTTGGCATAAGAAAAATCCATTCGTCGCGTCATTTGGATCGTTTTTCGCGCTTATGCGCATTCCGTCGTAATTAAGCGAACAACGCAACCATACGACCAAACGAACCGACATCCGAGATATTTTTGAGCATGTTTTGAGTTCCCTATACTTTAACTTCATTTTAGAGCCTTGAAATGAGGTTAACGGGGTTCAAACGCATCGAAAATAGCTTAAACGGACTGCAGGGACCATTTCTGCCACTTTTGAAACATTTCAGGAACTGATGCATGGTAGCGTAGCGCGAGCCCTAAGGGCCTTACCAGTCGCGCTACGCGAATGCCTAACCTGAACAGATAAGACTGATTAGTCAGCAGATTTCAGCTGATTAAACCTCATCCACACACTCACACTTGCCCTTTCAGCTCATTAGGGGTCATTTTTAGTTACCACAACTTTCCAACAAGTGTACGCATGAGATTCGATCACGTTTTCCAAGAAACGATCTTAACGGTTTGGGAAATACTATAAATACCCAACCCACTTAACTTCAAAACCCACTAGAATCTGATCTAATGTGCTCTAAGTTGAAACCTTTGTTTCATACCTGAGCTATTTTGATCTAGATTAGCATTCGGGGACCCTTCGTAAGTATTCCTTCGTTCTTTTATTGCTTTTCGAGTCCGAAAGTCAAACTTTGTTTGACTTTCTGCGTTGACCAGTTTTGGTCAATGCGAAGTTCGTTTGAACTTCGCAACGTGATTGTAATCACGATGGTTATAGTCACTTAGGACTATGCCTACTGATTACCACGTTGTCTAGGGTCGTAAGGGTAAGCGATCTAATAAATCGCTTATACCTTCGAACCCGACCCATTTGGTCGATCATTAGGATCCGACCAAACACATTAGGTGACCATAGTATATAGGGAATAACCTTCCGAGGTTATACCTTATGGTCGCTTCGTTTAAGTAGTTGTATGATAGGTAGTTTATATGCCTTAGGTAAATTACCAAAATACCCCTTTGATACCAAAATTCATTATAAACATATGTGACATAACTTTTGACATCTAAACTGATTTGGCGACAATATTAGACATGTTAAGGCATATATTACTTGTCATAGGACTAGGTAAGCGGTCCGAACGCGTTTCGCGCGAACGACGGGTTAAAGTAGCATAAGCTACCTAAACGGGTTGTAATGGGTCATAAGTGCTTAGGTTAGGTTTCATTTAGTATGTAGACTTTGTTAAACCCTATTACACGAGTCTCCATACTCGTTTGGTTTACGAACCCTCATACTATCTAAATCCTCCGATTTAGGTGCCGTTTGATTTCTGAGATCTCTAGCATTGCTTGGTGGTTATCTTAGGACTTCTGAGCAATCTCAAGTGAGTACATAGACCCCTCTTTTACTGTTTTCCAAACATTTTGGGGTGAAACACATGTGCCTACTTGTTACTTTCATGCTTTCCTGTTTTCACATCATATACTTGCTATGTTCATTAGTACATTTATAGTACATGATTTCATTGTGTTTTATGCTATGTATGCCCATTGTGTGCGTACTTAGTACATTGTTTTACATTACATTTTATGCTATGTATGCTCATTGTGTGCGTACTTAGTACATTGTTTTACATTAAATTTTATGCTATGTATGCTCATTGTGTGCGTACTTAGTACATCGTTTTACATTACATGCTATGTATGCCCATTGTGTGCGTATTTAGTACATCGTTCTACATTACATTTCATGCTATGTATGCCCATTGTGTGCGTACTTAGTACATCGTTTTACATTACATGCTATGTATGCCCATTGTGTGCGTACTTAGTACATCGTACTACATTACATTTCATGCTATGTATGCCCATTGTGTGCGTACTTAGTACATTGTTTTACATTACACTTATGCTATGTATGTCCATTGTGTGCATACTTAGTACATTGTTTTACATTGCATTCCTGTTGCATATGCTCATCCTGCATATGAACACATTATATTACATTCTGAACCGTTGTAACCATTTGACTATGTGAACCGTTGTAACCATTTGACTATGTGAACCGTCATAACCATTTGATTATATGAACCGTTTGTAACTGTTGAACCGTGTGAACCTTTCGTATCTGTTGACATGATTTACATTTGACAATAGACATTGGACTATACATAAACATTTCTACTACTGTTAAACATTACATCTTGATGGTTTGGTTTGAGTAAGTGATTTAAGTAACGATGCGTGTGTAATATGATACAAGCATGGTGGATACGCCGCTGGTACTTCCTATATATAAGTGTATGTATGGTATTACATATCGTAGCGTTATTTGAACCATTTCAATTTGAGACATATAACATTTTATACAAATAACATACTTTTCACAAGACATTGATTTACAAACAACTTATCTTATACAAACTCATTTTACATGGTTATTCATTTAACCATACATTATTCTCTTATTTATACATATCATCTGATCTTATCGTTTTTCAAATGATTTACAAGACAAAGCAAATTACAAGGTTCATGACTAAACATTTTCTCAAACATAAGTCATGAATTCTGTTTTCACAAAACCTATGTATCTCACAGGCATTTTTATGCTGACGTACCTATTTTCACATGTGTTTTCAGGAGATGATGCATAGGACTTATCAAGACATACTTAGGCGGACCTGTGCCTTAGTGACCTAAAACGAGACAAGAACTAGTTAATTTATGTTATGTACTCTTTGTTTCTTGTTTAAAACAATGTAAACTCTCATGTTTGATTAATAAAACAAAACTTCAATTGCCATGGATTTGAAACAATTAATTCTGTTACAACACTCCCCGACGTTTCCGCCACGTTTTGTATGTTCTACGTGGTCGGGGTGTGACATTGGGCTTTCCCAAATTTCCTGCCCAACAAATGGGCGTTGACTCTTTTTCCCAAACAAGGTCTCCAAAAGAGCAGCTTGATGCTTATATAATGCTATTGGTTATATGAGAACTTAATTAGGGTGAGATAGTTATTCCAACTACTACCCGAATCAATCTTAAAGAATTAACTACCTTCATGGTTAGTCGAACCAATCGACGATCCTGGGCAGCTGATAACGATCCTTAATCGTTTCCTATCTAGGTTGCAGTAATCAATGCACAAGCGTATTGCATTGTGCCTTCCTTTATCAACAATATTCGAAGCTCCTAAGACGATAAGCTAGGCTGTACAAGCCTTCTAAAAACTCATCTGGTTAGTTCTCAGTTCTTCCACTTCTGTTGATGCTAACCGATATAGAGCTTCTGTAATAGATACAACTCTTAATAGGATGCCAATCCTAATTCCACTTTGCCTCTCAAGAGGTAAAACAGGGTAGTTCTACTGAGAAGAAATCAGGTTATCCAAATATCATAGAGGTAGCTTCAATCTTCGACCTTGGTCCACTTACAGTCGCTTGTGCCATGCAAATGACACATCTGCTTTACGAGTGCACGGATGCCTTTAAGTATTAGGCATTTCTATTATGGATATCTTCTTTGAATGCCACTAGCTGACTTTAGTACAATATGACCATTGGTATATCTTAGTGGCTCCATGCATTAAACCTCCATATTGATCAGGCATGGACGCAATCTATGGGACGCACTGGGATACGCCAATCCTCATATGGCGCTTTTATCAAACATAGTTAGCACTCGCAGTTGATAAAATCAATGAGGAAAATAATGAAAATAACATATATTATCGTACTCTATTCAAAGAAAGAGTACTCTTAGATTTTACAGAAGGATTCAATGCCGATAATAGAAGAATCGGTTATTATGGTTTCCTTGGTAAGTCATATCTTATACTTAGCATCTAGAGCTCTTATGAGTATCATCGTAAGTTTGCCAAACTTATGGTCTATGAAAGACTTATTATTGCATGTATTAAAAACAGGACACTTAGTAGAATTTATCATTAGTAAATGATAAAGAATGTACTTGATGACATCATGTACTTCCTTTTGGAATTCATCAGGTGAGTTCAGGCATTTCCTTCCTTAGCCTTTCCAGGCTTGGCTGCACCTTCTTTGGCAGCTTTATGGCATCTAGTTCTGATGTGGCCCTTCTCACCACCACCGTAACAGACTGCATTATTAATGTCCCTACATTCATGGGACTGATGACCAGCTCCTTTGCAGATGCTACACTGCTTTGGTCTTTGTTCTATTTGACACTGTCCTCAGTGTCTTTTATAACAGGTCTTACATACAGACTTCTTACTGAACTTATGTTGGTTCTTATTAAGCCCGTAATTGCTCTTTTTCTTAGATTTCTGGGAGTCATCCCCCTCCTTTGGTTCATCCTTCACATTCGAAGTGTGAACAAAGCTCTTTTCATGAGCAATTGAATGTGGTTTTGAATGAAATTTAGAGCGAGAAACATTCGGCTCTTTGAACTATTTCATGACCTTTTCCATGGCCTTTCCAACTACTGCGTCAACCACAGCTTGGAGATTAACTCCATTAATATTGAGGTTTACGTTTGTAGCATTATTAGCTTTTGTCGCATTAATAGTATCGCGACTGATGTCTACCTCATCCGAGTTTGCCATACTCGAAACTTGGTACTAATCACCAAATTAAACAATTGTTAGTCATCATCTTGATGACCTGACATAGATTAGCCATGACATCCATAAACCGTATAGGCTATTATGTTCTGAACATTCCTAATGAATGTTATGTGAATGTATATCCATTACATTTAGCCTAGGTCACAAAAGGACCATCAATGGCAAATAAGGTTTGGAGTGAGTCCGTTACCTATTTGACAGGGGATCATAATGTCACAACTATCTTTGTCAAAAGCTCGAAGGCTAGCCTTACATGACTTTTATTATATATATATATATATATACACACATATGGCATAGAAGCCCGTCACGAGGGACGTAGAAAGATATGGCATAAAGCCTAGTCATGAAGGACATAAATGATTATATGGCACGAAGGCCTTGTCGCAACGGACATTTATATATGGCACAAATGGCCTCGTTACAAGGACGTTATAAGATATGGCACCAAGGCCTGTCACGGAGGACATTATAAAATCTGACACAAAAGGCCTGTCTTCAGGGATGTTAACATTTAATATGTTAACTTGTCACGAACGACAATTTATAGCACATTGTCTTGTCATGAATGACTTTAAAACATAACTTGCTGATTTGGCAACAAGGACAATAGTTTATAAGCCGCAATCTTATTGGATTAGGGGCTTCCAGGTTGGAACATAGTTCTCTACCTTTGGACAGGGAGTCATAGACTGCAACTGTCATTGTCTCTAAAGACGACTTATTTGACACAAAGGTAAACCAATTGACATCGCTAATGGATGTTCATGTATCATCATCGCACTTGATGATATTAGTCATGATCATATTGATCATATAGACTTATTAGGGTTGGGTATAACCCACCACGTTGAACAAGGGATCACAAAGACCACCTCTAACTTTGTCTTGTCGACAATAGAGTAAAGTATAGCCCGTAGGCATTTCATCACTAGGGATGTTAATTTTATAATCATCATACTGATGATATTAGTCAGGATCGCAATGATCATATAGACTATGAGATTTAAGCATAACTCACCCCCTTGGGCAATGAATCATAAAAGATTACAATTGCCTTATCACAATTGGACAATATAATATAGCCCTTAGGCAAAACATCATTAAGGATGTTAAATTTAATCATCGTACTGATGATTTTAGTCATGATCGCATTGATCATATAGACTATTATGTTTGGACATAGTCCAACATTTTTAGAGAGGGAGTCGTAGACCACAACTGTCAATGTCTTTATTAGACAACAAGTATAGCCCGTAGGCACTTCGCCACTAATGGATGTTTATGGTATGATCATCACATTGATGATACTTGCCATGATCTACTCTGATCATATAGGCTTTAAGGCTTGGTCGTAAACCAATACCTTGACGGCTGGTGTGGTTTCTCATGCCACACTGCCAAGAGTGTTAACATGTTCACAGATGTTAACAAAGATTAATTATCTTAAGAGGGTTTTACCATCATAGCCATGTTCATAGACATATAGGCTAGGTTATACCATTAAGAGGATCTTTTGAAAATTTTTGGCTGATCGATAAAGTTCGAGTAAAATTCAGAACTATCGTAGGATAAAGGACGAAATGAATACCTACATAAAATTTTCAAAACTTTCCTAAGTTATTAGGAATTTACAATAGTGCCTTAATCAGGACTTTTAGTAATATATTTGTCCATAGAGGACTAAGAGGAAAAATATAAGTCCATATAAGGACTATAAATATTATAAGTCCATATAGGGGTTATAATGAAATATCATGTCCTCAAAGGGACTATTTCGAAATAACGTATCCCCAAAGGGATTTTAATGAAATAATATGTCCATAAAAGGACTATATTGGTACAACGTGCACACAAAAGGGCTTTGCTGTACAGATGTCCTCACAGGGACTTAAAGCAGTTTTAGTCCGTGAAGGGACTAAAAGGAAATATAAGTCCATAAAGGGACTATAAGATATGTCCGCATAGGGATTATTATGATATAACATGTCCATGAAGGGACGTTAATAAACAATTGTCCTCGTAGGGACTTTATATCGGAAGATACGTCCTCAATGGGACTTATTAATGAAACAATATGTCCTTAAAGGGACTTATAATATGATATCATGTCCACAAGGGATCTTAACGTAATAATTTGTCCATAAAAGGGACTTCGATGAATCAGCATATCCATGAAGGGACTACGATGAAATAATATGTCCTTGAAAGGACTATAATGAATTATTATGTCCGCCAGAGGACTTTAATAAAATAATATGTCTACGAACAGACTTTTAATGAAATACTATGCCCATGAAAGGACTATAATGAAATATAATGTCCATGAGAGGACTATATTCAAATATCAAGTCCGCGAGAGGACTATTTTAAGGTAGTGTATCCACAAAAGGGATTTTAATAAAATCACACGTCCATAAAAGGACTATATTGAAATAGTATGTCCATCGAGGGACTTTATTGAAATATAATGTCGATAAGCGACTATACTGAAATATAATGTCCATGAAAGAACTAACTAGCAAATACCCATATAGGGTCTTAAGTCGAAAGGTATGTCCACACAGGGACTAAATAGAAGAGATAGGTCCTTATAAGGACTTAAAAGACAAAGAATATTATGAAAGAAGGATTCTCTAACGCCTTCCTTGCTCCATTTCGATTGTTTCTCTTCTTTGTTTACCATATACGGTAGGGACACTGAAGACCTCAGTGAATAAGGTAAGTATTCCAATCAGGATCCGTTATAGAAGTAGAATTCAAGGATTCAATGGTTAAGGAATGATATGGATCACGGATTGAGTTTTGACTGATATAATCCAAGTCTGGGATTCCAAAACTTGGAGGTAAGAAATAAGGATCATCAGCATTTACTAACATTATTTTCAAAATGGGAGTCTCAGTGACCACATGGTACGGACTCCACTGGCGCAGACTTTAAAATTTGAGCCTCAGGGACCTCCGGTATGGACTCTGAAGTCTGATTGCTATTCAATAGATTTGGTTTTAGGAATGAGCTCAGGAAGGTCTCTCCTCCAAACTGGTCGCACGCTTATTCTAGCCGTCTTACGAAGCTTGGCATTCCTTGGCTTCAGATAAGGAGAATCTCCATCAATGGCTTCCTTGCTTGGCGACAAAATTCAAAATACATAAAATCGAAAACAATGTTTACTTAATAGGGATGAGAGCATTCCTATGTTAAGTCTAGACTCAAAAGGTCTAAGGAACATGCTACTGTGTCATTGAGATTAAATACAAAAGACTAGTGTTTAATTCACTCAATCTTGGCTCTGATACCAACTTGTCACATCCCGATATTTCCACATATTACCGGTGGGCTCGGTGGGGAGTATCGTGACGTAGTTGATATCATCATGGTCAAACATACACAGAATAACACAGCGGAAGTCTTGGAATATAAAATATTATTACAAACTCAAATGTCTGAAAATATAAAAGTATTTATTATAGACAAGCCTGTAATATTAAATCCACAGGTGGATCATTACAGAATGTATAAAATGAAGTTTAGCAGACTTTATGGCATCTTTAAGGATTTGCAAGATCCTCTTTTTCGACACCGAGCAACTCCTAGCCTATTACGAGTAGTACCTGCCACTTAGTCTTTTGAAAATACGTCAGTTTTCACTAGTAAATACAATTAACTGACTCCTTTGAAAAGAGTTTATGAAAATTGATTTAAGTGCACAAGGCACAAAACCTTTTATAACTTGGGACAATCTTTAATAAAATCTTGTATACTGAATTACATGTTTACCATACATCTGGGGCCCAGTACAGAGACTGAGACATGATTAAACGACACACCACTTATAAAACCCATAAAGGAGTTATCCCAAACTTGTGGGTAATTAATGATTTATTATTGGCATCTTTTCGATGTATGCCTACACCTTGCGCATCGGTCGTGGCCACTTACAAATGAAATGAGCCGAGGATATATCCAGGACATGGTCGTTAACCCCCAATGTTTAAGTTATCAACAGAACAGTATTAAAACGGGTTTTGTGGATTTACTAGCCACAATCCGGCATTTGATTGATCCACACCCGACCAAGCGGTATTAATTTACCGTATCCCAAGCCCGTATAAGGGAAAATAAGTTAAAAGTATTTACCTGAGCTAATACTTGATTCACAGCAAAATAACTCAGTCGTAATCTATCTAAATGCAGGTAGCTTTTACCGGGTGGCTCTAGTCTGGAGTGATGGTAATATATAACCAATTTAGAATGCTAACGGTCTTATTTAGGTCGTAGACTTAGACCGGCTAGCTTAAAGTATCCAAAACGGCACGATACGCTAGATTAAGCGATGGCCGGAATAAAATGTTATTTAGACCCAAAAAGTATGAAGACTTGTATAATATGGGTAAACTAAACACATTCTGGATTTTGAGATAAAAACGATAAGGTTAAATCCGTTTCGACAAACTTACATAAACTAGTTACCTAAACCGATTCGAACGCGTAAATGCGTAACGGGCAACTAAATGAATCATATACAAGTCTCATATGTTATTATGCTTAAAATATGTTAATACATCAGTAGGATGTTAACATATATGCCCAAAAAAATAATTTAAACCAATTTAAGTCCCGTAGGGGCATTTTGGTCATTTTACCCTTTATAAAAGAGGTTTTTAAAACAAACTGAGGTTCTGGTCTTTGGAAATTGGTAAAAATTATTTATTTTATCACATTACATCAGTAAGATATTATATATATATGTGAGGTTTACCAAATATGGCCAAACTATGCCCCGAAAGGGCATTTTGGTCATTTCACTTATGCTTTTAAGGACATTTTTGAAAGTTTGAGTTCATGACTTATACCTACTGTAATGATATTAAAATTTGTTTAAAAATTCAGTAGGTAACAAGTCTTAGGTGTTAATTTATGGTTTAGAACCATACTATGCTCTTAAATAGCGTAAAAATCGCTAATTGACGATAATTAAGGTGTTTTATGGAAATCTGAGATTTTGATCAGTTTTGAATGCTCAAAATAATTTATTTAATGTATAAAATCAGTAGGAAAAGGTTTGGCATTCAAATCATTTGTAAATCTCATTTTATGCCTGAAAAAGGTATTATCGTCATTTACCGAATTACACAAGAACTCTATGATACGATCAGTTTATAATCTGATCAAAAATTTCAAAAATCCCTAAAAATAATATCTTAACAGTAGGTAATGAGTTTTGGATCAAAATCCAAGTTTAAACATGTCTTATGCAAGATATCGCTATTTAATTAATAAAAAGCTTCTATTTACGATAGGAAAATTGGTTTTTAATAAACCAACCTTTGCCCCATTGGTAAATAATAATGCTACCTACAGATTTGGTAGTTAATAATCCTACGTTTCAATATGTTGGTACTCAATAGACCTCCGTTAGTTTTTTTTAACTGAAGTTAGTTTTTAAGTTTTATTTATTACACAAACAGTCCCTGTAGTTATAATTAACTAGTTTTAAGTTTTATTTATTACACAAACAGTCCCTGTAGTTATAAAAAAAAATCATAAAAATAAAAAAAAATCTAAAAATTCAAAAAAATCATAAAAATTCAAAAAAAAATCAAAAAAATTCTAAAAAAATAAAAAAAAATCATAAAAAATCATAAAAATTCTAAAAAAAATCAAAAAAATTCTAAAAAAATCATAAAAAACCATTTTCGACCAGGACCGTTTCGACCCGAACCGTTTCGACGCGTACCGTTTCGACCCGTACCGTTTCGACCCTCCACCACTACCACCACCACCACCGCTACCACCACAGCACCGCCACCACCACCACAGCACCGCCACCACCACCACTACCACAGCACCGCCACCACCACCACAGACCGTTTCGACCAGCCACCACCACCACCGCCTCGACCCGCCACCACCGCCACCACCGCCACCACCGCCACCACCACCGCCACCGCCACCGCCACCGCCACCGCCACCACCACCACCGCACCGCCCCGCCACCACCACCACCACCGCCACCACAGCACCGCCACCACAGCACCGCCACCGGTACGGTACGGTACGGTACGGTTCGAAACGGTACGGGTCGAAACGGTCCGGGTCGAAACGGTCCGGGTCGAAACGGTACGCGTCGAAACGGTTCGCATCGAAACGGTACGGGTCGAAACGGTACGGGTCGAAAACGGTACGGGTCGAAAATGGTTCGGGTCGAAACGGTACGCGTCGAAACGGTCCGGGTCGAAACGGTACGGTTCGAAACGGTACGCGTCGAAACGGTACGCGTCGAAACGGTTCGCGTCGAAACGGTCCGGGTCGAAACGGTCCGGGTCGAAAACGGTTTTTTATGATTTTTTTAGAATTTTTCTGATATTTTTAGAATTTTTATGATTTTTTATGATTTTTTTAGATTTTTTTTGAATTTTTATGATTTTTTAGATTTTTTTTTATTTTTATGATTTTTTTTTATAACTACAGGGACTGTTTGTGTAATAAATAAAACTTAAAACTAGTAAATTATAACTATAGGGACTGTTTGTGTAATAAATAAAACTTAAAAACTAACTTCAGTTAAAAAAAACTAACGGAGGTCTATTGAGTACCAACATATTGAAACGTAGGATTATTAACTACCAAATCTGTAGGTAGCATTATTATTTACCAATGGGGCAAAGGTTGGTTTATTAAAAACCAATTTTCCTTTACGATATCGAGCATAACTCCTGTTTGAGACCAAGAACTGATGTGAAATTTTCAGGACATACTTATATATCAGTAATAAAGGTTTTTGTCCTCTCACATTTTCAAAATTCTCATTTATATGTCAAAAGGGCGAAATGGGCATTTATAAGCATAATAACGGAGATTAGCATATAATTCAAATTACTAAGGACCAGGTAATACAACCTTAGGGGGGTTATACTACAACATAATACGGTCCTAATGGAAGCTTAAAACATCAAGGATTTAAGCTAGATTGGGTCAGAACTGAAAGTCAAAGCAAAAGTCAAGCTTTTGCGACTTTCGGTTCCGAACCGATCCTAAACTCAGAATTGTCGGGTTGAACATGCTTAGACATGTTCTAATAATAATTACCAAGTTATTAGAGTGTTAAAATATAATTTACAACCTCTGCATAATTGGTTTTAATTATTATTTATAAATCTGTCAAGTTTGACTTTTTACCTAAATGGTTTGACCCGACAATTATCTAAGCAAACGAAGGAATTAGGAGGTGCCCTTTTAAGGGTTAATCAGCTACCTAACTATGATCATATAACCACATTCATCTCGAACCGTGGCTGGACCATTTGAGTTTAAACCGAAAGTCAAAGTTAATTTATGATAACTTGACTTTTCGGTTTTTAAAACATAAAACTAAACTATAGAGAGGGCTAAGGACACTTACAAAGGGTCCTAGCTATCTTTTCTATTAAGAATAAGTTCCCAATCAGATTAGAAAGCTCCAGGTTTGAAAGATAAGAAGATAGAATAAAAAGGTGCAATGAAATGGATGAATATGCTTCCTATTTATAGTTTTTGGGTATGAATTGGATCAAGACATGTGTTAGAAGGATCCCTAGGATCATGGCAGGTGTCACAACAGCTGGTATAATCTCCTTGAGGTCTAAGAAAATCGATTTGATTGGCTAGAATGTGATATGAGTGATGAACAAGCAAGAATAAATAAAAAAAAATATTTGCTGCAGATACAGGCTACGCGGCCCGCGTAAGGGGCGGCCCAAGCCTACGCGGCCCGCCTGGAGGTCTGGCCCAGATCCAGCTTTTGCAACTTGTCGAATTTGGTCCCTGTTCTATGCCTTTCTTCGAAACAACACATATATATTGTTGTTTGTTTCAGTGACACACGAAAGAGGCAGCCCATTGGGCTCATGGCCCGTGATTAGGCCCAAATCAGCCCAAGCAAGTTTCAGGTTTATACAACATCAGTCCCTGAACCTTTTTAGTTACTTATGAACTTTCAGGATTGTCACTTTAGTCACATAACTTTTAAATTTCGTGTGTTTCTTCATTATAAGGTGTGAAAGTGTTCGTGGACAATCTTTGGCACACCCGGGAGTTTGACTGAGCATTGCGAAGCTCTCGGTTCATTCAAAAGGCCTCTTAAAGGCGTAGTTTCACATATTGACGCGTTTAGTCCTTTTAACGCATAAATTTACGCGTAATATCATTTATCGATATTAAAGCCTTCCATGGTCCATACGAGGCATCCCGAGTGTATGCTCAAATATTACGATGCTCCAGCTCACTTAAAAGCTCACTCAAAGGTGTAGTTTTAGACGTTGGCACTGTTGGTCCCTTTAACGCACAAACTTGCGCTTATCATCATTTAATAGCATCAAAGCCCTATGTAGCCCATATTAGGAATTTCTGAGAGTATGATCGCACATCTTAAGGCTTCGGGTTCGTTAAAAGGGCATTCTGAGGTATAATTAAACATGTTGACGCTTTCAACCCCTCTAACTTACAAACTTGACCGTAACTTCACTTATTGGCATAAAAGCTTTGAATGGCCAATATTTGGAATTCCCAAGAATATAACCAATCATTATGAAGCTCTCAGTTTGTTAAAAGGTCACTCAGAGGTAAGAATTAACATATTGACACTTTTAACCCTTCGTTGCACAAACTTTCAAATAGTTATACTAAAGACTCCTCTCGTCCAACGAGTGGCTCATTTGAGAATACGGGCATCGTATAAGGTCACTCAGAGGCCTAGTTTAGGCATGTTGACACTTTTAGTCCTTCTATAATCAAAGTTTTCGATTTTGATGAAAATAGTCCCTCGTAGTCAATGTTTGACTTTATTAGGGTTCATTACACGTGTCAATACATCTTTGGACACTATTTTACGAGGTGTTACAGAAAGTAACATTACTATTTGAAAATTTTAAACATGTCCTATGATTGCAAGACTTGTATGACCTATTTATGCATAAAGTATGCAAACTTGAATGCAATTAAACATATAAATAATTGTTAAGTTGTATGGAATTTCCATTAATTTTGCCGGTTGTCACATACTTCCCCCGTTAGAAGAATTTCGTCCTGAAATTCAAGTTGTGCTACCGGTTGCAGGGGAGTCTTGCAACAAATGTGAGTACTTGGATTTAATTTGATCTTCATGTTCCTAGTTATACTCGGGACCGTGACGTGAGTTCCAACGAACTTTGCCTACTTTAACGCGACTTCTCCTCGTTTTGTGGACCTTCCAGTCGATAACCTCAATAGGTTCTTCGATGAATTGGAGTTTGTCGTCAACATGAATTTCATCCTCCCGGATGATGACTGTTTCTTAACTAGGGCTTTACTTAAGGTTTGACACATGCAACATGTCGTGTACGCTACTAAGCTCGTCTGTTAGCTTCAAGTTATATGCGACGTTCCAATCTTTTCCAAGTCTTCTATGTGACAACCGTCACTTTTCCGTACATTCCGTACACGAAATGAACAGTAATTTGTACTTAAATGACTGTGCATGATCTGGTTTACCAGACAAATTAATTTCTGAATTCCATACAAGTGAATTCATGCATGATATATGCTACAAGGATTACGTTATGATAGCGTTGCGTCAAAATATTAGTAAACTCACCGGTAAGACACACTGTGTCAACAGAACTGCAGAAAGCAGTCAGACATTAGAATTGAGGCCTAGGTGTAGGTCCGACGACAAAAGTACATTAAAACCCAAGAGTACATATAAGGGTTTAATTTATAGACATTGCGAAAGCAAAAATAAGCACTAAAAAGCACCCGAAACGCACTTTAAGTGCAGAATTTATATAATTCAGCAATAATTCAGCATTTAAACATATGAATATTTCGCATAAATGTCGTTTTATTATCCAGAATATTTCCCTAAGTGTTGGGAATTGAAAGGATACAAAAAGGTACTTATAAGACACTAAAAAGTGCAATTTAGCGCTTTAACGAACCGGTATTTAACCGAACAACCGGACATTACCCGGAACACTAAATTATTATTAGAAGCATTGTTTTAATGTTTCTGAGCTAGTTATGGTCCCCGAATACCGTAACACCCCTTATAGCATAATAACACACTAAATCCCTAAACCCTTTTACTTGAAAATCAACTTATAATTGTAATTAGGGTTTGGAACTTACACTTTACCCCCCCCCCCCATACCAATTTACGGTCACAAGGACCCCACCCCATAAGATTTCCATAATCTTATACAATCTTGCCAAGATCCTACATATCTTTCTTGGATTCCATATGATCTTACAAGATCTCTCAAAGATCACAATCTTGGATTTGGATAATTCTATAACTAAAAATTACACATAGACCCCTCCTACACCTTAATAAAATCGGCCACATGGCCATGTTAAAAGATCTTGAGGATTTGGTTGTAAGATATGCCATGTACATCTTAGACACAAGGTCCTTTGGTTAAAGCACATGATGGGGGATATATGAATAACACACTAGATCACAATCTATCATAAATCACCAACACCACCATCTTCTTCCCTCATTCAAAACTCACGGCCACACCACCATCTCTACCTCCTCCCATTTTCATTCATCCAACAATGTTTCCAAGCTTGTTCTAAGGTGTCTCGAGCTTAATTAGGAAGGTTGCAAGCAACGAATCTTGAAGGACCTCTCCCGATTGCTTTTATCCACCTCATTTGCACTCTTGAACTTCCCTAGCCTTGAGCTAGTAGTAAGTGTTCTAAAACACCTTCTTGATCTTGTCTAGAGTGGTTAATAAGAGATTTGTCGGTTGAAAATCATGAACATACTAAATCACCAACTAAAAGTCTATTAAAGTGATGAATATGATGGTTAATAGATGGATAATTGTGTAAAACTTGTTAAACTTGCTTTGTGATGATTATTTTGTGTTGTTTAATGCTAGTAGTAGTTTGGATCGTCATCTAACCCGGCTAGGTTATGTTCTTAGAACATGAGCTAGTGTATGTTAAAGTATAAAAAGGACTAGATGATGAACACTACTACTATTAAACATGAACTTGTGTAAAAACAATTTATCTTATGAAATGGAGTTCTAAACTAGTAGATCTAAAGATCTACAAGTGATATTTTTGAAAGACCAACTGTAAGACAAAACCATGTTTTAAAACCGGATCTTTCATGAAGTAGAGGTGTTTTTATGAACAAACAAGTGTGTGGACACTTGTGTAACAAAAATTTTAACAAAGAAATAATTTTCGTAAAAACCGACTAGAAGTTGTGAAACTTCATATTCTTTAAAAATAAAATTTTTAAGAAATTAAACTTATTTTTTTAAGATAACAAGGCTTACTAAATGTGCTATTAAATTACTACACATTTTTGTAAATATTCAAGTTCATGAAATGGAGAAATTAGTGATTGTTATTGATGATTATTGTTGATAATTGTTGTTGATGATTGTTGACGATTTAAAAGAAAATAAACACATGTTTTGAAAACATGGGAAACCTCCATTTTTAGGGGAAACTCTGTCAAAATTTTTATAAATTTTGACACTTAGAAAAATATAAGTTTTTGGGAAACTTATTCCCTAAAAATGTATTTAAAGTATTACCAAGGTTTCCCTAATTTTTGGTGATAAGAAATGAGGATTTCTTCAAGAATAAAAATGGATATAAGTATGTATATTTTTGAGAGAAAAATATATATTATTTTATCACCAACTTTTGTGCTAAGTGTATATAGTATGTGTTATACGTGCTAGTGTATTAAGACTTAAAAATACACTAAATACTCATGAGAGGTATAAACATAAAAATACACATACAACATACAAGATACATAATTCGGGTGCAAAGTGCAAAACACGAGATACTTATATTAATTTTAGAGAAAATAATATAAGTAAGATACTTAGTTAAAAATATCAAATATTTTTAACACAAGAAAATATATACAAAAGAGAGTGACTGTACTTGTGCGACGCA
Organism: Helianthus tuberosus; assembly: GCA_030545235.1. Lineage (NCBI taxonomy): Eukaryota > Viridiplantae > Streptophyta > Magnoliopsida > Asterales > Asteraceae > Helianthus > Helianthus tuberosus. The sequence goes on from CM060449.1 coordinate 108,245,437, forward strand.
AGTCTAGTGACTAACGTTAAGAAAACGCGTATAGGTTACGACGTTAATTAAGCAAATCCGGTGAAGTTTACGACGCACAGGAACGCAAAGTTGTGAGTTCATGCTCCCCCTTTTCTTTAACTGTTTTCAGTTTTTATAACTCTCGGGGGTGAAATACATGTTACAAATATTATAATTTTTACAAAGGGTAAAAATACGAGAAGCACTCGTGGTGAGTGCAACATGACGAGCTTTGAGAAAAGCCTAGAAAATACTAGATCATGTGAGCATAGACTAAATACAGAAATGCCATTAATACTTAATTAGGGACGAGGGTTAGATCTAACGGGTACGGCCGAGCCCCACTCAGGGTCCTTATGTGACCACTTGAGTGCTTCGGTGTCCCAGTCGAGGGAAATCGACACCGTCGAGGTTAATCGACACAGTCGAGGGAAATCGACACAGTCAAGGGAAATCGACGCAGTCGAGGTTAATCGACACAGTCGAGGGAAAATCGACACAGTGAAAGGAGAAAATACTAAAGCTCCCTATGTCCTCACATGCCTTAATGTCCTTGCTCAAACACTCATTTAGTACGTGGTGTACACAAGAAAACGTGATTTATACAATGAATACTTGATTTGTAGAGGTTACAAACTATGTTTTCATACAAGATATACAAGACGCATGAACTCGCTCAACTTTATGTTGATGTTTTCCAAAATTACATGTATTTCAGGTGACAGGATGGATCTTGGGCGCAAGTGTCATAACTAGAAGTAGACTACAAGTTTAGATGTCATCCACTTTTGTTGAATTGTAACCTTGTCAAAGGTCGTGTTTTGAAAACTTAAATAACAAGTGTTTGTGATACTTAAATTTTTATAAAGGGATGAACATCGTTTTGATCGTGTAGTTGTTTATTACGATTGAATGCAATGATAACAAGCTAGTCACACAACATACGCTTCCGCAAAAGACAGGGTGTGACATTCTAACTGTCCTATGTATCGGTGGTTCAACTGTCCATGTTTTCCAAATCTAGCTACGCCTTTCCAAGGCGAAACTTTCAGCAAGACTTTATCTCTGACCTCAAAAGATAATAGTTTGTATCGTTTGTCGGCATAACTCTTTTGTCTATCACGAGCCGCCTTGATACGGTCTCGTATTTGAAAGATTTTGTTCGTAGTCTCTTGGACTAATTCTAGACCAATGAGTTGTTTGTCTCTGGTCCCCTCCCAACATGGCGCTGATCGGCACTTTCATCCATATAGAGCTTCAAACGGGGTGGCCTGGATGCTAGTGTGATAACTATTATTATATGAGAACTCCACTAAGGGCAAGTGAGTATCCTAATTTCCACCCAAATCCATCACACAAGCACGTAGCATATCTTCCAGAGTTTGTATCGTTCGTTCACTTTGGCCATCCGTTTGAGGGTGAAAGGTCATACTAAGATCTAATCGCGATCCAAAGGCCTTTTGGAATGATTTCCAAATCCTTGACACGAACCGACCGCCTCGGTTCGATATGATATAAATAGGCACTCCATGTCGTGCCACAATGTAACACGTCGAAAATTCCGTCTAATTGTGTGACGACACGTGTCCAATTCTCCAACTAATCCCGACTACGTGGAGCGAGATGTGACAACTGTCACTTTTCCATGTATTCCGTACAATATTAAACAGTAATTTGTGCTTTAATGACTGTGCCAGATTGAATTAATGAGATGAATGAATTTCTGATTTCTGTCATATACATACAAATGCATTTCATGTTGCAAGGATGTTTATCATTATTGCATACAACACAATGTGGTTCAACTAGTGCACAGAACAAAGTTAGTACATTGATCAAACAAACTAGAAGTACTGACGAGAGTTCAGTACTCAGACAGACATGATGTTAAGACACAGAATGAGCTCCGAAACCAAGAGTTACACTAGAACAGTGTGTAGGAAAGTAGAGATCATAAAACTGCCTTCCAAGTGATGATTTAAGTGCCCAAAACACACCAAAACTGCAGAATTATGCACAATTAAGCAAAAATCGGCTTTTTAACTCCAAAATATAATGCAGAAATGTGGTTTAATGGTCCAGAATGCTTTGATAAGTGTCGGGAATCAAAACTGTCATAAAAGACGTTATAAAACACACTAAATTGCGCATTTTAGCACCTCAACGAACCGGTAACCAACCGAACAACCGGGCGTTACCCGAAACCCCAAAATTTCACTAGAAACATTGTTTTGGTGTTATGAAGCTAGTCTTGAACATCAAACACCATATCACATCCTAAAACACTATAACACATATAACACTAACTAATACACTTACAATCTAACCAAATCCTTAACTAAAGATTGAAATCCAACAATACACCCCCCATTTGGCGGATCCAACATGGGTCCCACCCATGGATTTCTTTTATGTTGTTTAATTAGATATGTTGGAAAGATTGAAACATATTATCCAAGATGTAAATTGTTGTTGGAAGATTTATTTAAAAACCATAAGACCTAAGCTCACTTACATTCTCAACACTTCAAACCACACTTCATCCTCTCTTCTTCTTCTTCCCCTTGTTCTCGGCTCAAACACACACACATACAACCATCATTTTCAATTCAATCCCAAGCATCCTAAGGTGATCTAAGGGTGTAAGAAGCATAACTAAGAAGCTTGGAAGCCTTGGAACTGGAAGGACCTTCTCCTAGAGCTTTTATCCATCACTTTTCTTCATCATATTCATACTTGTTCTTCCCTAGCCTTAGAGCTAGTAGTAAGCTCCTTTAACCATGTTCTTACTTCTAATTTTAGTGGTTAATGTATCATGTAATATGTTAAACTAAAGAAACTCAAGAAAACATAAAGATGATCTTGCACATAAAGCTTAATAACATGAAGACCAAAGATATTTAAGCGTATGTAGTATACTTGTTTGTTGATTTCTTGTGATTGTGATGTAGAGCATCGTATGAGACTTGCTAGATGATGATTAAACACATGATCTAGAAAGTATAAGGATGAATCTTGAGAAAATCATGATGATCATCCTTTATGTAAATCATGAACTTGAAGATGAAGTTGTTTTAGTGTATGACGAATATTTCTACAAGTTATATGTCTTGAGAATAAAAGATTTCAAAGATAATATTTTCAAGAAACCAAAATTTATTACAAGATTTAACATGAACTTGATTTTTACAGAAAGTGATCATGTATTAAAGGTTAAATCAAAGCTAGAAAGGTGTTGTTAACAAGAAAAATACAAGAATATTGATTTTTGAAGAATCATCATACAAGTTGTGAAGAACCAAAATTCACAAGAATGAGTTTTATAAACTAAAAACCATGTTTTTAGAGAAAACTAAGCTTACTAAACAACGTGTGAGATTACTACACATTTTTTGTTAAACTTCTAGTTCATGACATGTTGTTAAAACGCATATTTTTTGGCTCTTGGTAAGTTATGGGTAAATTGTTAATGATTGGTGATGAATTTCTAAAAGAAAATGATATGCTTTTAAGCATGGAAACCTCCATTTTTAAGGGGAAACTATGGAAAAATTTTTGTAGAAATTAAACACTTCAAAAAATATTTTTAAACAAGTGTTTACAAGTAAATTTTGATCATGGATTTCATATAAAAATTTGCCATAATTTTTATTACAAAAATTACAAATATTGGAGGTTGATTTTTGATAATAAAAATGACTAAGTATATATTTAGGAATATATATATTTAGATGTCACAAATTGTGTGCTACTTTTATATTATGTGTATTAGTTATATTATTTTAGGAACTTGAAAACAATATAACACACCAAAATACCAAAAATTGTAATATGAAAATATTACCAAAATCCCAAGAAAATAAATATATAAACTATACCCGAATATTGGACAATCGGACAAACGGACATATGGACTATAAGTATATATATTCCGGAAATAAATTCGTAACTTGACAAATGTGACGGACGGTATTTTTGAAACCGAAGAAAACGGTAAACTATGGATTTTTATAACTATTACAAAATATATCATATTTTGTCAAATAGAAAATATATTATTTTTGAGTGCAGAAAAATATATATTTTCTCAAACAATTTGAAGATATATTTTTGAGTGGAGAAGAATATATATTTTCTTAAACAAGTTAAGAATATATTATTTTGGGTGAGAATTAGAAATATATATTTTCTAAAGTTAATCTTACATAAATATGTTATTTTTGAGATATATATGAAGGTATATTTATTTTTGCCAAGTAAAGTTATAGATATTTTTCTATAAAAATTCTCTTAAAATATGAATATTTTAAGAATATAAATTTGGTGATTTTTAGTTGTCTAAAAATAATATTCCGGAAAATTAATTACAAAATTAAGTATAAAATACCTAATAAATACAAGAAAATACGTATCCTCATACGTATAATTGCGTACCGGAATACACCCCCAAAACTTGACAAAGTACACAAGTATAAGAATACAAAAGTACAAGTATACCCATACTTGGGAAAATACATATGTGGAAAATACATAATAAACCAAGTTAAAATATATTATTTTAACAATATTTCCAGATTATTGGATAAATATAATTTAAGTTAAAATATTATTATTTTAACTAATAATTATATACTTTGGAATTATTTAATGTACATCAAAGATATAACTCAAAGTATACCAAGAATTCCAAAATAAGTCTTAATAAACAAATAAAACTTAGAGTCGTTACACGCCCTAAACGTCTAATAAAACTTAGCACGTGTGTAGGTGATAGTACGGCTTAAGGAAACATACTTTGGGTACACAGGATATCGGACGCAAATATGTGAGTTCATGTCCCCTTTTTTTTAACTGTTTTCAGTTTTATAACTTCGGGGGTGAAATACATGTTTCAATGCTTCAAACGTTTACAAATGGTATGGTTAGCTAAGGAATGAACTGTTAGATCATGTGTACGGGTAGGCTTAACTTAAGACCATTAATCTTCGTATGAAGACCGTGGGGCATGAGTGATAGATCTATTTGGGTGTTGCGAGCCCCACCCTTGGGTCCGCTAGGTTTGAGCCTTCCTACTCTATTGCACACATATTAATAACCTTGCAAATCATTAATTGATCTGTTCTTAGACGCTTTCATACCGGATTACAAAGGAATACTTACAAATGTTTACAAGATCATTCGTGCACACATACAAAAACACATGAACTTGCTCAACTTTTGTTGATGTTTTCAAACTACACGTATTTCAGGAAACTAATATGGATCTGGCGGGCGTTGAAAGTTTCAAGAAGTATTTTCAAGAATTGATGTCATCCTGTTTTGGAAGGGTTTGAATGGTATATCTTATCCTTGATAAGACATATGAATCAAAACCTTGGTTTTTAATGTCTTTTGTTAAAAGTCTGTGATGGAACTTAGTATTTGAATGGCTTGTAAGTTAAACATGAAGTTTGTTGGTTGGTACTAAACAACGTGTGTTTGTATTGTTTTAAAACTTATTAATGGATGAACATCATGTTTTAAGCATATAGTTGTTTGTTATAATGGAATGCAATGATATTGAGCAAGTCACACATCACACGCTTCCGCAAAAGTCAAGGTGTGACAGGAGAGACCTCCAACTAATCCCGACTATGCGAAAGGAGGAAGGATCTGTACTGAGCGTTAACTGAAACGTATTTTGAATCTTCGACTAATCCCAACTACAAGGTAGGAGAGGGACTAAAAGTGCCAAATGACCAAAGATGTAAAGTCCAAGGACTAAATAAGAAAATTCTCAGTTTTTAATTTTCTGGAGGTCCCATACAGACCGCAAGGACTTACCCCTTACGGTCCATAGGATTGTTCAAATCTTCTACGTGCTTAAGGTCCTTACGGACCGTAAGTACTTATCCCTTACGGTCCGTAATGTCTGTCAGTGGCAATTTATGCTTGCTGCCTACGCATTTCTGCCACAATGCCACCTATCTCACAATTTGGCCACCCTTGCTCAGTTCTTGCCACCTCAATAACACCTGGGATGTGTAACACCCGTATAATTTTACATGGAATTAATATTTATTTATAGCATATTATATGAAAATGTCTAAGTTGTGACATAGTATTCCATATGTAGGGTTCAAAAGTAACAACATTTTAGTCGACTAACGACTAATTCAAAACATTCAAGGTTGTTTACAATTCACAAACGTAGTCTATTAAGGATTTAAACATTGCGGAAGCTTCAAAAGTAGTGTTCGGTTCTTCATCCTTTGCTTGATCGCCATCCGGAAGTTCACCAACATCACCTAATTGTCAAAACCACATCAAGGGTTAATTTTGACAATAATAAAACACTTATAATCGAAATCTAGCATCGAAACAATTGAAACAATCAAAAATTCTCGAATCAGGGTCTCTCGCGCCCCGCGAGAGACGTTACGCGGGCCGCGAGAACCCCTCGCGTGTCGCGGCGTAATTCGGGTCCCCTTCCGCGTGGCGCGGGGGAATGGATTTTCCAGCAGCTTATGTTTTTTAGCTGCATTTTTCTGCCAGCTCCGGAAATTCAAGTTTTTAACTTCATTTGACCATAACTTTTGACTCGTAAGTCCCTTTTAAGTGATTCTTTTTCCTATACGTCTGTAAATTCATTACCGACATAAATATTAAAATTTAGATACCGAAAATTTAACTTGCGGACCGAACTACTAAATGTCACTATGCATTTATTCGACCCATTATATCTCTACTTATTTTGCTACCATTTAACTAATAACCTAAGGCGTTTATTACCCAACTTCCGGGGCTTATTATCACCGGCACTTCATTACCAAACCTATGGCTTCGTGCTCTTGTGACCATTTTCGCCATCTCTATCTATTTACAATATTAGTACTACAATATATCATTATTTGACCCGTTTGGTTCATCTACGGAAAATCCTCCATTTTGATGACTACCAAACGACTATAAACTAATTCTTAACCTACGGATTTAAGTAACGGACATATCGCTACAATCAACCCAACTTTAAATCAACAACGCAACTATGCATAATTTAACAACAATTCATTGAATGTAACGGGTCAAGTTACATACCTTCATAATTCGTCGACGTTGCTTTCTAATCATAATTACCCATTCCCGGGCTTGTCGACCTTAGCGTATCCCTTCTAATCCTCGGTTTCTGCTTTTATAACTCAACTTAACGAGTGACGTTCGAGTCACTCCAAACACTACCATTTCGACATCATACCTATTTCAACTATTTCTTTTGACACGTTTGGTTTGTCGAGTGAATTCCATCACTTCTTAGACTTACCAAACGCAAACATTTTCGCTATAACAACATTAGACATATTTACGACTAGGCTTATCTACGTAAATGTAACGAGATGACAAGTCGCGTACCTTTAGAGCTCACCCTTCAAACGCGTATCCGCTCCGGCTTGTCCGCTTGACGATCCGGATTCTTTGCCTAAAGAGTTCAATTCACAATCAACTTAGAACTCTTTTCATAATCATTAACGCATAATTCTCTAAAATAATCAAATCTGCGTTTTCACCTGATTTTTAACATTTTAATCCCCACTTAGGCATTTTAACAAACACCTAGCGGGTCAGATTTTTACATCATCAAGACCAAGTTCATGACTTGTAATAATCATCTAAATCAACTTCCATTAGTCACATTTACACTTGTTTTAACTTCCAAATTTCAGAAAGTACCTCATAAACTCAAATTACACTAGAATAATCATTCTAAACCCTAGTGTTCATCATTATCTTGTAAAACCCATAACCCACCTTCAATGTGTTCATGGAATTTCCTGAATTTGGACATGATTTCACATGTAGTTGTCTAGGTTTTACTTCTAGACACCATCTCATCACTAAGCTAACCAAATCACAAACATGCATCATCTAATTTCAGATTTCCCAATTTCATGAGAATTTCAAACAGAGAATTAAAACCAAATTTTGCATACCTTGTAACCCCCTTATGATGAGGATCACTAATCTATGTTCGGATTTTGATTTGGACTGAGTTTGATCCTTCAATTTAGAGATTTTATGCTGAACTAGGGTTTTGATGAACTTGGTCGCCCCCTGCTCTTGTCTGGTCGATCTCACACACGTATGTGTGTTTGAGATTTCTATTTTTCATGTTTTATTAAACTAAATTTTAGTTTAATTACTTTTGGTCCATCTAATTTCCTTTAGTCCCCTTTTTGTCCTTTAACTACTCATTAGTCATTATCTAACTAGGTTAGTGTCATCCTTTGTTTATTTTACTAGTTTATTTACAAATAAATTGTAAATTTTATGAACTTATATTTTCGGGATGTTACAGGATGATCCTAGAACAATCCCCAACATATGGCATCATCTCCTTGTTCCTCTTCATGTAAAAATAGGCTATGTTTTCATCCACTTTTCCTTGCTCATTTGCTCTTTTCTACTCTATCACTCTTGGAGCTCTCCTCTGGACAAGAGGACTCCCTTCTCGGTAGATTTTCTGCTCAATACTTCCAAGTAAGTGTTTCCATTAGTTTTATTTCATTTTATTTAGTTGTTTTGAAGTCTAAAGTCAAACAGTTGACTTTAGCTTCTGACCATTTTGGTCAAGGTAAAGTTCAATCCGAACTTTCCTACATGATCGTAATAACGTTGGTATGATCTCTCTGTGATCATACCTTCGGATAATCACGTTTACTAGTTGAATTGTTAAGTTGAGCATTTTTTGTAAAAGTTGAATTTTTTATTAAAATGCATAAATGGTTTCTATAACTTGTAACTAAGTTGTTTTGGCACATATTTAAGTTTTATAACTTATACAAACTGATAATAACATGCTCAACTTGTCCAATTCAGTTTAGGGTCTCATTCTATGTCAAAAGTCAAGCAGTTTGACTTTTGCTTTAACTTTTTATTCTGACCCGTTTGGTCAACATTTAGACCTGTTTTAAACTTGTTTTAGGACCATAATATTGTTGAGTATAACTCTCTGAAGTTATACCACATGGTCATTTCGTTTGATGGGTTAAATGACGAGTCTTGAAATTATATTCGAAAAATGACCACAATACCCTTATGTGGTCAAAGTAGTTAAATACATGATTTTAAACTAAACCAAACCTATGACCTGACTTTAAGTCAATAGATACTTCAACTAAAAATGTATTTTGATACTAAGACTTGTCATAAGCCCATCCGACCTTCAAAACCCGTCTTTATGCGCATAACTAGTTATGTGAACCTAGTTCGCATAAACTAGGCGTAACGGGTGAAAACCTTTTAAATTCTTCCTGAATCAGAATGTTGGTTTAATTAAACTTTATCCAATGAGTCCTTATACTCGGATAGGTATAAACTACATTCTAATCTATCTACGCTTAATCTAGCGAATTAATCTTATTCTTACGTAAGGGGTCGAATCAAAGGAACTAACCTATGACCCGTATACATTTTAACAGATAGCTAAATCTGTTCACTCCAGACTATAGAACCCCCAAGATAATCGGACTTGAGTTTAATTCTTTGTCTTTACGGCTTTTACTATATTTGAAAACTGTTATCGGTTGGAAGCTAGCTAAAAGGTAAATACTCTTAACTTATTTTGTTTTTAAACTTGGGGTGTGGCGAATACACCACTTGGACCTGGTATTACATAAATGGGTTTCCTATGATAACCCATAAATGTAAGAACCCGGTTTAATCTGTTATATTTGATAATTGAAACAATTGGGGGTTATTGGTACCGTGTCCGGGCGTCCCGACTCATGAACTATTATGGCCATACAAAATAACGTGACGGGGTAGGCATACTGAGTGTAAGACACATTATTCAACTTTGGTGTGTACCTTAATCATTATAGCTAGTGTACGTATATCGTGATATGATTTTATTAATATATCAAGCCCGTTTTACGTATTACTCAAGTTTTAAATTTATAAAACACGATATTGTACTACCACTAAACACACACTTGGGCAAGTGCACCCATCGCGAGCGTAGTATAGTGTTGGTAAGATACCGAGGTCGTCCAAGGACACAAGAGCTTTTAATACCGGTTTATCGTCAACGTCTAATCGATCTAAATTTTTGAAGAAAGTTTTTAAACATGAAAATAAATCTAAAAAGTAAAAGATAAATAAAATGAAAAACAAATAGACAAGATAGAATCACTTGGATCTAACTCATCTTTAATGTACCCTTTGATGATTTTCACACTTTCGGACTTTTTAAGATATTATCTTAGTTATAGTAGTAGGCCCCTCTTTTGAAGGTGACGTTACCCTCAACCCAGTGGTTTGAGTCAGCAGGGATACAATCCCAAAGGGTCAGAATATTGAAAGATAATTAAATAAGTTATTAATACCAAAAGTGGCAGGCCTCTCTTTTGAAGGTGGCGTTACCCTCGGCTAAGTGGTTTGAGTCAGCAAGGATACAATCCCAAGAAGCCGGTTTAATGTTTTAATAGTAGTTTACATATGAGGGGTTCAAGCTATTCGCACCCCCGCCATCCAATACCTTTGGGGCATTGAAGGAGGTCCTAGTAAGCTTGAACCAAGTCCTCGTAGGATCTATACACTGAACGAGACAAGAACTTTACCAAACCACCTTCCTAACCCCCTTCCAGGTAGTTAACGCGCTTTATATAGACCGTAAAGACACGAATGAGCAAATCAATGACATCATGAAGAAATGGTAAAGAAAATTCACTTTCAACATAAGAAACTAGTTATTAAATTCACTAAAACAAACCCAATTAAAAAGTGCCGAAAGATTAAAAATCAAAAGTAATACATTAAAGACTTGTCTTCACCAAGTGATGTAAGAGATTATCCAAGCAAGGCCTTTGATTGACAAGAACTCATACGATCAATCTTGGATCCCGATACTACTACACACTCTAAAGATGGATGATGGTGGTGGGTGTTGGTGTTGTAGTGGTGGTGGAGTGGTGGCAAATTGGGAGAGAAGTGGTTTGCCAAGGGATGCCTTTGAAGTGAACCAATCACCCCTATTTATAGCTAGAACAGAGCCCCGGCCATGGCCCAATGTCTACTGGGCACAGCCCGTGGCCAGTCTTCTTCTCTTCCTTCATTAAATGCAGCTGTCAGCAGAGGGCCCCACACGGCCCCGTGGCTCCTGGACATGGCCCCGTGGTCAACTCTTTGCTGTACTATCAAGATTCTGCAAATCTAAGAGTTGACCACGCCCCATGGTGAGCTGGGCACGGCCCCGTGGTGGGCATAGAAGCTTCTGCAGAGTTTGTCTTCTTGTGTCAAGGCTGACCATGCCCCATGCCTGGCTGGGCACGGCCCCGTGGTCAGTTTCTGTCTTCTTGTTTTGTCTTGTCTTGGGAGATGCTGTCGAGGGGTCGGGCATGTCACGTTATTCCTTCTTCTTGTAATTATGTTGGTTTTTGGCTGCTTATTTGTTCCTTTTGTTCTTTTAAGCTCGTTTGGTCCAGTAAATTCAAAAGGAAGAAAGAAACGTGCTTTTTCCAACATTAGTACTAAAAAGGGTTGGTTTTATGCCTCTATTGATGTAATTTATATGTTGCATTTTGTACACATCAATAGCATTGAAAATGACCGGCTGTGATATCTGGTTCCCATTGTATGACAAATATGTAAATCTGGTGACAAGATAAAATCCCAAGAAATATTAAATGATTACCTATGGGTTTTCTCTATGTATAAAAATCATTTTTGAAAAACTATTTTCAAAATGAGTTAGTTAATTGTATTTACCAGCAAAAGCTGACGTATTTTCAAAAGATTGAACTGCCGGTACTGAACCTTGAATATTAGGCTGGGAATCCGGGTCGGCTATGATAAAGGCTATGGAATTTGCAACTCCTAGCTTAAGGCCTATGATGTCTAAGCTTCGTTTTATCTCGATCCGCCTGTGGGCTGTTATATGAACACTTGAACACTTTTAATGTTATGAATACTTTTACTCTTAATACTTCCGCTACATTATTATTATTTAATTGTGACAACTGCTACCCAACCGTCACGACTAAACCCATCCAGGCCCACCGGAAATCGGGGTGTGACACACAATCTCTTTAAGATACAGGTCGGCTAGCTTCTCCGTGCTATCCTTCTCGCGGATAAGTAAGATGTGTGCAGACTTCGTCCGTCAATCAACTATTACCCAAATCGTGTCGTGGCCTCTCGAGGTCCGGGGTAATTTAGTAATGAAGTCCATCGAGATTTGTTCCCATTTCCAAACGGGAATTTCTGGTTGTTGTAACAATCCTGAAGGTTTCTGGTATTCAGCCTTTACCTCGGCGCAAGTAAGACACCTTCTGACATAAGTCGCGATGTCGCCTTTAAGGTTAGGCCACCAATATAATTCCTTTAAGTCTTGGTACATCTAATCCGATCCCAGATGGATACAGTACTTTGACTAGTGAGCTTCATCAAAATTAATCGCCCGTAGGTCACCAAAGAACGGAACCTAGATTCATCCATAAAGTATAATGTTCCATCCTCCTTTGGCACCAATTGTTTCTCCATTCCACGTAATGCTTCGGCTTGAATATTTTCCGGTTTGAGTGCCTCTTGTTGTGTGTCATGAATCCGAGTAGTGAGGTTCGTTTGTATAGTCATTTCTAAGGCTCTCACCCTTAGAGTTTTCACCCGTTCTTTGCGGCTCAAGGCGTCCGCCACGACGTTCGCCTTACCCGAGTGATACTTTATCTCACAATCGAAGTCATTCAACAACTCAACCCAACGTCGTTGTCACATATTTAATTCTTTTCTGTTTAAATATATGTTGAAGACTTTTGTGATCCGTAAAGATTGTACATTGGGTACCATGTGACACCAAATTTTCAAAGAAAATACCACCGCACCTAGCTTGAGGTCGTGGGTGGTATAATTTTTCTTGTGCACCTTCAATTGTCGAGACGCGAACGCGTACGCGATGACTTTGTCTCGTTGCATCAACACGCAACCGATGTCACGCCCCAACCGATGGCGGAAACATCGGGATGAGACGAAAAAATCGCTCAAAGCATCATAACACTATGTGACAATATAGTTTAAATTAAATTTCATAGCAATACTAAAAATGTCATACAAGATTCAACATAAACAAATTGTTCAAAACATAACATCAAATAAACTTTTATTCTAGGTGTGTTTCTAAGTCCACCTAAATTTTGTTTCTTCACTTAGCATCATTTCGTCTATCAACCTGCATCATGTATTAATATATGATCAACAAAAAGTTGGCGAGTATACAAGTTTTATACATAGAATAATATAGGATAAAAGTGTTTAACGAGCTCATATCCAACATGAATAACAATATGCAAGCTACTAATATGCTGAAACGGTGTACCATATGTTCAAATCCAAGTATACAATGCAAATTTGCCTATCCCAAGATATTAGCGGGAGGTTAACATGTTTAACTTAACAATACCCCAAGACTAATGGGCGGTGCGATAATCCTATAGCGCTATAATTGTTAAGGTAGGCTAGCAAAGTTAATGAGCATATATTGACACAAAAGTTTACATAGCTTACGAGATTAACGAGCATCATATAGTTTCATGTTTAAACATGGATAGAGTATGATTAAATAAGTTTCATGTGTTGTGTGTTTTGTATAAAATACATGTTGCACCCAAAGTGTTAAAAAGTAAAATGGGATCGAGTATACTCACAGTTTTGCAAGCTTTCCACTTGGTAATTCCGCGAGGTTTGTTGGTTGATTAGGATGGAGCACCAAGTCCTTCTACACGAAGAAACATAGGTGTATGAGTATTGGATGTTAACGGAGGATTAAGGATTCAGAGTTTAAATTACATGGAAAATAGACATATGAGAAAATAATCATCTAGCACATAATGCTTGTTTTGACACTATGAAACCCAAAAGGGTTAGAATGTTTTCATGGGATAAAATACCCACTAGAATCATAACAAGTTACTAAGGTCTTAGATGATGTAACTTAACATTTTGACAAATGACCACTAGGTCATCATCAAAGGTTTGGTTACTTGGATATTATATAGCATATATTATAAGTTTAAGTCCAATAATAATATAAGAACATCATATAAGTCATGCATGAGGTAGGAAGATAAATCTTCCATTTAGGAACCTCTTTTGTATTCACCAAGACACAAGTTGTCATTAGACAACAAGGATGGTCATGAATATATATTAAGGAAATGAAATACATACTAGCTAACTAAGAAAGCATCAAGTGATATGTGGATTTGAAGGTAGGATAGCCCAAGCTAACCATATAATCACACAACTCAAGTCTAAGACTTTTTCATCACTTGTAGGTTAAAACCCTATTAAAACAGAAAGTTTTTGAGGATTAAACCTCTGGATTTACATGTCACAACCTTGTTTTTAAGATCACATAATCATGGTCTTTATTAATGGCATAAGGACATAGGAATGTGTTGAGAAATCTCAAGTTCAGGTAAGTTTAACAAGTGTTTAATCAAAACAGAAAGTTTCCTTGTACTTTTCGCCTTATTTGGTTGTTGTTCCAGCCTTGGTTTTCCATGGAAAGCCTGTGGAAACACACCTAAGGTTGTTCCAAGTGCAAAGGAGAAAGAATGAGTGAAAAAGGTGAAGTAGAAGTGAAGCTAGGCTCACTTTTGTAACTTGGTATACTTCTGTCTTTGCTACTGAATTCCAGCTGAATTTGGAGTGTTTAGAGAGTGTTTAAGTGAGTTTGCAAAGTGAAAATGCGTGGAGGATTCTTGGGTTTTATAGGGGATGAATTAGGGTTGATTAGGTGAGCATTTAATGTAGAAAACACAAGAAACAAGCACAATTCGGACCAATCTCGAAACTGGAAACGAGTTGCTGCTGGATTGGCGGCCTCGCGGGGCGCGACCGAGCAAGGGGGAGGGGGTCGTGGCTGGCGAGCCATCCCCATTCGTGATTTTGTTTGTTTTTTGGGAAGATCAACCGCTATACTTTCATATTTTGATGTTTTTAAGGTATTTTAGGGTGGTTTAAGTATAAAGGAACATACTTAAGGGTATGTAATGTAATTAAATCATAAAACACATACAAACGAGTATAAACAAGTATGTTTGTCGAGACTAAGTATCGTATTCGCATAAATTGAGCATATTTAGGCTTGTAAACGAACCGAACATTCATGAACGTTCGTTTAAATTTTAGTAAATACATAAATAGTTAGATTTATATAAATATTAGGTTTTCTAACTACTTATATTAATATGACTAATTAGTATATTTATGAACTCTAATTTAGATTTGTTTTCAGATTAATTGTAATATATTAGACTTGTTTGTTCAATCATGTTAATTTATGTTTGTTCAAATATGTTCAGTTAATTTTTTTTTTGTTTATGTTCGTTTGGGTTCGTTAATGTTCGTTTAGGCTTTAAACGAACGAACATGAACAAACACGAACATGCCCGATTTCTTAATGAACGAACACGAACAAAAAAATGTGTTTGATTATATGTTCGTGTTCGGTTAAAGTTAAATGAACGAACACGGACATGCCTATGTCCGTGTTCGTTCGGTTCGATTAAAGGCCTAATATTTTTAGAACTAATCTTAAAAATAGATTATTTTTAAGATATTTTCTACACCTTTTACCAAGTATAACACATATTTTTATGAAATATATCTTAGAATATATAAGTATATATATTCTAAGAATACAAGATCACACATAACAAACACGTGGACATACGTATTCCTATACGTGCAACGATATGCACATTCACATCACCTAACATTTGGTGAAAACACATTTATACAACTATGATACAACTCAAGAGATACAAGAATATATATATTTGGCGAAATATATACACACTAAATTGTTATAGTTAATACATCTAAAACACAGTTCAACGAATAACAAAGACATACAAGTCTTAACACATATTCAAGGTAAAAGACTTGTACTCAAGTCATTACAAAGACCGAAGTGTCTAACAAATATAGAACATTTGTAGGTCGTGACACTATTCAGGACGACCGCACGTGAGATCACAACACTTACCATTCACGGACACAATTCTGTGAGTTCATCTCCCCTATTCATTTTAAATGCTTTACCACTTTACAACTATCGGGGAAAATACATGTTCAATTGTATGTTAAGTCATGGAATAGAACACCTTAGATCATGTACGATTAGGGTCATACATCTAAGCACCATTTGTCACACCCTGCTAGTTGCGGAAGCGTGTTGCGTGTGACGTAAGAAAGGTAATCATAGCATCCAATCATGTATCACCGGCTCAAGACTTGTTTCCTGAAATACATGTAGTTTTAAAAAGTCAACAAAAGTTGAGCGAGTTCAAGCAGTATTTGTTATCATATGTAATCGTAGTATTCATGAAAATGAGATCTTGTAATCGTAGTTTTCATGAAAATGAAATCTTGTAATCGTAGTATTCATGAAAATGAAATCTTGTAATCGTAGTATTCATGAAAATGAAATCTTGTAATCGTAGTATTCATGAAAATGAAATCTTGTGATCGTAGTATTCATGAAAATGAAATCTTGTAATCGTAGTATTCATGAAAATGAAATCCTGGTATGTATTAGCATATATGGAGTTTAAGGATCTATCAGTGGGTAGCGATCCCCCTGACTATATGTACCATAAGTTACGTAACCAAACCGAGACAACTTTGACATTTTCTGGGATCACAAAAGCACTCCTATGGCCTATCAAGGAGTGGAGCGAGTCTCAAGCTCTATAGATCTACACCTTTTGCACCTTGGTCACTAAGTTATTAATGGTTACTATGTCATCATCCTACTTATATACATTGATCGTGTTATCATCTAAACCCATAGCTAACATACCCATAGTATTAGCATGTATGCTAACATATCCGTAGTTTTAGCATGTATTTCCCCTCGATTGTTTTAAAAACCAAAACTTTGAAAACATTGAAAGGAGGGACATGAATTCACAGATTTGCGTTCCGTATTAAGTAATATCGTAGGTGAGCATCCGTACACGTGAGTAACCTACATGTTTACTAACTTGATTAGACTCTAGGTCTTTCGGACCTCGTACAAGTTGTTCATCTTGAATTTTTTTATTATGTTCTCATTTGTCATCTTTGGAACAACTTTGTATTTTAGAGCGTTGATAGTTCACTCGCTCGATTTTTATGCATATCCATGTATTCTATGTGTATTGACTTATGTGTGAACGGCTTCAAACCTATGTCATTGAGCTTAACCCACGTTTTATTGTTATTAGGCCTAGCCCTAGTTTTATGTCATTGGGCCTCACCCTAGTTTTCTTGTTATTGGGCCTTGGCCCATGTACCTTAGTAATTTGGGTCTTGGCCCATATAATTTATCTTTGGGCTCTAGCCCATGCATTTTAGTAATTTGGGTCTAGCCCAAATCTAATTTTCGTGAGTCCATTAAATATACTCTTGCATTTTTACCAAAAATTCACCAAGCATATAACTTAACAAGTTCGTTTTTCACATGAAAAATACTTGGTAATTTTTATAGCTTTCGACTTTCCGGATTCTTGTTTTTGACCACTTAGATATGTGTTCGTTTTAGTGTCTAAAAATATGTTATTTTTAGACTCGACATTGTAGTAACTTGTTCACGATGTCGATACGCCCAATCTGTTGTCTTCAAGTGTTACGCATTTACATTTCGGCCATTTTATTTAATTGTCCGATTTACTAGCATTTCTTGGACCATGTAGGATCATGTATGTGTATTTATTTTGATCACCCTATAGGTATCTAATACATACACATATAGCACAT
Source organism: Helianthus tuberosus (assembly GCA_030545235.1). Lineage (NCBI taxonomy): Eukaryota > Viridiplantae > Streptophyta > Magnoliopsida > Asterales > Asteraceae > Helianthus > Helianthus tuberosus. The sequence goes on from CM060449.1 coordinate 108,263,212, forward strand.
AGTACATGCACTTGACAAGTTTCCAAAAATATATAATATTTACCAAAAATTATATATACATATATGGTTACATCTTAACCATTTATTTTTGTGAAAAAATATATTTTCAAGTTCTTAAGAACTCCTGAATATTTGAGACTTAACCATTTTCATCAGAGCTTCCATAATGACGTTTAAAACCACTAATTGCGTTTAACTTTGTTAATCACCCGTTAATCACACTTTAATTACGATTAGATTTTTAGAAAATTTTCGCCGTAATTTCCCCTAAACTATGACGTTTCCCCCGTTTTTCTTAACGTATCCCTAAGCATGTTTAACCCACTAATTATCATTAATCTCAACCAAGTTCCCACATATCCCCTTGCATGCATGTATTCCTACATTTTTATCATTATTTTCCATGGACTTGTATATATATTTGTAACATTGTTCTTAAAATAATGGCACTTTTGTATATTTTAACTAGATCTTTTTAAACCATCATTATATCATACTTTGTAATCTAGTTATTTTGTTTAAACCCACTTGTTTAAATTACTACACTAAGATCATCTTAGTGTAAATCATGATGTTTAGCTTTTATAAAAAGTCTCATTTATTACAAGTCATCTTCAAGTTCATCTCAAATCCATGGATCATAAGGATAATGATCTTATAGATCTAAACATCAAGATGTCTAGATCATAATTTCTAGTCTAGATTATACAAGATCATAATTTTAATCATCCTACTTTAACATAATCATCATAAGCATGTTCATCAACTAGCACAAAGCAAGAAATCAACACATAATATATGATTATTATAGACTTTTTATGTTAAAATTAGTGTTTTTAAGCTTTGTTTTTCTTGAAGTTCAAGATGAACACTTTGTACTTTCATAATCTACATAACATAACATGCTTAAAATTGATGGATAATAATCTTACAATTTTGCAATGGATTAGTAGGTTGTAGAATGAAGATTAAGAAGATAATAAAGCTTCGAAGCACCTCCTAAAGTTCCTTCATGGTTGCTACACCTTAGATATTCTTGAAAATGGCTTGAAAGAGATTAAATTATGGTATTTTAATTTTGGATAATGGTGAATGGTGGTGGGGTGTTATTGTCGTAGACAAAGAATGAGAGAAGGAAGTGTTTGGTGTTGAATTTTTTTGATAGTTGAAAATAAAGATAATGGTGGAATGATGTTTAAAACTTCATGTCATGCATAACTTGGTCAAAAAAAGATCTTGTATCCATACAATATCATTATGGCAAATAAATTGTAGGGTGTAGGGTGATGGCCTAATGTATGGGGGAAAGCATGGTTAATTCTTTATTTTATTTGTTTAACATTTAAAACATGTGATTTTTTGTTAAACTTAGTAGATATTTTAGTAATTAGATTAATTAGGGCAATTAGGGTTTAATGGGAGTTTAGGATTTTAAATAAAGTCTAACTAATTTATTGTTAAACTCGCTCGATTTTTATGCATATCCATGTATTCTATGTGTATTGACTTATGTGTGAACGGCTTCAAACCTATGTCATTGGGCTTAACCCACGTTTTATTGTTATTGGGCCTAGCCCTAGTTTTATGTCATTGGGCCTCGCCCTAGTTTTCTTGTTATTGGGCCTTGGCCCATGTACCTTAGTAATTTGGGTCTTGGCCCATATAATTTATCTTTGGGCTCTAGCCCATGCATTTTAGTAATTTGGGTCTAGCCCAAATCTAATTTTGGTGAGTCCATTAAATATACTCTTGCATTTTTACCAAAAAATCACCAAGCATGTAACTTAATAGTTCGTTTTTCACATGAAAAATACTTGGTAATTTTTATAGCTTTCGACTTTCCGGATTCTTGTTTTTGACCACTTAGATATGTGTTCGTTTTACTGTCTAAAAATATGTTATTTTTAGACTCGACATTGTAGTAACTTGTTCATGATGTCGATACGCCCAATCTGTTGTCTTCAAGTGTTATGCATTTCCATTTCGGCCATTTTATTTAATTGTCCGATTTACTAGCATTTCTTGGACCATGTAGGAACATGTATGTGTATTTATTTTGATCACCCTATAGGTATCTAATACATACACATATAGCACATAGTACATGCACTTGACAAGTTTCCAAAAATATATAATTTTTACCCAAAATTATATATACATATATGGTTATATCTTAACCATTTAGTTTTGTAAAAAAATATATTTTCAAGTTCATAAGAACTCCTGAATATTTGAGACTTAACCATTTTCATCAAAGCTTCCATAATGACGTTTAAAACCACTAATTGCGTTTAACTTTGTTAATCACCCGTTAATCACACTTTAATTGCGATTAGATTTTTAGAAAATTTTCGCCGTAATTTCCCCTAAACTATGACGTTTCCCATGTTTTTCTTAACGTATCCCTAAGCATGTTTAACCCACTAATTATCATTAATCTCAACCAAGTTCCCACATATCCCCTTGTATGCATGTATACCTACATTTTTATCATTATTTTCCATGGACTTGTATATATATTTGTAACATTATTCTTAAAATAATGGCACTTTTGTATATTTTAACTAGATCTTTTTAAACCATCATTATATCATACTTTGTAATCTAGTTATTTTGTTTAAACCCACTTGTTTAAATTACTACACTAAGATCATCTTAGTGTAAATCATGATGTTTAGCTTTTATAAAAAATCTCATGTATTAAAAGTCATCTTCAAGTTCATCTCAAATCCATGGATCATAAGGATAATGATCTTATAGATCTAAACATCAAGATGTCTAGATCATAATTTCTAGTCTAGATTATACAAGATCATAATTTTAATCATCCTACTTTAACATAATCATCATAAGCATGTTCATCAACTAGCACAAAGCAAGAAATCAACACATAATATATGATTAGAGTAAAATGCCCGGATGCTCCCTGTGGTTTGGTAAAATAACACCTATAGTCCCCAACTTTTGGAAATTACATGTATGCTCCCTGTGGTTTGCTCATTTGTTACTCGGATAGTCCCCAGAGTGGATGGAGGTTAATTTCCCCGGTTAAGTCAATGTAAAATTACTAAAATACCCTTAATGAAACAAAAAAACAAAAAAATTAAAATAGAAATTTAATTAGGGCCCACTCTTTTTTATATCATTTTTATTTATAAAACCCTACCACCACACTTCATCTTCAACCTCCACCCACCACCATCACCCTCCTCAACCCTCCACCCTCCACCTTCAACGCCACAGTCACTCTCCACCAATCGAATGCAGAAATTAACCTCTCCCATCCCTATCATTTCTTTCAGAATTGCAAAACACCTCCATAACACAACCAATCGAATCTGAACACCTTGCTCAAATCTAAACAGAGCCGACAACCGCCATCCACTGCCCAACCTCCCTTGCATGCTTCCTCTCCGTCAATAAAATTTCATCTGAATTGATATGGAAATTGTGGAGGATTTGGTTGCAGATGACGCCGCCCATGATTTTGATTCCGATTACGAGTTTGATGCTTTTCATTTCTGTGATTTTTTGAAAGAGGAGACGATTGTAGAGGCTCAACAGAACCATCATCATCATCATCATCATCATCATCCTGATCCAAACAAAACCCCATCTCAGAAAAAAGTATTCAAGTTCTTTGACAACCCCTTCAACAACTTAAACTTCTTCTTCATATCCTAGTTATCCGCCCAAAATCAAGCTGCTTCAATTGTTGAACCAGATCTATCTTATCAACCACTCCTACAATGGCGGCAAAATAACCGATTTTGAAGCCTTCTACCGTAGTTAATATCGAACACAAGAGGTATGTATTATTAATTCTCTCACTTAATTTGCATCCGTATTATTAGGGCACTCACTTATTTTGTTACCGCTGGATCCGTAAAATCAACTACTTAGTTGCATACAGAGTGTTTGTTTGAGAATTTTAAATTTTAAGGATTATTGATGTTACTGAAGGAATCAATGGATTTTAATCTATCAATTTGCTATGAATGTGGTCAGAGATGGTGGTCGAAAGTGTATAAGGCGATGAGACTATGAAGAAGACGGTGGTCATAAGAGTTTGGATTCAGGTCGAAGGGTAAATAAGGTGGGCTCCACACTTTTAATAATTCATATTTGTTTTTTTTATTTTTAAAGGAAGGGGTAAATAAGTAATTTTATATGGACTTAACAGATAAAACTAACCGTCATCCGCTCTAGAGACTATCCGAGTAACAAACTGTCAAACCACAGGGAGCACCGGTGTAATTTCCAAAAGTTGGGGACTATAGGTGTTATTTTGCAAAACCACAGGGACTATCCGTGCATTTTACTCATATGATTATTATAGACTTTTTATGTTAAGATTAGTGTTTTTAAGCTTTGTTTTTCTTGAAGTTCAAGATGAACAGTTTGTACTTTCATAATCTACATAACATAACATAACATAACATAACATAACATAACATGCTTAAAATTGATGGATAATAATCTTACAATTTTGCAACGGATTAGTAGGTTGTAGAATGAAGATTAAGAAGATAATAAAGCTTCGAAGCACCTCCTAATGTTCCTTCATGGTTGCTACACCTTAGATATTCTTGAAAATGGCTTGAAAGAGATTAAATTATGGTGTTTTAATTTTGGAAAACGGTGAATGGTGGTGGGGTGTTATTGCCGTAGACAAAGGAGGAGAGAAGGAAGTGTTTGGTGTTGAATTTTTTTGATAGTTGAAAATAAAGATAATGGTGGAATGATGTTTAAAACTTCATGTCTTGCATAACTTGGTCAAAAAAAAGATCTTGTATCCATCCAATATCATTATGGCAAATAAATTGTAGGGTGTAGGGTGATGGCCGAATGTATGGGGGAAAGCATGGTTAATTCTTTATTTTATTTTTTTAACATTTAAAACATGTGATTTTTTGTTAAACTTAGTAGATATTTTAGTAATTAGATTAATTAGGGCAATTAGGGTTTAATGGGAGTTTAGGATTTTAAATAAAGTCTAACTACTTTATTAGTTGAGTGGGTATTAATTTTAGATGGAAAAAATGCCACTAGTTCGCTCATCGGTTCGATACCGGATGGTATATGAAAGGTGAAATATAGTACCGGGAGCGATGGTTTTAGTTTACCATTGTTGCTATGGCATTTATGTATGGTGTTTACGATGCCAAAATATGGTTAACTAGTTCAGTAGACTAGTGTAAGTTGTATTTTGATACCTTAAATGCTTTCCGTTTAAGCGTCAGCTAGTTAACGATACTTTTATTTCGCACCGACGAAGGTTTCCCGCAAGTTGTTATCCCGCAACTAAATGATGTATTAAGTGATTTCGAGTTCCAAATTAAGCTTAACTAGTTTGCGATGTTGTCCGTTTGGTTGTTTTGGCGACCAAAATATGGTTAACTAGCTTGTCAGTTCCATAACGGACAAGTTATGGGGGTTGCGGCGTAGCGCCGAAAGCTTATTTTTCGGACACCCCATTAATATTCCATGTTGTTTTCATATGTTTGTTATCATTTGTCATAGTTTCGGAGTCTCAGAAATGCTAAATTGTTAGTTCGGACGAGTTAAAATTGTTATATTTTTAGCCGATCGGACGATTCTGTATTTAGGGCGTTGTACCGGAAAGTTCTAGATTTTTGCAAGATATGTTTTCTCATTGGTGTTTTCTTATGTAAATGGACTCAATTATGTTATCCGTGTGTCGATTTTCATTGTTTCGTTCTGTTTTCACGGTTTTGCTGGCAAGAATAGTGTAACCGTGAATAGTGCGCGCAGCACTTTCTACCACACCTTTAGGACATTGTTTGATTGGTTTCGAAATACGACGAAAACCAACATATGTTTTAGCATTGTTTTCTTGTCCTAACACTGTTATCTGATTCACAGCACCGTTACGTAATTAAATTACGCTAAATGCATGAGATTATGAAATAAAAATTAGTGATTAGTTTGTATGGAATTGCCGGTTATTTGCCAGTTGTCACATTCTCCCCCTGTTCAGCAGAATTTCGTCCCGAAATTCAGGTTGAGTTATCCTTTGTAGGAGTCTTCTCAAACAGGTGGGGATACTTTGTCCTATTTGATCTTCACATTCCCATGTATACTCGGGTCCGTGACGTAGTTCCAGCGTATCTTTACTAGTTTAATACGACTTCTCCTTGTCTTATAGACTTTCTAGTCCATAACCACAACGGGTCCTTTAGTAAACTGGAGTTTGTTGTCTACGTGAATTTCATCCGCTAGGATGATAATTGTTTTCATTGGTTGGACTTTTCTTTGAGATTCGACACGTGAAATGTGTCGTGTATGTTATTGAGTTCTTCTAGCAACTTTTGCTTGTAAGCAACAGTACCAACCTTTGCCAGAATTTCAAAAGGCCCAATGTATTTCGGGTTTAGTTTTCCGCGTTTCCCGAATCTAGCTACGCCTTTCCAAGGAGAGATTTTCAGTAAAACTTTGTCTCCGACCTCGAAGGATAATGGTTTACGTCTTCTGTCCGCGTAACTCTTTTGTCTGTCACGAGCCACTTTGATACGGTCTCGTATCTTTGATATCTTATCAGTAGTCGCTTGTACTAGTTCGGGGCCAATGACTTGTTTGTCTCCGACTTCCTCCCAACACAGCGGTGATCGACACTTTCGTCCGAATAATGCTTCAAATGGGGGCGGCTTTAATGCTTGTGTGATAACTGTTATTGTAGGAAAACTCTACCAAGGGTAAATGAGTATCCCGGTTTTTGCCTAAATCCATCACACAGGTGCGGAGCATGTCTTCCTAGGTTTGGATGGTCCGTTCGCTTTGGCCATCAGTCTGCGGATGAAACGCCGTGATTAGATCTTATCGAGATCCAAAAGAGGCTTGAAATGACTGCCATATCCGCGACACAAAGCGGCCATCCCTATCAGAGATTATTGAAACATGCACTCCATTAAGTGCCACAATCTCTTTGAGATATAGCTCAGATAACTACTCTATACTGTCTTTCTCATGAATCGGTAATAAGTGAGCATACTTGGTTAATCGATCAACGATAACCCAAATCATGTCATGACCTCAAGAGGTCCGTGGGAGTTTTGTAATGAAATCCATTGATATCTGTTCCCATTTCCAAATGGGATTCTCGGGTCGTTGTATTAAGCCAGGCGGCTTTGGATATTCAGCCTGGACCTTTGAAAAAGTTAGGCGTTTCCCAACATAGGTCGCAATATCTCTCTTGAGATTAGGCCACCAATAGTATTCCTTTAAGTCTTTATACATTTTATTGGATCCTGGTTTTATTGAATATTTTGACCTGTGTGCTTCGTCCAGCACCAAGTCTCGTAGACCTTCAAAGTATGGGATCCAGATCCTTCTCATGATATACAGAGTGTCATCCTTGTTCTTTTCCATTCGTTTCCTTGCTCCTCGCAAGTATTCTGCTCGTATATTTCCTGGCTTTAGGGCTTCCCATTGTGCGTCGTGCACTCGAGTAGTGAAGTTTGTCTGGATTGTCAACTCTAAAGCCCGTACTCGTAATGTTCTAACTCTTTCCTTCCGGTTCAAAGCGTCCGCCACAACGTTCGCTTTTCCCGGATGGTACCTGATTTCGCAGTCATAATCGTTCAACAATTCTACCCATCGCCGTTGGCGCATGTTTAATTCCTTTTGGTCGAATATGTGTTGAAGACTCTTATGATCGGTGAATATGGTACACTTAGTACCATAGAGATAGTGACGCCAAATCTTTAAAGCGAATACCACTGCGCCCAACTCTAGGTCGTGAGTGGTATAAGTCTTTTCATAAACTTTCAACTGTCGTGACGCGTACGCGATGACTCTTTCACGTTGCATTAATACACAACCCAAGCCCTGGTGCGATGCATCACAATACACCACAAAGTCATCGATGCCGTCGGGGAGTGATAAGATTGGCGCTTGACATAGTTTATCTTTAAGTAGCTGAAAAGCCGTTTCTTGTTTTTCACCCCAATCGAACTTTCTATCCTTTTGATCGAGCGAGGTTAGCGGTTGAGCAATTTTAGAGAATTTCTCAATGAATCTCCGATGATATCCCACTAAACCCAGAAATTTTCTTACTTCCGTTGGGGTCTTTGGAGTGTTCCAGTTCTTTATGGCTTCTATCTTAGCTAGGTCAACATGTATTCCGTTCTCGTTCACCACATGACCAAGAAATTGCACCTCGCGAATCCAAAATTCGCATTTTGAGAACTTGGCATACAATTGTTCTTTCTTAAGCAACTCCAAAATAGTTCTCAAGTTTTGTTCGTGTTCCGCCTCTATCCGTGAGTATATCAAAATGTCATCAATGAATACGATCACGAACTTGTCGAGATATGGCCTACATACTCGGTTCATCAAATCCACGAATACGGCAGGAGCGTTTGTTAAGCCGAAAGGCATAACAAGGAACTCGTAATGCCCATAGCGAGTCCTAAACGCTGTCTTAGAAATGCGTTCCTATTGAATCCTTAGCTGGTGATATCCAGATCTTAGATCAATCTTGGAATAGAAGCTGGAACCTTGCAACTGATCGAACAAGTCATCGATCCTCGGTAAAGGATACCGATTCTTGATAGTTAGCTTGTTTATTTCTCTGTAGTCGATGCACATCCGTAAGGTTCCATCCTTCTTTTTGACGAATAACACTGGAGCTCCCCGAGGCGAGAAACTTGATCTAACAAATCCTTTGTCAAGAAGTTCCTGCAATTGAGTGGATAATTCTTGCATCTCCGAGGGTGCTAGTCTATATGGAGCTTTTGCCACCGGTGCCGCTCTGGGCACTAGATCGATACGGAATTCCACCTGTCGTTGTGGTGGCAGTCCCGGCAAGTCTTCTGGAAAGACTTCAGGATATTCCCTTACCACAGGGATGTCTTCTACCTTGCGCTTCTTATCAACGACATGAGCAAGAAAGGCGATGCATCCTTTTCTCAAACATTTTTGAGCCTTCATGCAACTAATGATTCGTAGTGGCGTGTCTTGATTCTCCCCGTGCACTAAAGGATGTTCTCTCGTCAGACAGGGGGACGCGAATGATCTCCTCATGACATATGGTTGCGGCTTGGTTATCGGATAACTAGTCTTCGTAAAAAACTACGTTGTAACAACCCAATTGAATGAGTGAAAGGTCGATATTAAATTTTCATGCTCGAAGTTCGAGTGTGCATCCGTTAATATCTTTTCCAGACTCAACTAATATATCGTCAGCCAATCCTATGGAATGAGGGGATGTCTGGTTTACTTGACTCTAGGCCAAGTATATTTCGAATTCTATGGGGATGCAACTAATACCGACATTGGTATCGAACAAAATGAATGCAACGAGTCGGTTAATAGGAAATGTATCAGTGACCCTTAATGACTTCATATGACCCTGCTAATTCCCGTTAGCTAACTTGATAGAGTAAGACATGTCTAACCCACATGACTCTATTTCGTGTATATGTTTAGTAGCTAAAGACACTAAGTTAAGCCGACTTTGGTATCCAAAGAATTGATACATACTGGTTGTAGAGTAGGACGTACCCATGGAAACAATGGGATTTTGGGGAGTATTCATAGTTCTATCCATACACTTACTTATTCACTTGCTTGATTCGTCCTTAGACATCCATGCTTGTCGTGATTTCTTTGCCACAGTTAAAATCTCCTGGTTCTTTCTTGAGTATATCTAACTCATTAGTTTCCGTTTTGTGCCCAATCTCACCACATTGCTACTCTTGGCACTTTTGCAAGTGCCCTCATGGTGAGAGTTTCACTTATCTCACTAAGAATTTTTGGCAAGTTGCTAGCATGCTTCTTGATGTCAGATTCGTATCTCAGGCTAGACCCCAAATGTAGCACCCGTACATTTGGATTCGGGTGTTATCTAGTATGCAACAATCTTATAGAGATCGTAGAGGCGTCGGGGGTAATCAGCTACGCTTGCTCTAATCATAATCGAGTTCTAGAATTCGGTTCCCAGCCTTGGAATTTTTCTGCTAGCGAGCAATACTCTTCTCGCATAAGATCCATGAGTTCTTCCCATGACAACCTCTTTGCTGTATTACTCCCTAAAGTTTGCACTTGGAGATTCCACCAAGTTATCGTCTCTCCCAAGAGATGACTATTCATTTACCAAATCGTTTACTTAGAAGTACATTTACTAGCACGGCTAACTAGCTTCATTGTCTTTATTTAGCAGACATAACTTACCGTACCTCTCGTATCGATGAGGTCTTGCGGCTTGTAATCCGGAGATGCTTTAGAATTAAAATCTGGTGTGATTGCATCTCCAAGTGTGGCATTGCTACTCATCGGAATTTGAACCACTTGAGCTGCCGGTAACATCAGTACCATCATTAGTGTCGACTCAACAACCCCATGTTGTGCAATCTCCGCAACCTCATATTGTGCAATAAAACTCTAGTTCGACTTTAATAGTAGGGTGTTGATTAACTGCCCCTTTTGGACGTTGATTTTCTTTTTGGCGCCATGTTATTTTTGATACATAGTATCAAAGGGTCTAGAGTTGTATTTGGGCAGATATAGCCTACCATGCGCCTAAGAAGTAAGTGTGTAATTGGTCCGGGAAACCTCAAGACCGCATTGTTCATGCATGTTTGAACAATGATAACATGAATAAACGCAACACAAAATGCGTAGTACCTCTTGCGTGTATTGGCCGTATGCCTAAGTGGGAAAAAAGGTAATTCGTTGAGGAGGAGAAACCAAACGATTGTCTCAAACTTTACAACGTGTACTCCATACTTCATGGATCTCGATAGTCCAAAGTAGGAAAATCATTCGCCACACTAACCCGTGTGACGAATACATTGATATCCCTTGAGCTCCAAGAGCTCCAACAAGATTGTTATAATTTCCATAGATGTCAAATAATGCAATGTAGGGGTTGTAGTATGGCTCATGCCTTATCATCCCTTGGAATAAGACAAATATCAAACGACAGAGTTTAATGTAATCATCTCCGATAACTAAGATAAGGTAAGGTGTCATAGACACCAAAGAACCAGCCCATGTACAAGAATTTCGAGAATGTTGAGGAAAAATCCTCCATGAGTGGCTAACGAGTTTTGTTTGCTTTCGATGACTAGTCTCAGATGTCTCGTGTTATAGATCGAATGTTAAGTGCAACCAATACGTGTAGTCTTCCTGTATCGTAGAGTGTTATAGTAACCATTCCGGTTAGTGTTCTACTAGATAGAAATTTGAACAACTTAAGAACTTTGAATGGATAGTGATCTCTTGGTTTGACTCGTAGAGCCCACCAGGATTCCCATGCACTACAAGTTGTGTTGGACCGTGTTCCGACCCTAAACAGTCAGCATAAGGATGTTCATCTTCACTTATGAAGGCGGAATCAACATAGATGAAGTTACACAGCTTTTCACGTTCAAATCCTTTACTTTTATTGCTTTCTGATATCGTTTTGACAGAATTTCGTTACAACAACAATGATCTAGGTCCGCTCCAAGTTACATCAACAAATGAACACATCAGGTATATATAGTGTGGAGAGGTTCGCTTATACGGACTGACAAATAAGCGAACCTACTACATTGACATAAAAGCGGACCTACTGATGTACACATAAACGGACCTCTATGAGCGGACCTATGCCTAAAGACCATATAAACGGACCTGTCAACATAGGTTAGTATATACGGACCTATCTGACATATAAACGGACCTATCAACATAGGTTCACATATGCGGACCTATCTTAACCTAAGACTTGAAATAGACATAGTCAACAGACATTTCATGTATCAACAGACTCCCCCTTGGATGTTGACGTAGTCTTCAGCTTCTGAGTCTTCAGTCTTGGTCTTTTCTCCAACTCTCTGTCTTCACATCATAAACATTCTTCACAGGTTCTCAATCTTGCTCCATCTTCAAACTCCCCTTTGACTATTGATCCAGACTCCCCCTTTCACAGACTCCCCCTCTCGATATGCTAAAATCTGAGGTATCTGGTTCAAGCTTTGACAAATAGCTTCCTTTGGGAATAATAAAGTTCAAACCTGTTACTCAACCAACAAACATTACAAACTATCTTTTCAAAATTAAATCACAAACTCAATCAGTTATAGCAATCCACTCAAGTATTCAGGTCCAAGTTAATGACCCTGATTACTCAATTAATCTACCAAGTCCAATTTAATGACCTTGGTTGATCATTTGACGAATCAAACTGATTTAAAACAACAATTTCAAACATTTTCTGAAAATAACAAGTATCAAGTTAATGAACTTGTTTTTGACTTTCCAATAACATAGACTCCATTAAGATAAGCTCTCCTCATTCTTCAGTCCAGAATCTCCTGCATCTGCTTCAAATATCTAAGAGTCCAACAATCAACTCTCCACTTTGGTTTGTCGGAAAATAAAGCAGAAATAAAATCTTTTTGGATTTTATAAAGTGTTCTAAACTAAGAAATGAAACACAGAAAACTTAAATTGCAGAAAGTAAACAAAGTAAACTATTTACAAACATATTTTTGGCGAGCGTGTCAGGGAATCATATCAGCTTTTCAGACAAATTACAAGTACCGTTAAGCTTCATTTCATACTCAGACTTAAACAATTCACCTCGATTGTCGATATACTGATCCATCTTAAATTCTCACACACATTTCAATTTACTCAAGATACTAATTAGATGAATTATGAACTTAGCTTATTCATGTGTCCCACATCTTGAATATACTCCCGTATCCTGAATCCCAATAATCAGTCTTACAGGTGAGTATACTACAATGATATATGTATATAAATTAGGTATGCGAGGGCCGAGGGATCTCAGGTCGATACTTCCGTATACGTAGAGAGATATCAGCTTCGACTTTACGGTATGTCCCCTTTAGAGGATCTTTTTGCTACAACAGCAGCGACTATCAATTTTATTGTTTCTTCGGCATGCTGAGGGTTTAATGCTATGTTTCAAGCATTGCAGAAAGTATTATCCAAGGACTAGGTCAGAACCACCGTTCAGCAGAAGTCCCGGAATAATACCCCAGACATCATTGAGTATAAAAACCTAGTATATCAGATTATGAGACCTTTCAAACGAGATTTCAAGGGTTACCTATATATCCAAGTAGTGTTCCCCACGAATTTCACAAGTTTGAAATTTAGGTTTATATCCCGAATAAATCTACTAAATGTGCGAAAACCTATCGACACATCATCAGTGAGACTGTTTAACTCATTTATACTTTACAAATCTTTAGCATACTGTAATAGTCTAGCCGATGTACTATCATTTTCCCTATATACACAAGCTCTTTTAAAGATTTTATCATGTTTTTGTATTTTTGCATTTTTTACTGTTTTTGTATTTTCTGAAAATATATCTATATACAAATATCTACTCCCCCTAAATACCAAAACAAGTAAAAAATTGACAAACCATTGCAGATTGTTTCTCGTCTTCATCCACAACAGTACTCTCATCAACGCCAATTATGCCATCCGACACCGACAGAAGCTTCATACCATTCAGTTTTAACAAATATTTAAACCGATTTTTATCAAAAGCTTTGGTATGTAAATCAGCTTTCTGTTCGTCAGTGTGGATTTTCTCAATTCGTATCAACTTTTTCTCAAAGCAATCACGAATAAAGTGATGACGAATTTCTATGTGTTTAGTTTTAGCGTGATGTACTGGATTCTTTGTTATATTTATTGCGGCCTCATTATCAACAAAAAGAGGTGTGTTAAGAAACTGCAAACTGTAGTCGCGCATCTGTTGCTGTATCCACAAGATCTGAGAGCAGCAACTGCTAGCAGAAACATACTCCGCTTCACATGTAGATAACGCCACAGACGTTTGTTTCTTACACTGCCAGGTGACCAATCTAGAACCAAAGAACTGGCATCCTGCAGTTGTTGATTTTGAATTGACTTTGCAGCATCCGAAATCCGAATCGGAATACCCTTCGAGCGTAAAGTCGCCTTTCCTAGGATACCACAACCCCAATGAAGGAGTTCCTTTCAGGTAGCGCAATATCCTCTTCACAATGATCATATGCGAAGCTCTCGGGTTAGATTGAAATCTTGTTGCGAGGCACGTTGGGTACATGATATCAGGACGTGAAGCAGTTGGGTACATTAATGAACCTATCATGGAACGGTAAAACGTTTCATCAGCCCTGTCTCCGGTGAGATCTGGGTGAATCCCATGATTTGTTGCAAGTGGGGTAGCAGCTGGAGTAGAACTTGACATCCCAAATTTCTCTAGAATATCATGAACATACTTTGACTGGTGAATGAAAATTCCCCCAGGAAGTTGTTCAACTTGTAATCCCAGAAAGAATTTCATCTCCCCCATTGATGACATTTCGAACTTTTGCTTCATCACTGATTCAAAGTCTTTGCATAGACTTTCATTCGTCGACCCAAAGATTATATCGTCCACATAAATCTGAACTATCAGAAGATGACCGTCGACCTCTTTAGTGAAGAGAGTGGCATCCACTTTCCACGAATGAACTTGTTAGCTAGTAGGTGTTGAGACAAAGTCTCGTACCAAGCTCTCGGGGCCTGGTGTAAACCATACAGCGCTTTGTCCAATAAGTAGACCTTGTTTTTGTGGATTGGATCAGTAAAGCCCGGCGGCTGTCCGACATAAACCTCCTCTTTTACCTTCCCATAAAGAAACGCCGATTTTACATCTAACTGATATACTTTGAAGTTCTTCCAAGACGCAAATGCAAGAAAAATTCTTATTACCTCTAGTCGTGCTACAGGAGCATAGACTTCTGTAAAATCAATCCCCTCCTGTTGAATAAAACCCTGAACAATGAGTCGAGCTTTGTTCCTTACAAGAACTCCTCTGTCGTCTCTCTTGCACTTGAACACCCACTTCGTATTGATTTTCCTATGACCATCCGACAAATAAACTAACTTCCACACTCCTAATTTCTCGAATTGACTAAGTTCCTCCTGCATTGCATTGACACAAGAGTCTTCAGTAAGCGCCTCTTTGTAAGTTCTTGGTTCAACCTGCGAGATAAAACAACTCAATGAGAATTCAGTTTGCAACGGAGCAACTTTTGTATAAAAACATGTAAGCCCTTTATCAATCTGATTTCGAGTGCGAACGCCTGTCTGCAATTCTCCTATGATCAACTCCTCTGGATGATATGAAAAAGTTCGCGGCATCACTTTGCTTGGAACATCTACATTTCCCTCCAGATTAGTAACATTCTACTCTGCATCTTGTTCACCAACTTGGTTTGTTTGACTTGAAATCTGAATTTGCTCCCCCTCTGAATCTGAATCACCATGATCAAAGATTGGCATGTTTTCAGTTTCTAGATTATCATTCTGAGCCGACTGATTATCCTGAGCAACTTCATTCTGTTGGACATCATCATGTTCACCAGCATTACTCGGACCTGCTTCATCATCATTTGAAGTTTCCCGTGGTCTTCTAGAATACTCAGCTGGGAACCTTAGCTGTGACTCATATTCACGCAAAATATCCAACTCATCAAAGAAATCTTCATCTTCCTCTGATTCTTCTCTCATGTCAAACGAATCCCAAAGTTTGTCATAATGATAACGCCATGAATCTCCAGGATTCTGTGGCGGCATAGTATAACCTTGACATTCCACATTTGCAGCTTCAATAATCCGCTTTTCACTTGGAACGAAGACACGTCGCATCGGATTTGCATAACCAACAAATATTCCCTCAATGCACTTCGGACCAAACTTTCCAAAAGGTTCTATAACAGTACAGGGTGACCCGAACGGTTCTAGATACTTCAAATTCGGTTTGCGGTTATTGATTAGCTCAAAGCATGTTTTGTTGAACTTCTTGACAGTGAGAACCCTGTTGAGCGTATAGCATGCGGCAGAAACAGCTTCAGCCCAAAAATTTATCGGTAACTTTGAATCTGCGAGCATAGTTCTAGCCGTCTCAATTAGTGTCCGGTTTTTGCGTTCTGCGACTCCATTCTGCTGCGGAGTATACGGAGCACTAAACTCATGCAACATACCTCTTTCATCACAAAATTCTTCCATCTTACTGTTCTTGAATTCAGTACCATTATCACTACGAATTCTTTTGATACGTCGTTGGTACAGATTCTCAATCTTTCTGAACAGCGCCATCAAACTGTCAAACGTCTCGTCTTTCATCTTTAAGAAAGAAACCCACGAAAATCTAGAATAATCATCAGTAACGACCAGACAATAGTAATATCCTGTAATACTTTTGACATTCACAGGACCAAACAAATCCATGTGAAGTCTCTCCAGAGGTCTCGAAACTGAATTGACTTGCTTTGTAGGGTGTGACTTTTTCTTCTGCTTGCCTTTAACACAGCTAATGCACTCCCCTTCCAGATGAAAACCTTTGATATTAACTCCAAGAACCAAATCATTGTGCACCAAGTGATTCATCTTCCTTAGGTGAATATGCCCCATCTTGCGGTGCCACAATCTCGATTCTTTCTCAGTTGCTCTAGAAACAAAACAATGTGCTTGACCTGTTGTTGTAGTTGCTACAGTCATATCCAACACATATAAATCATTCACTCTAGGTGCCCGCATGATAATCCATTCTTCAGGAACAACAAATCCAGGTTTCAAAATCAAACATTCTTTATCAGTGAAGTGAGTAGTATACATATTGTCACAAATCTGGGAGATACTAAGCAGATTGTTCTCCAGCTCAGTGATGTAGTTAACTCTTTCAAACGTCACGATCCCGTTGGATAACGTTCCTTCACCAATAATTCTACCACCTTCGTGACCAGCAAATCCCACATAACCACCATTGATATTTCTCACATCATACAGCAATGCAGTCTTCCCTGTCATATGTCGAGACGCTCCACTATCCATGATCCATCTGGATACAAGTTTTGGAAGATCCTGCACATAACAAACTTTGACTTAACCAACTTCAATAAAGATGCCGATTCATGCTTCGCGATCAAGGAAGCTCCGGCAATTCAAACTGCTTAGTTGAACATGGTGTCCACCCAGGCCTCATCAGCCTTAGGTGTAACCTTGACTCTCGCAATTTGAATTTTGAAATTTTCAGCCTTAAGAGGTGGAAAATTTGCATCATAATCAACCGAAATTGATTCTTCAGCCTTTTTCACTTCAGAAGTTGAAATTTTCATTTCTGGTTTTGGTTTCCAAACTTGTTGAGATAATGCAACCCGCTTGTAAAATTTGTCATTTTTAGTTACCACTTTCTTTACGGGTTCATTTTTCACTTTGATGTTGTCATTTTTCACATTCTTTTTCTCAACAACGATTGGTGCTTTACCCTTCACGTCAACTTTCTTTTGTTGAATCTTCACAGTTTCAGTCTTAGGCTTCACATTGGTACACTTTCGTGCAATGTGACCAACTTGATTGCATCTGAAACATGTTCGAGTATCAACAACTCGACTTGTGCCTTCAGACTGATACTGTGAAGCTCTTTTCTCAAAGAACTCTTCATTCGATTTTGAAAAAATCTCTTTCTCTTCATCAGCAAGTGAACTTGAACTGTTTACAAACACCTTCTTTTCAGCAAACCTCTTGTTTTGAAAACTCTTTTTCTGATAACTCCTACCACCCCGATAACCATCCGACCAATTGTTTCGATTGTTATTATAAAAATGTGGTGGATTAACAGATTTCTTGTAGTATGATTTATCTTTCTCAAAACTCATTTTTCTCTTTGTTTGACTCAGATTTTTCACTTCTGACAACTCAACTTCGACCAACTTGAAAACGTTTGTCAACTTTTTCACATTAACATTCTTAATGGGAAACTCAGAATCCGAATACAACTTATCAGATCCAGCCATCTTGTACATCACAAGACCCGGTTCATCACTTAAGTTGTTTTTGGATTTTGGTTTCTGAATGTATTTGTCCAAGAAACACCCATCTTCCTCAGTAGTGTCACTATCCATTTTTAGCACATTTTCAACAACACCTTTTACAATATCATTTTGGACACTATCATCATTGGAAGATGTAAACGTGACATCAATGTTCTCTGGAAGTTTAACTTCACTTTCTTCCTCAATTTCAACCAACCCAGATTGCTTTTTCATGTAGTTATCAAGAACAGGTGGTGGTACTTGATGAAAACCCACCCCAGTTCCATCAGAATACACATCTTCGCCCGCTTTGTCTTTCCCGATGGGTTTGGGAATAATGTGTTGCAACACAAAGCTTGCGGAGCTATAACTGTTAAGCTTTAACTGGATTCGCTCGTTTTCGATTACAGCCTCTTGAACTTTAAGTTTCAGTTTAGCGATTTCATCCAGTTGTTGGTTGATTGATTCTTCTTTTATTCTAAGCACAGCTTTTAAGTGTTCATTTTCTTTAAAAGTTTTACCATTTCGATCATCACAATCTTTCATTGTGCTTTTGAGTTTTTCAAACTTCTCAGAAATCTAACGGTTTTCAAGAATTAACTTTTCATTTTCTTGTTTAATTTTGTCATGATCAATTTTATCATTTTCAATTTGAGCAGTTAATTCTCTTATCCGTTCAGTTGAAGCTTTAACTGTTTTGTCACGACCAAGAATCTGATTCTCAACGCTTCTGACCTTTGCTGTCAGATCTTTAATTTTCTCACCGTTGAGATACGTGACAGTATTACAAAATTTGCACTCTTTGTTGCAATTTTTGCAATCAGCATTTCCTTCAATCTTTTTACCTGACGCATTTGTTGACGAGTTTGGACTGACCTGGCCTTTTGACTCAGACACGGAGTTAGAATCTACCTCAAGTGCTTTAGCAGCCAGCACTTTGTCAGCCATTTTTCCCAGGTTCTCTGCAGTCAACTCCTGCGTTGTATCAATAACTCCAGTATCAATCTTCTTTGATTTTTCGATCACTTCTTTCTCTTTATTCTCTTTTTCTTCTTTTTCTTTCTTCTCTTCCTCTTTCATTTTCTCGGTTGGAGTTCCCCACCATTTGTTCTGCCAATACTCATCCTCATCTTTCATCTCCTTGATTAAGGCTTCCAGATCGAGAGTTTTGTGATTGATCGCAATATTTCCATACTCATCAAGATAACACTCCCTGTTCGGATCCCATCTTTTCGCTCTCTTTGCTTCCAAATAGATACCAGAAAGTCTAATAATTTTGTTTTCTGAAATCATTTTTCTGTATCTATACTTCTGCTCTTCAGTTCGATTATCTTTCCATGGAATAGGTTCATTTTTCGCCATAAATGCGTACCCAACCGCATCTTCCTCCGGTAGAACCTCTTGACTCCAATCATACCCTTCATCATCATAAATCACCGCAAGAGCTCTAGATTTCTCTTTGTTGTCTCTAACCTGCTTCAATCTAGGCGGTTCGGATTTATTCTGGTGATAAATTGCCTTCTTGTAGTAATCATCTCTAAAAGGATTCTCCGACTCATCAGCATAAGCGTTTCTACACTCTCGTTTGAAGTGACCTTTCTGCTTACATTTGAAGCACGTCACCTTGGACTTGTCAAACCCCAGCTTGGTAGATGGACCACCAATTATCTTTCTGCCGGTAATTTCCATGAAACGTTGTGCACGACGAACAGCACTGGCCATATTCCAACGAATATCGATCAGCTCCATTTCCTCCGGATCAATCTGATCGTAATCTTCTTTCGTCAGATTTGTGTTGCCTATCTTTCCAGCTACTAACCCTTCATACGATTCCAACACTGATGCTAGGAAGATCATCTGCTGTTTGGCCGATTCCTCGTCAAAATTCTGAGCATTCTTCAAGTCTATTGCAATGTTACATTGAAAACGATTCTTTGCATCAGAATGACTTGCAGATGATGAAGATCCACTATGATAACCACTGTGATTTTTACTGCTTTGATCACTTTGACTTTCTTTGCTAGCATTGAATACATTTTCAGTAGAAAATGCAGTCTTTGGAGAACTTGCTTTTGGCATCATGCTTTTTGGATAATACAAATCCAAATTCTGCTGGTAAGAAGAGTGATTGACTTTGTATGTCTTCTTCAGTTCCAACTCGTGACTCTCGAGTTTCTCAATCAGCACATCTAATGTCAACTTTTCTGGTTCTTTGATGGTATTCTTCAGCATCAGCGCATAATATCTCCAATCCATCTCGTCAGGCAACGAATCGAACAATTTGTCGATAAGATCTTCTTCAGGGATTCTGATATCATGTCTTACTAATTCCAGCTTCAGATGACCAAACCTTTCTATCATTTTACAAACTGACTCATTTTTTAAACATCCAAAAAGATCAAACTCTTTTCTAAGAAGTTTTCTTTTGTTTTTCACTATTTCAGTACTTCCTAAACATTTCTTTTCTAATTTTGCCCAAAGATCTTTAGCATTTGAATAATCTATCAATGAGATGATATCCTCCCGAACAGACTGAAATAACAATGCCACACACTTTTGTTCGGCTACGAATGATTCAATCTCATCAGTAGATGTTAAGGCTTTACCATTCTTGTTTCCGTTTTCATAACCGTTCTTTAGACTTTTCCAACTTGGAAATGCAAATGCCATCATCCAATCTTCAAACTTTCTGGACCACCGACTGTACTCCTCGATAGCCATTAGCTTTGGGGGTTTATTGAATGTTCCGAATGCACTTTCCGATTCCCAAGCTTCCTTTTTCTTTTCTTTCGGCGGATTCTCGTTCGTATTGCTTGATGATGTATCATTGTTTCCAGAATTTCCAGCAAACGCGTACATATTGCTGAACGGATTCAAGAAAATATCATCCATCGTTAATGTACCATTTTAATCCATAGAAACTAGATCAAATCGAAAAATATGAGAGAAAGTGAGTAGAAATCAGAGAATCGTGTCGAATCAAGCTGTAGTAGTATGAACTCCTCGTCCTGAGCTCTGATACCACTTGTTGGACCGTGTTCCGACCCTAAACAGTCAGCGTAAGGATGTTCATCTTCACTTATGAAGGCTGAATCAACATAGATGAAGTTACACAGCTTTTCACGTTCAAATCCTTTACTTTTATTGCTTTCTGATATCGTTTTGACAGAATTTCGTTACAGCAACAATGATCTAGGTCCGCTCCAAGTTACATCAACAAATGAACACATCAGGTATATATAGTGTGGAGAGGTTCGCTTATACGGGCTGACAAATAAGCGAACCTACTACATTGACATAAAAGCGGACCTACTGATGTACACATAAACGGACCTCTATGAGCGGACCTATGCCTAAAGACCATATAAACGGACCTGTCAACATAGTTTAGTATATACGGACCTATCAACATAGGTTCACATATGTGGACCTATCTTAACCTAAGACTTGAAATAGACATAGTCAACAGACATTTCATGTATCAACAAGTTGTTATTACGTGGCCCCCGTAATAATAAATTGTCTAGCATGGTCACCCCAGTGTCTCTCGTTCAAAGCAGAGGATCAGTCAGAGAGAGGAGTCTATTGTCTACATACCTTCAACATAGAAGGGACCTTCGTGCTGGTCCATGTGCCAATGCCCCTTGTCATTATTCGTGAAAGGGCACAACGTTAGTTTAAAAAGAATTCGTAATAATAACCACTGGAGGGGCACCTTCAAGATGAATACCTCATCTTCCTTGCCTTAACAAGAATGTAATCAATCATGACCTTTATGAATCTCAGAGACCTCTTCCCACTAGTAGAGTTGTTGTCCAAGGCTGCCACCTCCGCCTCGTCGTCACAACCGAAGCTAGACATATACTACTCGAGGGAAGTAACCATCTTCCACGGAATCAATGCTTTAGGGTCTCGATTAGGGGCCACTTCCGCCAAAAGCTTCGTAATAGACGCGAGGTCGTCATTGTCATCGAGTGAGTTAAGTGTAATAATAGAATTCATAGTCGAAGGTATTTTCATTCATGGAAAATATTCCATACAACACATATATAAATATATTATATATCTATATATATATATATATATATATATAACTAATCACTAAATCTCATGCTGTTTTTGTTCTCATGTTTCACATGTAAGCCTTAGTGTTTTCAAGTCTATTCCTTATAGACTAAACATGTATTGAACCATATCAGTTACTTATGATTGAGCTCGCGTGATAGATCCTCATGTTATAGTGACACAATGAAAACCTTTTGTCATTTTGTCATACTTTTTGAAATCATCTTTGTAATGTTATTGACTTTGTTTTCATGTGTGAGCCCTTCGGTGATTGTAGACCAAACTTTGTAAAAGTTTTTCCCCGGTTCACTACAATCGGAGCTCTGATACCAATCTGTCACACCCTGCTAGTTGCGGAAGCGTGTTGCGTGTGACGTAAGAAGGGTAATCATTGCATCCAATCATGTATCACCGGCTCAAGACTTGTTTCCTGAAATACATGTAGTTTTAAAAAGTCAACAAAAGTTGAGCGAGTTCATGCAGTATTTGTTATCATATGTAATCGTAGTATTCATGAAAATGAGATCTTTTAATCGTATTTTTCATGAAAATGAAATCTTGTAATAGTAGTATTCATGAAAATGAAATCTTGTAATCGTAGTATTCATGAAAATGAAATCTTGTAATCGTAGTATTCATGAAAATGAAATCCTGGTATGTATTAACATATATGGAGTTTAAGGATCTATCAGTGGGTAGCGAGCCCCCTGACTATATGTACCATAAGTTAAGTAACCAAACCGAGACAACTTTGACATTTTCTGGGATCACAAAAGCACTCCTATGGCCTATCAAGGAGTGGAGCGTGTCTCAAGCTCTATAGATCTACACCTTTTGCACCTTGGTCACTAAGTGATTAATGGTTACTATGTCATCATCCTACTTATGTACATTGATCGTGTTATCATCTAAACCCATAGCTAACATACCCATAGTATTAGCATGTATGCTAACATATCCGTAGTTTTAGCATGTATTTCCCCTCGATTGTTTTAAAAACCAAAACTTTGAAAACATTGAAAGGAGGGACATGAACTCACAGATTTGCGTTCCGTATTAAGTAATACCGTAGGTGAGCATCCGTACACGTGAGTAACCTACATGTTTACTAACTTGATTAGACTCTAGGTCTTTCGGACCTCGTACAAGTTGTTCATCTTGAATTTTTTGTTATGTTCTCATTTGCCATCTTTGGAACAACTTTGTATTTTAGAGCGTTGATAGTTCACTCACTCGATCTTTATTCAGATCCATGTATTCTATGTGTATTGACTTATGTGTGAACGGCTTCGAACCTATATCATTGGGCTTAACCCACGTTTTATTATTATTAGGCCTAGCCCTAGTTTTATGTCATTGGGCCTCGCCCTAGTTTTCTTGTTATTGGGCCTTGGCCCATGTACCATAGTAATTTGGGTCTTGGCCCATATAATTTATCTTTGGGCTCTAGCCCATGCATTTTAGTAATTTGGATCTAGCCCAAATCTAATTTTGGTGAGTCCATTAAATATACTCTTGCATTTTTACCAAAAATTCACCAAGCATGTAACTTAATAAGTTCGTTTTTCACATGAAAAATACTTGGTAATTTTTATAGCTTTCGACTTTCCGGATTTTTGTTTTTGACCACCTAGATATGTGTTCGTTTTAGTGTCTAAAAATATGTTATTTTTAGACTCGACATTGTAGTAACTTGTTCACGATGTCGATACGCCCAATATGTTGTCTTCAAGTGTTATGCATTTCCATTTCGGCCATTTTATTTAATTGTCCGATTTACTAGTATGTGTATTTATTTTGATCACCCTATTGGTATCTAATACATACACATATAGCACATAGTACATGCACTTGACAAGTTTCCAAAAACATTTTATTTTTACCAAAAATTATATATACATATATGGTTACATCTTAACCATTTATTTTTGTAAAAAAATATATTTTCAAGTTCATAAGAACTCCTGAATATTTGAGACTTAACCATTTTCATCAAAGCTTCCATAATGACGTTTAAAACCACTAATTGTGTTTAACTTTGTTAATCACCCGTTAATCACACTTTAATTGCGATTAGATTTTTAGAAAATTTTCGTCATAATTTCCCCTAAACTATGACGTTTCCCACGTTTTTCTTAACGTATCCCTAAGCATGTTTAACCCACTAATTATCATTAATCTCAACCAAGTTCTCACATATCCCCTTGCATGCATGTATTCCTACATTTTTATCATTATTTTCCATGGACTTGTATATATATTTGTAACATTATTCTTAAAATAATGGCACTTTTGTATATTTTAACTAGATCTTTTTAAACCATCATTATATCATACTTTGTAATCTAGTTATTTTGTTTAAACCCACTTGTTTAAATTACTACACTAAGATCATCTTAGTGTAAATCATGATGTTTAGCTTTTATAAAAAGTCTCATTTATTACAAGTCATCTTCAAGTTCATCTCAAATACATGGATCATAAGGATAATGATCTTATAGATCTAAACATCAAGATGTCTAGATCATAATTTCTAGTCTAGATTATACAAGATCATAATTTTAATCATCCTACTTTAACATAATCATCATAAGCATGTTCATCAACTAGCACAAAGCAAGAAATCAACACATAATATATGATTATTATAGACTTTTTATGTTAAGATTAGTGTTTTTAAGCTTTGTTTTTCTTGAAGTTCAAGATGAACACTTTGTACTTTCATAATCTACATAACATAACATGCTTAAAATTGATGGATAATAATCTTACAATTTTGTAATGGATTAGTAAGTTGTAGAATGAAGATTAAGAAGATAATAAAGCTTCGAAGCACCTCCTAATGTTCCTTCATGGTTGCTACACCTTAGATATTCTTGAAAATGGCTTGAAAGAGATTAAATTATGGTGTTTTAATTTTGGAAAATGGTGGTGGTGTGTTATTGCCGTAGACAAAGAAGGAGAGAAGGAAGTGTTTAGTGTTGAATTTTTTTGATAGTTGAAAATAAAGATAATGGTGGAATGATGTTTAAAACTTCATGTCTTGCATAACTTGGTCAAAAAAAAGATCTTGTATCCATACAATATCATTATGGCAAATAAATTGTAGGGTGTAGGGTGATGGCCGAATGTATGGGGGAAAGCATGGTTAATTCTTTATTTTATTTTTTTAACATTTAAAACATTTAATTTTTTTGTTAAACTTAGTAGATATTTTAGTAATTAGATTAATTAGGGCAATTAGGGTTTAATGGGAGTTTAGGATTTTAAATAAAGTCTAACTACTTTATTAGTTGAGTGGGTATTAATTTTAGATGGCAAAAATGCCACTAGTTCGCTCATCGGTTCGATACCGGATGGTATACGAAATGTGAAATATAGTACCGGGAGCGATGGTTTTAGTTTACCATTGTTGCTATGGCATTTATGTAAGGTGTTTACGACGCCAAAATATGGTTAACTAGTTCACTAGACTAGTGTAAGTTGTATTTTGATACCTTAAATGCTTTCCGTTTAGGCGTCAGCTAGTTAACGACACTTTTATTTCGCACCGACGAAGGTTTCCCGCAAGTTGTTATCCCACAACTAAATGATGTATGAAGTGATTTCGAGTTCCAAATTAAGCTTAACTAGTTCGCAATGTTGTCCGTTTGGTTGTTTTGGCGACCAAAATATGGTTAACTAGCATGTCAGTTCCATAACGGACAAGTTATGGGGGTTGCGGCGTAGCGCCGAAAGCTTATTTTTCGGACACCCCATTAATATTCTCATGTTGTTTTCATATGTTTGTTATCATTTGTCATAGTTTCGGAGTCTCAGAAATGCTAAATTGTTAGTTCGGACGAGTTAAAATTGTTATATTTTTAGCCGATCGGACGATTCTGTATTTAAGGCGTTGTACCAGAAAGTTCTAGATTTTTGCAAGATATGTTTTCTCATTGGTGTTTTCTTATGTAAATGGACTCGATTATGTTATCCGTGTGTCGATTTTCATTGTTTCGTTCTGTTTTCACGGTTTTGCTGGCATGAATAGTGTAACCGTGAATAGTGCGCGCAGCACTTTCTACCACACCTTTAGGACATTGTTTGATTGGTTTCGAAATACGACGAAAACCAACATATGTTTTAGCATTGTTTTCTTGTCCTAACACTGTTATCTGATTCACGGCACCGTTACGTAATTAAATTACGCTAAATGCATGAGATTATGAAATAAAAATTAGTGATTAATTGCCGGTTATTTGCCAGTTGTCACACCATTAATCCAGTTTGGATCTAGGTACAGAGGGTTAGATCTAATGGGTTTTGGCGAGCCCCACTCTTGGTCGTGGACCCATACAGAAGAGTGCGTTTGTGTCCCAGTCGATAGTAGTCGACACAAAATCGTCTAGGTTTGAATTGCTTCCTATTTCGTCACACATATTAATGTCCTACCGAAACATTAATGATCAACGATTTCATTGACGCTTTACATACTACATCTTTACATACAGATACATTTTATACAACTCACATTTTACGGATACATTTTATACAACTCACGTTTTACAGATACATCTTATACAACTAAACTGCATGAACTCGCCAACTTTTGTTGATGTTTTCAAACTTAACATGTATTTCAGGAAATTAGTGGACCATTCAGATATTTCAGTTCAAGAAAACAAGTATCAAGAGTCCATGCCACCAATCAAAGGGTATGCCCATTATATACCGCCTCCTTGCGGTGATATAGTGGTCAAAGCCTTGACATTTTAAGACTTACATTTTGATGTATGAAACAATGACAACTTATTTACATTTGATGGTTTGTAATCAATACATTTAATTTATGTTGCGTTCTTTTGAAACGATTATGACAATGGCATTGGAGCTTGTTTTTATTCATTTAGTATGTTCACTTATATTGTTATGCAATGAGAACCGATCAGATCACACCTCGCGCTTCCGCTACAAGCAGGTGTGATAGGTTGGTATCAGAGCATCAATTGTAGTGAACCAGGATTCCTTCTCGAGTCTAGTCTACCATCACTAGGGACCTCTCACGAAAACAATTTATACAAGAACAAGAGGTTTTCATTGCATAAACATTTTTCAAGGTCCACTACAACAAAAATTCATTTCTCATAAATCAAGCGAGGACATTTCCATGGGTGAAGTCTGTGAGAAATAGACACATTACATTAACAGACTATGTGCTTACAACACATTACATTATCAGTTTACGCATTATAAATAGTTTACAAGTTCAGCTTATACAAGATAGAAATCCTTATTAGATTGGATTTTATATGACTATAAATATAAATTATTTATATATGTGGTGTACGAAATATCTTGGCAAGAACGAAATGCCTTCGACTCGAATTCTATTATTATTCTTGACTCACATGACATGGTTAAGACACGACATCTTTTACACAAGACATGATACTCTATTTTCAAAACACGACATATTTTATACAATACATCTTCCATGAGAATATCGACCTCACGTCTATTGCGGAGCTTATGGCGAACGTGGTACCTAAGTGAGACCATAAAGCATTGATATCATGGAAGATGGCTGCTTTCTCGCAGATGCTGAGATGCCCGGCTTCGGTAGTGACGATGAGGCGGAGGTGGTAGCCTTGGACAACAACTCCATTAGTGGGACGAGGTCCCTGTGGCTCATACAAATTATGATTGATGACACACTTGTCCAGACAAGGAAGATGAAGTACCTATCTTAAAGGTACCCCTCTAGTTGTTATTTTTACAAATTCTCTCTATTTCTATTTCATCTAACGTCGTGCCATTCCATGAGTAATGACATCGGACGTTGACACATGAACTATCATGAAGCTCCCTCCTGTTTTAAACATAGGCAGTAGTGTCCCCTCATTGACAAATCATCTGTCTTGAATGAGAGAATGCTAGGGTGACCATGCAAGGCAATTTATTATTACGGGGGCACACGTAATAACAACTTGTAGTGCATGGGAATTCTGGTGGACTCTGCAGGCAAGGCTAGTGATCACTATCCACTCAAAATTCTTAAGTTGTTCAAGTTTCTATCCAGTAGAATACTAACCAAGATGGTTACTATAACACCCTACAATACAATACAGGAAGACAATACATATTGTTCGCACCTAACATTCGATCTACAACACGAGTTGTTCGAGACTAGTCATCTAAACAAGCAAAACTTGTTAACCACTCATGGAGGATTTTCCTCAACATTTTCATAATTCTTGAACATGGGCTGGTTCTTTGGTGCCCATGGCGCCTTACCTTGTCTCTGTCATTTGACATTTGTCTTACCCTCAAGGGATAGTATGGCTTGAGCCACGCTACAAATCCCTCATTACATTCTATTCGACATCTATGGAGATTTTAATGATCTTGTTGGAGCTCGTGAAGCTCAAGCACTATTACCATATTCGTTACACGGGTTAGTGCAGCGAAGGATTTTTCCTACTTTGGACGATCGAGATCCATGAAGTATGGAATACACGATTGTTAGATTGGATGACGACCATTTGATTTCTCTTCCTCAACAAATTTGCAGCGAAGGATTTTTCCTACTTTGGACGATCGAGATCCATGAAGTATGGAATACACGATTGTTAGATTGGATGACGACCATTTGATTTCTCTTCCTCAACAAATTTTTTCGTTTTCCACTTAGGCATATGACCAATACACGAAAGAGGCACTACGCATTTAGTTGCGGTTATCCACATTATCATCTATTCAAACATGTATGAACAATACGATCTTGAGGTTTCCATGAATGATTTCATTTTTCATTCTTGGGCAGATGATAGACTATATTTATCCAAATATAAGTCTAGATTCTCTGATACTAAGTATCAAAAGTGACATGGCGCTAAAAAGAAAGTCTACGGCAAGAAAGTTACTGATAAAGTTGAACTAAAGTTCTTATGGAACAACACGAGGGTGGAGAAATTGCACAACATGAGGTTGATCGAGATGACACTAGTGACGGTACTGGTGGTACAGGTAGTTCAAGTGGTTCAACCCCCGATGGATTGGGAACGAGTGGCAATACCACACCGGAAGATGCGATCACACAAGGCCTTAATTTTAAGACTTTCTCCGGACTGTAAGCCGCAAGACCTCGTTAATACGACAGGTGCGGTAGGTTCTGTCCGCCAACTAAAGACAATGAAGTCGGTTAGTCATACTAGGAAACGTATTCATGAGTAGACAATTAGATACACAGAGAGTCTCCTGCAGAATGCAGCCTTAACTTGGAGGAATCTCCAATTACAAATGCTAGGAAGTGATACAGTGAAGAGGTTGTCGGGGGAAGAACTCAAGGATCTTATACGAGAAGAGTATTGCTCTCTGATTTAAATTCAAAGGTTGGAAACAAAATTCTAGAACTCGATCATGATTAGAGCTAATTTTGTTGGTTACACTTGAGGCTTTCATGATCTCTCAAGCATACTGCATAACACCTGAATTCAAACGCATTGCGCGTTACATTGGGGATTTAGCCCCGGAAATCCGAGGCATGACCGCATCATCCCACCCTACCTCGATCACTCAAATAGTAGTTACCCGACACATTTCCAATCAACCAACATTTCACATCCATGTTATTTGAAACTAGTGCCGATTTTAGCTTCATCTCAACATTTCACATGCATGAGTTTCATGGCTAGTGACGGGATTGTCCTAGCTACAATTAGGGACTAGATTATCCTACATCTAAACATAGGGATTGGGCTATCCTACATCTAAACATATGGATTGGGTTATCCTACATCTAAACATATGGATTGGGTTATCCTACATCTAAACATATGGATTGGGTTATCCTACATCTAAACATATGGATTGGGTTATCCTACATTTAAACATAGGGTTCCTAAAACTATACAGTGAAGTCCTCGCCACATAGAATTCAAAATGTACTTGGCCTAAAGTCAAGTAAACTAGACGTCCCCTCATTCTATAGAATTGGCAAACGGTAAATTACTCAAGCTAGGGGAAGTTGTTAAAGAATGTTCCTTGGAACTTGGCGAGCAGAAATTTAATATAGATCTCTTACCCGTTCAGTTGGGTAGTTTCGACGTAGTGGTTGGCATGGATTGGCTATCCGATAACCAGCCGAAGTCGTTTGTCATGAGAAGATTCGCCTACCACTACCGAACGAAGAGACACTTGTTATACGTGGAGAAAAGCGCGACACACCATTGCGGATCATTGATTGCATGAAGGCACAGAAGTGCTTACGGAAGGGCTGTATTGCTTTTCTGGCACATATTGTCGACAAGGAGGCCGTTGGGCCACAGCTGACAGATATTCCAGTGGTAAAAGAGTTTCCTAAAGTCTTTCCTGAAGACTTGCCGGGACTATAACCATATCGACAAGTCGAGTTTCACATCAACTCGATGTCGGGAGCTGCACCCGTAGCCAAATCTCCATATCTATTAGCACCTTCTGAAATGCAAGAGTTATCCACACAACTTCAAGAGTTTTTGCATAAAGTATTCACTAGACCAAGCTACTCACCTTGGGGAGCTCCAGTCCTATTTGTGAAGATGAAGGACGGAACGTTCAAAATGTGCATAGATTACTGAGAGTTGAATAAACTCACCATCAAGAATCGGTATCCACTACCGAGGATCAATGACTTATTCAATCAAATACAAGGTTCAATCTTTCGCTCCAAGATATACTTACGATCGGGGTATCACTAGTTACGAATACAAGATGAAAGCATACCAAAAATGGCTTTTCGGACTCGTTATGGTCATTACGAGTTTCTCGTTATACCTTTTAGTTTAACGAACGCACTTGCGGTCTTCATGGATTAAATGAACCACGTGTGCAAGCCATACCTCGATAAATTCGTCATAGTGTTCATTGACGACATTTTGATATACTCACGATCGGCAGACGAGCACGAACAACATTTAAGAACCATTTTAGAACTACTCAAGAAGGAGACACTATACGCAAAATTTTCCAAATACGAGTTTTGGATTCGTGAAGTGCAATATCTCGGGCATGTAGTGAACGAGAAAGGCATTCAAGTAGACCCCTCGAAGATCGAAGCAATTAAGAACTGGGAAGCACCCAAGACTCCAACTGAAGTCCGACATTTCTTGGGATTAGCAGGGTGTTATCGGAGAGTTATTGAGAATTTTTCAAAAATTGCTCAACCGCTAACCTCCCTCACACAAAAAGACAATAAATTCACCCCAAATCGAGAAACAAGAAGAATCATTTCAACTACTCAAGGATAAGTTGTGCGAGGCACCAATCTTATCACTACCCGATGGTACCGATGACTTTGTAGTTTACTGTGATGCTTCGCATCAAGGATTTGGTTGCA
Source organism: Helianthus tuberosus (assembly GCA_030545235.1). Taxonomy (NCBI): domain Eukaryota; kingdom Viridiplantae; phylum Streptophyta; class Magnoliopsida; order Asterales; family Asteraceae; genus Helianthus; species Helianthus tuberosus. The sequence continues at coordinate 108,294,469 of CM060449.1, forward strand.
TACTTATGCAACGGGAGAAATGTTGGTGCATACGTCTGTCGACTTCGTCTTGTATCGAGTCTTGTTTGTACTTAGACAGATTAGGGCACTTAATACGAGAAATAGGGTAGGATTTAGATGTGATTGAGCTAATTTAGTTTGAAAATGACATGTGTGAAATGTTCAAACGAAATTAGAAGTTCTAATTTCGTTTGAGGAGTGCCATGCCACTTTCAAACAAAATCACTCACCCTATAAATACCCTTATGTGCCATTTCATTTGTAACTTTCCGGTCAGTGTAACGAAGTGCTGCCGAAGTGTTGTCAGGTTGTAAAACGTCATCAAATCAATCTTACAACAGTTTATAGTGTGAATCTTGCTGAATTGACCTCGATATGTTTGTTTCCGCCACTCGTATTGAGATAAACTCTTCTAATCGACTCGTTCGGGTCTGAAAACAATCCTACAAGTGGTATCAGAGCTCAGGAGGAAGAGTTCATACCAATTCAGCTTCATTTTTCTGATTTCTACACCTTCTTTCACAATTAAACAAGTTTTCACGGTTAAAAACGGCAGATTTTCACATATCATGTGCGTAATGTTGTTTTAACAAACCCTAGAAAGTTTCAGAACTAAAATCGACCATTTACTTGATCAATTGGACAAAAATTGGACCGAAAAGATGATGTCATAGTGATTTCGTTTGAGATTACTTGCTGATCTCGTTTGAGTTTGCACAAAATATCAGATTCCGTTTGAAATTTGTGAGAGATTTCGTTTGAAATACGAATTCCGTTTGAAACATTGGGTTGATTTCGTTTGAGGATCGTATTCCGTTTGAGAATTTCGTTTGAAAGTAACAGTCCAGTTTGAAATCGTAATTTCGTTTGAACGGTCATACATATTCAGCTATTTCGTTTGAGGGAGTTTTCTTTGTGAAGTGGATTTCTGAATTCAATCAGTTTCATATAATCGGTCCAATCAAGTTAATTGGTTCTCTGAACTATCACGCGGTTCTAGTGTGGTTTAATTGTTTCAATTTGAGTGGTCCAATGGGAATTGAGTAATATCAAATTGACAACCCACTACATATTATCGATTAAGTGTGTCAACCCACTAGGTTGAACGGTCCAATCAGATTTGAGTAAAACATAAATGATGACAGCTTAGTGGGTGTTTGGTCAAATTGTATTTTGTGAGGTCATTTAAACAGTTGTCGGCTTAGTGGGTGTTTGCATCAGGTTTGAAGTAAACTTCACAGTTGTCGGGTTATTGGAATTTGAGGTCCATTCAATCGATTAAAGTGTTGTCGGCCCAAATTATCAATCAATAAAAGTTGATTATGGATTATTGAAAGCCCATGTGAAAAACTATTCGGCCCATTCATTCAGTTTTCGGAATACATTAAACGAGTTCGTGAATCTTCGACACGAGTCCTAGATCGATTCAACCGTCACACTCATTCACATATTCAGTTCGTTTAAACTGATCATTTGTTTTTGTGTTGTCAGGTATTTCACAAGGTGAACCAGTTCGTTTGAAACTGTCTGTTTGTGAATCTTTGAAAATCAAAAACATGGAGAACGAGTTTTATAACGCTTTTGCTAGTCCGGTAACTGTTACTCAGAACACGATGCTTGAAAATGAAACTGGAATAACACAAAAACCGCCTAAGCTTTTGGATATTGATGATTTTAGTGGATGGGCTGAACGATTTGGTAATTGGGTTGAAGCTTATCATTTAGATGCATGGGAACATATGGAAGTTCAATATTTTAGACCTGTTGGTAGCGATCGAGAGAAAATACCAGTTAGAGATTTGAGTGCTGAAGAGAAAAAGAAATACAAAGATGAGAAGTTGATGGTTAGTTTGTTGCAGCAGGAGATTAAAGAAGACATATTGATTTTACATCAACATAATGGAACTGCACATTCGATATGGACAGAATTAGAAGCAAAGTTTCTTGGTAGTGATGACATGCTTAAGAACAAAAAGTCGTTGATGAAGAAGGAATTCGATTTATTCCGAGGTTTAAGAAATGAAAGCACCAAGCAAATCATTGAAAGATACTGCAATTTATTGAAAAACATGAACATATTGAGTATCAGAAAGGATAAAGATGAGTTGATTGAAAAGTTAGCTGATGCGTTGCCACATGATGAGTGGGGCACGTATCTTATGATGTTGAAAAACAAACCGGGTTTTAATGATCTAACATTGAGTGATTTTATTAAACAGCTTGAAGCTCAAGAAATGGAGCAACGAAAGATAGCGAGAATGAAGAATTATGATGGAGAGCAAGACATTGGTTTGTACTACAAAAGTGGTGTTAATGACAAAACCAAGTTTTCGCCAAAAGTTGAAACTGCTTATAATGCAAAAAGTTCTTCAGAAAGTTCATCTCAGGGATCAAGCAACAAAACTGGATTCACTTCATTTCCAACATTTGATCCACATTTTTCTACAACAAAAAGTGGCAAAGTTCTTCAATGCAACATTGCTTTGAACCTTGAAAATGATTAGAATTATACCGAGGAAGTTGCTAAAAGCCACATGTCTTTGTTGGTGACTGTGCTTGAATCCTATGGAGGATTAGTTGCAGGAAGGATCGGGAATCCAATGCTAACAAAAGAGGATTACGATCAAATTGATGCTGAAGAGATGGAATTGATGGATATAAAATGGTGCATGGCTAGTGTATTGAGACGAGCTGAAAAGTTTAAAGAAATTACAGGCAGAGATGATTTTCGCGATGCACATGTTTCAGCTTTAGGATTTGATAAGTCTAAAGTTACTTGTTTTCGATGCAGGGAAAGAGGGCATTTCAAGAGGGAGTGCACAAATCGTGAAGCAAGTGGAGCTCAAAATCCTTTTGGAAACAATGATTACTATCAAAAAGCGTTATATCATCAAGTTTCTCAACAGCCACATCAACAACAACAGCCACAAACAGCTCATGGAAGGAAAGAAATTGAATATTCAAAGAGAGCATGTCTTGGTAATCAAGAAAATGGAAAATGTTTCAGTTAGGATAAATACATTCCAACAAATAGTAAAGTATGTGTGGCAGAACAAGAAGATGAAAAATTAGCAGAAGGTTTCAGTTGGGACAATTATTGCCCAGACAAAGAATTCCTGAAGAAAGGATTTGTTGCTCAGGTTATCAATGATTATACTGATGATTATTGGGCAGAAAAAGTCAGAAAACATTTAAATGGTGAAGCTGAGAAAAAGAAAGTAGTTGCAGAAGAAGTTCAAGTGAAAGTTGTTAAAGAAGTTCCAGCATTTGAAATCAAAACAGATGATGAGGTAGTCAAGGTTGCTGGGAAGTGTATGAATTGTGATTCTTTGATAATGCAGAACAATGAATTGCTGCACAACATAAAAAGATTGAAAGAATCATATGATACTTTGAACAGAGAAATGAATAAGTACAACAAGTCAAGTAGTGAACAAGCTGTAGCAATGAATACACTCAAAGGAGCTTACATGAGACAACTTGATGATGTCAACTACTACACAGAGAAGTGTGCTGAGCTTGAATTAAAGTTGGCAACACAAAGAATTGAAACTGAAAGAGTTAACAATTTATTAAAAAGTTACTCATGTTCTACTTTTGTTGTTGACAGGATTTATCCCATAGTGGAAAAATTGAAGACATTTGAAGAAGAGAAGACTTCGGAAGAAGAACAATCTGTGAAAAAAGAAGATGATGAAGTGAATACATCTGGTAAGAAATCAAGTGTGGTTTATAACAAATGTCCACCTCCTGTTGAAAATGCATATTCTCCATGAAATGCTAATTCTGAAATAGTAAAAAAGGCAACGAACTTACAGTGGGAGTCTAAGTCGTCAGATAATTTGCCAGAAAGTATAGATGTCACTTTCACGTCGTCCGATACTGATCATGAGTCCGAGTTAATAAAAAAGGTGGTCGATCAGGTGTTGGATAAGGATGAAACAGGGGAGTCAATGTCGGAGTCCAAACCAGAGTCAAAGTCTGAGTTCAAATAGTCAAAGTCAACAGTCAAAAAGGACAAACAGGTGTATAACAAAGAGTTCTTGTTATCAAAATTTAATTTGGATGACGAACCGGTCAAAGTAGCTTATACTTTGAAAGATTCTGACAAATTATATTCTGATGAGATTTTTCCAATAAGAGGTGTTAAACCGGAAATGATTAAAAAGGTTTTCAAACTGACAGAAATTAATATTTCTGAAATAAAAGATGCAAATCTTTATGAAAAACCTAAACCTTAAACCTCAAGAGTTCAACAACGTTTAAACAAGAAAATGGGTTACAATTATGGTTACAGTTTTCAAAAGAAACCACACCATAATGGTAATTTCAAAAAGAAAGGACTTGGTTTCATTCCACCGAAAAACTATAAAAATGAGAAAACTTATAAACCAAAAACTGTTTTTGTTTCAGGAACAAGTGCTGAAAAAGAACAAAAGAGTTCATTCTGGAAGGAGACGAACAAAGAATTCCTTGCAAAGAAGCAAGAAGAGATAAAGAAAAGTGTTATTCAGAAGAAGACCGAGACAAGAACCTGTTTTCAATGTAAAACAGTTGGTCACATTGCCAGAAATTGTCCAAAGACAATACAGACAAAACAGGAAGTCTCTGGTAAACTGAAAGAAAAAGTTGTTGAGAAAACTGAACTTACAACCAGAAAATTTACAGGTTTTGAAAATTTAACTTTTGAAGTTGGTGAATGTTCAAGGAATGTTTTAAAAAGAAAATCTGAAAAATCAGAAATGGGTGGTTAAAGGTTCAGGGAATAGTTCTGGTGATGAATCTGATTCCACAAAATCAGAGGAGCCAAAAGTTGTTATGAAAGAAAAGAATTCAGTTCCGAATGTGGATGATGCAAACTTTCCACCACTGCGGGCTGAAAATTTTAAGAAGAAAGTTGGAAAAGTTGAAATCTCAAATCAATTTTATTCTGAAAAGAAAGAATTTGATGTTGAGAAAGTGTTTAATGGAAATGTTAAAAAGATATTTGGTAAAATGGTTGATGGGAAGGTAAAAGGGGTGAAAGAATTTTATGAAACAAAAAGAAGTGTTCAAACCTCTGAAGAAGTTGAGAAGGTTACACCTAAAGCTGGTCAGGCTTGGGTGTCTGTATTCTTTACTTAAAATCCTGACTTGCCGGAGCTCCCAAGTAGGTAATCGTGGAGCATGAATCGGCATCATTCATTGTTTATGAAATTTGTTTTTGTATAAGTGTGACTTGCCGGAACTCCCAGGTTGGTAAGTGAGGAGTAGGAATCGGCATTCTGAGAATTCAACCTACAAATGGTATTGGTTGGTAAGCCATGTGGTTGAAAAAGAGTTGTGATATAAGGTTAATCAAGGTCATTAGGTTGAACTTGATTGAACTATTCTTACAAGTGGTAAATCAGGGACATTAAGTTGTATCTGATTTCCTACAAATGGTTGAGAAACAATATGATGAGTTTATCCCCTAACCTACAAATGGTTAAAATCAATCTACAAAATTTATTTTCTGGAAAAAACCATTTGATTAAAACAAACTTAAGTGTTTTGAAATCACAATGGGAAAATAGTTTGTTGTGAGGGGGAGTTCTGATTGTTTATGCCAAGTGGATGGCGATTTGAAGCGATTTGATATTAGTTGTCAGTTTGTTTGTACAGTTTGTTTTCAAATTTCCTTTAAATGTGTTTGAATTTTAGGGGGAGTAAGAATTTTTAGAAAATCCAAAAACATTTGAAAATTTGAAAAATCCAAAAACATGATAAAATCAAAAATGAGTTTTGTTGTGAAAAAGAGGAAATGATAGTACATCAGTGGACTGTCACGACACGCTAAAGAAATGGAAAGTTAAAATGTGATAAACGGTCTCACTAAGGATGTGACGGTAGGCTCAGCTAGACTAGTAGATTTGCGATAATGATACAAACTCAAATGAAAAAGCCTAGTTCTAGTGGGAAACATGGTCAAAAGCATAGTACTTAGTTTTGTCCTTCTTGATTGTGTGCCTACTCAGTAATCGCTGATTGTCGAAAGACATAAAACTGGTTAAGTTTGTGAAATTTCACAACTTTGCTGAAAAAATCGCTGTGATTGTGCATTTCATTTTGCAAAGATTTAAACTTGTCTTATTTCTTTATTTTGTTTAAGCATTGGACATCCTCTATGTATACGTTAGTATCGACCTGGATGTTATTGCCTAAACGTTCTGCTTTATTTTCTTTGGTGTTTCGTTTAAGCTTTGGATCACCTCTGCGTATACGTGAGTATCGAACTGGTGGTTAAAGCCTAAACAATTTCAACTTGTTTTATTTTTATTATTTTGTTTAAACATTGGACTTTCTCTGCGTATACGGAAGTATCGACCTGATTGTTAATGTTTAAACATTCTGCTTTGTTTTTGCACAATTCACAGTTGATAAAAGTTTAAAGGCATTACTTGAGTCAGTGTATTGCATGATGAGGGGATATGCTGAGATCGTGGGGTCCATAAGAACTTAGTGCAAATTAATATACCTTAACGTATCGGTAAGCATTTCGAAAGTTTTTAGATTGAGTTTAAGTGGACAACAATATAGTCAATCTATGTGAATCGTTTAGAACTGAAAATGTTTAAAACTTAACGGTGTTGGTGATTTGTCTCAAAAACTGATATGATCCTCTTACACAAACTCACAAAAATAGTGTCTGTAAATATTTCTTTACTGCTTTTCATTACATTCAAAAATCCAAAAAGATTTTCAGTATGTTTTAGCATAAATTTTGAAAAATACAAAAAGATTTTCGACAACTGATGTTGGAGAGCTAATTTTCAAAATTCCAAGTGCTAAACTTAATGAACAGGTTTGGGAAAGAATGTATGAAGAAAGTGTGTTAAATGGTTATCAAAGATTAAATCATTTTTGAACTATACCTGCAAGTGGTTTCTAAATTTGCAAAATTTTAAATTTGTGAAACTTATTTTTGGGTAGAGATGTGTGCAGGTTAGACAGGTTCAGATATCTGAGTTAGATAAATGCGAGTTTTTGATCGAAGAACCTGTGGAAAGTGAATTCCAGACTGCGATCCCAGCTTAGTGAGAGGGGGAGTCTGAGAACATCAAGAGAGAGTCTGAAGATAGTAGAGACAGATTCGAATTCTGAAGATTCTTGAGAAAAGAGCTCAGAGCTAGGTTGCGATTCTGGAAGAAAGAGAAAGAGATTGGTTGAGGATGCTTACATTGGAGAATTTTGAAGAAAGTGTGCAGACTGATAAAGACTGAAGGTTTGACAACCGAAGACTCGACACTGAAGACTCGTCAACATTCGAGGGGGAGTCTGTTGGTGCATACGTCTGTCGACTTCGTCTTGTATCGAGTCTTCTTTGTACTTAGACAGATTAGGGCACGTAATACGAGAAATAGGGTAGGATTTAGATGTGATTGAGCTAATTTAGTTTGAAAATGACATGTGTGACATGTTCAAACGAAATTAGAAGTTCTAATTTCGTTTGAGGAGTGCCATGCCACTTTCAAACAAAATCACTCACCCTATAAATACCCTTATGTGCCATTTCATTTGTAACTTTCCGGTCAGTGTAACGAAGTGCTGCCGAAGTGTTGTCAGGTTGTAAAACGTTATCAAATCAATCTTACAACAGTTTATAGTGTGAATCTTGCTGAATTGACCTCGATACGTTTGTTTCCGCCACTCGTATTGAGATAAACTCTTCTGATCGACTTGTTCGGGTCTGAAAACGATCCTACAAGAAAGTTATCCTGTACGCATCGCGTCAACTGAAAGTTCATGAAAAGAACTATACCACTCACGACCTCTAGTTAGGCGCGATGGTATTCGCTTTGAAAATATGGCGACATTACTTATATGGTACTCAGTGTACAATTTTTACGGATCATAAGAGTCTTCAGCATATATTCAATCAAAAAGAACTAAATATGCGTCAGCGACGTTGGATTGAATTGCTGAACGACTATGATTGTGAAATAAAGTACCATCTGGGCAAGGCGAACGTTGTAGCAGACGCCTTGAGCCGCAAGGAACGAGTTAGAACTTTGAGAGTTCGAGCATTAGAGATGACGATTCACACAGATCTTACCACACGAATCCATGATGCACAACAAGAAGTGCTTAAGGAAGAACATCTTAAAGCAGAATCACTTCGAGGCATGGAAAAACAATTAGTGCCGAAAGAGGATGGAACTTTATACTTTGTGGGGAGGAATTTGGGTTCCACTCTTTGGAGGCCTTCAAGATCTTATTTTTGAGGAAGCTCATAGGTCCAAGTACTCGATCCATCCTGGATCAGATAAGATGTACCAAGACTTAAATGAGTACTATTGGTGACCTAACCTCAAAAAGGATATCGCGACTTATGTCTGAAAATGCTTGACCTGCGCGAAGGTAAAGGCAGAATATCAGAAACCATCGGGTTTGCTGCAACAACCCGAGATTTCCGTTTGGAAATGGGAACAAATATCGATGGACTTCATTACGAAGTTACCCAGGACCTTAAGAGGCCACGACATGATATGGGTAATCGTCGATAGATTGACAAAGTCCGCACACTTCTTGCCGATTCGGGAGAAGGATAGTACAGAGAAACTGGTGGAACTCTATCTCAAAGAAATAGTGGTTCGTCATGGAGTGCCTATTTCAATCATTTTAGACCGATACGGTCGCTTTATTTTAAGAATTTGGAAGTCATTTCAAGAGGCCTTTGGATCTCATTTAAATCTAAGCACGGCCTTTCATCCACAAACTGACGGCCAGAGCAAACGGACAATCCAAACACTCGAAGATATGCTTCGTGCATGTGTTATGGATTTGGGCGGCAACCGGGATACTCATTTACCTTTGGTTGAGTTTTCCTACAACAACAGCTACCATGCAAACATACAAGCTGCACCGTTCGAAGCTCTTTATGGTCGAAAGTGTCGCTCTCCGCTATGTTGGGCGGAAGCGGGTGATAAACAACTAATTGGTTTGGAGTTAGTTCAAGAGACTATGGACAAAATCTTCCAGATCAGAGACCGTATCAAGGCGGCTCGCGATCGACAAAAGAGCTACGCAGACAAGAGATGGAAGCCATTATCTTTCGAGGTTGGAGACAAGGTCTTGTTGAAAGTCTCGCCTTGGAAGGGCGTAGCGAGGTTCGGTAAGCGTGGAAAGCTTAACCCACGATACGTAGAACCATTTGAAATCTTAGAAAAGATTGGCACCGTTGCCTACAAGCTAAAGTTACCAGAAGAACTTAGTAGTGTGCACGACACGTTTCATGTGTCGAATCTTAAGAAGAGTCCAACGCAAGGAACGGTTATCATCCCGGCGGATGAGGTTCACATCGACGACAAACTCCAATATACTGAAGAACCTGTAGAGGTCATGGATTGGAAGATCCAGAAAACACGGAGGAGTCGAATCAAGTTAGTAAAAGTTCGTTGGAACTCTCGACACGGACCCGAGTATACTTGGGAACGTGAAGATCAAATCAGAACCAAATAACCCCACCTATTCGAGAATACTCCTGCAAAGGATGACTCAGCTTGAATTTCAGGACGGAATTCTCTATAACAGGGGGAGAATTGACAACTGCCACTTTCCGGTAACTTTCGTACACTTAAATTACTCATTTTTAGCTATACAGTTATGCGTTTTGAACATCTGAACTACATATCTCATGACATATACTTAGAATACTCATGGAATACTTATTTATGATGCACATGATTCATCTTTATTGATTACATTTGGAACAGTTTAAACAATGCATCGAAACAACTAGTATAGTACCTAGTGAACTAGTGTGCTGACAGAAACGCAGGATCCGCAGAAACCATCTTAATGACATATTTAGGACTCAGACGAAAGTCCAACATCAAATATACATTAAACCCTAACTTGGAATGCAAGGGTTTGGTTTAATACCTTCCCGAAGTCCGATAACACTAAAAACTGCCCGAAAAGCACTAAAAGTCACAATTTCAACACTTTTCCGCAGAAATCAGCATTTTAATCTTTTTGCAATATGTAAAAGTGCTGTTTAACATAGAATTAATATGAGGATACCTTCGGGTATCATCCAAACCATTAACTACATCAATTCCTACATCTTAAACAAGCTTAGCGTTCAATTAATGACTAACGGAACCAACGCCAAACGAATATCCGAACGATATCAAATCTTTTTTTTAGTGACCATCTAACAATATTTGGATCATTTTAGACTAGTTATGGTCACTTAACACATTGATACACTTAAATCCCTAAGATATCTAAGCTTTCCTAAACAACCTTCTAATAAAACTAACACATTTAACAAGTGAAAAAGTTCACCAAACACTTGTGGGACCCACCCCCCTTGCCCACATGTTGAAATATCCTAGATATTTCACCCACTTGTGTAAGTGGTGAAAGATGGAGACTTTTAACAACTAGTAACTTGATTTACTAAGCACATTACCTCATATTTACACCTTACTTTCACACACTTAAGAACTCTCTCAACCTTCATCATTTTAGCTAAGAACACCCACCAAAAACCTTCACTTTTTAGCATTTCTTTGATGATCAAGATGGAGTTTGATGGAACTTAGGAGGATCTAAAGCAACCACAAGTAGAAGCAAGCCTTTCCTTCCATTCAAGAGTTTCCAAGCATCAAGATCAACATTTTTCTTTGTTTTGATCAACATCTAGATCATCCCTAGCCACAAGTGCTAGAAGTGAGCCTTCTAAAATCTATTTTTCATACTTATTTATGTATATGTTGTTAAAAGGACAAGTATTAACTAAAAAAAATCATACAAAATAATATGAAAATACAAAGAAGCAAACTAAAAATCATGATATAGAAGATTGTTTATGTTATGATTTAAAGCTTATTACTTGCATATTTGATCTAGTTATGATGAATATCATATGAATAACTTGTTCGATGATGTTTAAAAACATGATCTAACAAGTGTACATGAAAATGTTAAAAGGGTTATGTTAAACATAATGTTTAATGGATGATCATAATCTTTGATATTATTAGAGTGAATAAGGTTTTTCACTAAAAATAATGTTTTTATACGATTTATAAAAAGAAACATACAAGATGGGTTTTGTATAAAAGTTCAACAAAACTAGAAGTAAAGTATGGTTTTTGAACTAGTAAACATATGTAAAGATCATACCAAAACCCTACATGATTATGAGTTCATCTTGTTAAGATTTTGATATAAATCTCATATGTTTTTATTATGAATGATATGTGAAAATTGTTGGTGATTTTTATAAGAAAAAGATATGTTTTATTAAACATGGCTAAGTATATATTTCAAAGGAAATATGGTCATTTTTCTTAAAAAAAATCATGTGTTATAAAAACTATCATTTTTGACAAAATCTTTATTAGAAGAAAAAGATTTTAAAGAATAGTTTTTATAAAAGCAAAACTAGATATAAATATATATTTTTGAGAAAATATATATTTAATTATCTTAACAACTTATGTGCAATGTGTTATTTGGTTGTATTAGTTATATGTATGAAAACTAGGAACTTGAATACAATTGTACAAATGAACACAAGACACATTACAACTAAAGTATTACAAGACTACATGTAAATACACCTTAAAAACAACTTACAGACGATCCAAGCCTTCGGACACAACTTATGGACAAATCGGACTTACGGACAAATATACGGACTATATATGTAATACGGACTTTAATACACAATATATCGACGACTTGGTAAACTACGTTTTTCTAAACCGAATAAGTAACCATATGTTTTCTACAATATACAAAATATATTACTTATGGTTTATAATAAAAAGGTATTGTTTTTGAAATATATAAACATAAATATATATTTCCTACCATCTAAAATATATTGTTTTAGTAAAAGACTAAAATTATATTTTTAGAACTAATCTTAAAAATAGATTATTTTTAAGATATTTCTATACCTTTTACAAAGTATAACACATACATTTTTATGAAATATATCTTTGAATATATAAGTACATATATTCTAAGAATACAAGATCACACATAACAAACACGCGGACATACGTATTCCTATATGTGCAACGATATGCACATTCACATCACCTAACACTTGGTGAAAACACATTTATACAACTACGATACAACTCACGAGATACAAGAATATATATATATATTTGAAGAAATATATATACACTAAACAGTTACAGTTAATACATCTAAAACACAGTTCAACGAATAACAAAGACATACAAGTCTTAACACATATTCAAGGTAAAAGACTTGTACTCAAGTCATTACAAAGACCGAAGTGTCTAAAAAATATAGAACATTGGTAGGTCGTGACACTATTCAGGACGACCGCACGTGAGATCACAACACTTACCATTCACGGACGCAACTTTGTGAGTTCATGTCCCCTATTCGTTTTAAATGCTTTACAACTTTACAACTATCGTGGAAAATACATGTTCAATTGTATGTTAAGTCATGGAATGAAACACCTTAGATCATGTGCGATTTGGGTCATACATCTAAGCACCATTAATCCAGTTTGGACCTAGGTACAGAGGGTTAGATCTAATGGGTTTTTGCGAGCCCCACTCTTGGTCGTGGACCCATACAGAAGAGTGCGTTTGTGTCCTAGTCGATAGTAGTCGACACAAAATCGTCTAGGTTTGGATTGCTTCCTATTTCATCACACATATAAATGTCCTCACGAAACATTAATGATCAACGATTTCATTGACGCTTTACATACTACATCTTTACATACAGATTCATTTTATACAACTCACATTTTACGAAACATTAGTGGACCATGCAGGTATTTCAGTTCAAGAAAACAAGTATCAAGACTCCATGCCACCAATCGAAGGGTTTGCCCGTCATATACCGCCTCCTTGCGATGATATAGTGCTCAAAGCCCTGCCATTTTAAGACTTACAATTTGATGTATGAAACAATGACAACTTATTTTCATTTGATGGTTTGTAATCAATACATTTAATTTATGTTGCGTTCTTTTGAAACGATTATGACAATGGCATTGGAGCTTGTTTTTATTCATTTAGTATGTTCACTTACATTGTTATGCAATGAGAACCGATCAGATCACACCTCGCGCTTCCGCTACGAGCGGGTGTGCCAAGGAATTCACTAATCCGTTTGCGAATCAGAATATTCATTGGGAGATGTAACACCCCAAAAAAATTTCCGTCCAATTATGTGATGAAACGTGTCCAATTCTCCAACTAATCCCGTCTACGTGGAGGGAGAAACCTCCGACTAATCCCGATTATGTGGAAGGAGGAAGGACCAAAGTTGAACGTTAACTAAAACATATCTTTAAATCTCCATCTAATCCTGAATCTGGGAAGGAGAAAATTAAATATTATTATGCGTTAGCTAAAACGCGTCCTGGATCTCTGGCTAATCCAAAATACGAGGAGGGAGAGGGACTAAAAGTGCCAAATAGCTAAAGGTATAAAGTCCAAGGACTAAATGTGCAAAATTCTCAATTTTTCATGCCCTGATGATCATATACAGACCGCAAGGCAAGCCTGCTTACGGTCCGTAAGCTCCATGAATTTACTGCGTGCCTCAGGTCCTTACGGTCCGCAAGGCCTCAACCCTTACGGTCTGTAAGGGACTGCCAGAGGCAGAAAATTTATTGGGGACCAAGGACTTCCCTCAAGTTGACACCTATCTCAAATTTATGCCACTTCTACTCAGTGTTGCCACCTCTTTGACACTTGGGGACATCCTACAACTGCTCTTGACACTTGGAATGATCTCCTTGATCATCACCAAGTATAAATAGCCATGAACTTCCATTTCAAAAAGTGCTCATTTCATTCTCTTCTTCTCTACAATTTCTTGGAGCTATCCTCTAGACAAGAGGACTCCTTTCCCAGTTCATTTTGCTACCAAACACTTCCAAGTAAGTGTTACTTAGTGGAAGTTCTTTTATTTTAGTTAATTTTAATCTAAAAGTCAAACAGTTGACTTTCTGTTTGAATTTAGCTTCTGACCAATTTGGTCAAAGTAAAGTTCAGTCCAAACTTTACTACGTGATCATAATAACGTTGGTATGATCCCTCTGTGATCATACCTTCAAACGATCTCGTTTACTAGTCGAAAAGTAAGTTGAGCATTTTTTCGTTAAACTTGAATTTTTGACTAAATTGCATAAATGCTTTCTATAACTTAAAACTCAGTATTTAATCATTCATACAAGTTTTATAACTAATATAAACTGATTATAACATGCTCAACTTGTCCAATTCAGTGTAGGATCTTATTCTATGTCAAAAGTCAAGCAGTTTGACTTTTGCTTTGACTTTTGATTTCAACCCGTTTGGTCAATGTTTAAGGCTGTTTTAAAGTTGTTTTAGGACCATGCTATTTTTAAGCATAACTCACTGAATTTATGCTACATGGTCAGTCTGTTTGATATGTGACACTAATGCTCCGTAAACACATACAATGTAGGACACTATCTTTTATCAAAGAAACAATGTGTTTTGGTCTCAAAAATTTGGTCTATTTTGGTTTTACAATTTCACATTTTGATTCTAGTTCATTTTAAAGCTTTAAAACGCTTTCTGGAAAGGTAAACGCGAACTGATGTGTAAACGTAATCAGTTTAATGCGGCAAACACTCCAGAACAGTGAAATAGGCTTAACATACCTTAAATAACTTTTATATAACTTAGAAATAAGTTTTGAAAGCTTTGGTGTGTCAAAAACAAGTTTATTCACACTCAAGGACTATTTGCGTCAATCTGCGAAAGTCTGCTGATTCACATAGTATCGAACATTCCGGAACTTGATCATAAGTTAAACATGCCCTAAATATCCTTTACATAGCTTAGAAATAGGCTTTGAGGTGTTTAGTGCGCAAAAAATAAACTTATTTGATCAATAGGGACTAAAAGCGTCAAAAAGTGCATAAGTTAAACATGCCCTAAATATCCTTTGCATTTTCGCGCATAACTTACGTTCTGAATATATCCGGACATCCAAAAATTTATGTAATCATTAAAATATATTATTTTAGTGATTGGCATGATAAAATTCCGTTCGTCGCATAATTTGGATCGTTTTTCGCGTCTGTTACGATTTCCGTCGTAATTAGCCGAACAACGCAACCGTAGGACCAAACGAACCGACATCTGAGATGTTTTTAAGCATATTTTAAGTTCCCTATACTTTAACTTCATTTTAGAGCTTTGAAATAGGGTTAACGGGGCTTAAACGTGTCAAAAATGCATCAAAAACCAAGTTTTGGGCTTGCAGGGACTAAAACTGACAATCTGCCAAAGATTGCTTGAATTTGGTCATTTCAGCTGAATTTGATGGTTTTGATCCCTTGTTTTGCACTCTATGGGCTGGTATTTAATGGTTTTACATGTCCCATTGTATTTCAATACCATGTGCCCACATGGAGGGCCAAGTTCGAAGCACGGTTTACGAGGAACGATCCTAACGGTCTTGGAAATTCTATAAATACCCCACCCCATTTTCAATTCATTTCACACATGATCTAATTTATTGCTCTAATTTGAAGCTTTATGCTTCATACCTGGGTATTTAAATCAAGATCTTCCTAGCTTGGACCTCTTGTAAGCTTCTTTCGTTCTTTTATGCGTTTTTAAGCGTGAAAGTCAAACAGTGTTTGACTTTCAGCTTTGACCGGTCTATGGTCAACACGAAGTTCGTTTGAACTTCGCAACGAGAGCGTAATCACGATGGTCATAGTCCCTTGTGACTATACCTACTGATTACCACATTAATTAGGTGTAGTGACGAGTCATAGTTTCGGTCAAAATACGCGTCTATGCGTATTTTGCAACCAAACTATTTTTGGGTATCAAAACCGTTTGTTTTGATATCAAACTTGTTTTCTAACTTTGTTAAACACGTTTTAACATGTTTAACTCGTCACTTTTAGGATAGTGCTTATATAGGGTCGTAAGATAAGCGGTCTAAACAACCGCTTAGACTTTCGAACCCGACCCGTTTGGTCGATCGTTAGGATTCGACCAAACTTGTATTGTGACCATAGTTGCATTGGGAATAACCTTCCGAGGTTATACCTTATGGTCACCTCGTTTAGTTAGTCATATGATAGGTAGTTTATATGCCTTAGGAAAATGACCAAAATGCCCTTTTTGCGCATAATTTCATTTTAAACATATGTAACCAATATTTTGACATCTAAACTGATTATATAACATAATTAGATATGGTAAGGCATATAATACTTGTCATAGGACTAGTTAGGCGTCCCGAACGCGCTTTTGCGCGAACGACGCGTTAAAGTGGCGTAAGCTACCTTAACGAGTCGTAATGGGTCGTAAGCACTTAGGATAGGTTTCGATTTAGAATGTAGGCTTTGTTAAACCATATCACATGAGTTCCAACACTCATTTGGTTTACAAGACCTCTTTTACCCGATCTTCCGATTTAGGTGTCAATTCCCTAACATAGTATCTGTTAACCTAGGAACCGCTTCAACACTTGAACTCTTGGTCTTTTGAGCTTTGTTATACCCTTTGAACCGAGACTATACGCAACCCCAGGCGAGTACATAGTTCCCCTCTTTACTATTTTCAAATGTTTTGGGGTGATTCATATGTGTAATCGATCTGTTTTCAAAATGTATGGCATATGTGTGTTCACTAAGTGCTTTTATGTGTATTATTCTGATTATGCAAGTGTAATGTTTTATCCTCAAGTGATCTACCTATCTTCATAGTTAGATTCATGTAGGATATTTGAAGTACAGTCTTAGATCTTCCTATCTTCATAGTGAGATTTTTAAGAAGTACTTTACAACTCGATGGTTGGTTTTTGTGTAGATTGTGGGTGATTTAGATAACAAAACTAGATAATACAATAAGCACATGGTGGATTGTATTACCTTTCGTGGCGTTATCCCGAATCACCATTAGGGTTTAGGATTGTTTTGAATCAATAATTCAATATGATAAGAACCCAGGATCCCTGTAGTATCTATCTATCTTCATAGTTAGACTTATATGGGATGTTTAGAGTACTAATATTGGAGTCCATGTATGGATTCATTGTGTACTTTAATGCATGTTAGATTAGACAATGTGACAGAACCCGAATCCTTATAGCATCTATCTATCTTCATAGGTTGATTATTGTAGGATGTTTAAAGTACTAATATTGGAGACCTTGATTGGATTCATTGTGTGCTTTAATGCGTGTTTACGAGTTGGTACAAGTTGACGATTTATGTGTTATGTGGTAGTTGTGATTTAGATAACGAAACGGGTATAATAAAATAAGAACATGGTGGATACGCCGCTGGTACTTCCTATATATAAGTGTTCTTATTTTATTATTCTTGTAGCGTTATCTGGATCACTTTAGGATTTTGTGTACTATTGTTTCAGTATTCGATTATCGAAATCCTTGTAGAATCTCCCATATCTTTATATGTTAGATTCTTAGAAGGATATTTAAAGTATTATCATAGATCATTGATTTGATTTATATAATACTTATATAAGTTTTGATTTATTTCAAAACAGTTATTATTAATCCTTGATTGGATTCCTAATAACATATTAACAAGTTTTTATCAATGTAAGGCATAAAATGACTTGGTAAATATCATATTGCCATATACAAACCTATTTTGTCACAAGTTTTCACAATTAAGATTAATACCAAATGTTTTGCCATTTATTTGGCTAATAAAACCTATGTATTCGCCGGCATTTTTATGCTGACTGTTTTCGCATATGTTTCAGGTTTTCGACTGTTCAAGCATGCAACGCATAGGACTGCATACGGGCCTTAGACTTCTAAAAAGAACAATTACATGTATTCTTTGTTTGTAAAACGATGTTAATGATATTGAAACAATTTAGTACCAGTAGTTGTGAGCAATTTGTAACGTGACTCCCTGATATTTCCGCCGCGTGTTGTTATATTACGCGATTGGGGTGTTACATGATAGGTTTGTTGACAAGTCTTGAAATTATATGCATAAATGACCACAATGCCCTTATGTGGTCAAATAAGCTAATCAAATGATTTTAAATCAAACTAAGCTATAATCTGACTTTATATCAGTAGATACTTCAACTTAAAATGTGTTTTGTTACTAAGACTTGTCATAAGCCCATCCAACCTTCCGAACTCGTTTTTATGCGCACAACTAGTTATGCGTACCTGGTTTGCATAAACTAGGTGTAACGGGTCAAAACCTTTTTAAATCATTCCAAATCAGAATGTTGGTCTAAAATACCTTTATCCAGTGAGTCCTTATACTCGTATAGGTATAAACCACATTCTAATCGGTTTACGCTTAATCAAGCGATTAATCTTATTCTTACGTAACAGGTCGTATTAAAGGAACTAACCTATGACCCATATACATTGTAACAGATACCTAAATCTGTTCATTCTGAACTATAGAACCCCCAGATAATCGGACTTGAGTTTAGTTCTTAGTCAATACGGTTTTTACTATATTTGAAAACCGGTAACGGTTGAAAGCTAGCTAAAAGGTAAATACTCTTAATTTATTTTGTTTTTAAACTTGGGGTATGGCGAATACGCCACTTGGAGCGGGTATTACATAAATGGGTCGCCTATGATAACCCATAAATGTAAGAACTCGGTTTAATCTGTTATATTTGATAACTGAAATGATTTGGGGTTATTGGTACCATGTCCGGGCGTCCCGACTCATAGACTAATATGGCCATACAGAATAACGTGCAACGGTAGGCAAACTGACTGTAAGACACATTTTATTCAACTTTGGTGTGTACCTTAATCATTATAGCACTGAAAATGACCGGCTTTGATATCTGGTTCCCATCATATGACAAATATATAAATCTGGTGACAAGACAAAATCCCAAGAAATGTTAAATGATTACCTACGGGTTTTCTCTATGTATAAAATCTTTTTTGAAAAACTATTTTCAAAATGAGTCAGTTAATTGTATTTACCAGCGAAAGCTGACGTATTTTCAAAAGACTAAACTACAGGTACCGAACCTTGACTGTTAGGCTCGGAATCCGGGTCGGCTATGATAAAAGCAATGGAATTTGCAACTCCTAGATTAAGGCCTATGTGTCTAAGCTTCTTTTCGTCTCAATCCGCCTGTGGGATTTATTTAAACAGCTTGAACAATTCTTGTACTTTGAATGAAATGAATCTTAATGTTTACTCCTAAATACTTCCACTGCATTGTTATTAAATTAACTTATGATTGTAACTGGTATCCAACCGTCATGGCTAGACCCTTCTGGGCCCACCAGAAATCGGGGTGTGACAGAGTTAGTATCTGTAACACCCCGATCGCTAATACAACAAACCACGACGGAAATATCGGGGAGTCACGTTACAAGAAATTGTTTCACAACACATGGTATTTAAAATTTTGTTTTATTGAATTAATAAGTTACATTGTTTTGTTACAATTAACCAAATACAAGCAATCGTCTTTCAAGTTTTAAGGCAAGCTAAGGCCCGAGTCCATCCTATGTGTAGTATGCGTTAACAATCATCACATAATAGTACCTCAAACATATGTGAAAATAAAACGTCAGCATAAAAATGCCTGTGAGTAACATAGGTTTTGTGAATAAGGTTCATGGCTTTGGATATTTAAAAGAAAAGGATTTAAAAGATTTCAAAAATAGCCATGAATCCTTGATAAAAAAATTGATATCTAAAATACTTTGCTTTTTGATAAAAGGATTTGTAGTATACACAAAATATACTTTGGTTTTGAAATAATAGAATAGGTAGTATATCAAAATATACTTTGGTCTTCGAAATAATAGGATAGGTAGTATATCAAAATATACTTTGGTTTTGGAATAATAGAATTAGTAGTATATCAAAATATACTTTGGTTTTTGAGCAAAAAAATCGGTAGTATCAAACTATACTTTGGTAAACAATATCACAATTGGTAGTATATCAAACTATACTTTGGTAGTATATCAAACTATACTTTGGTTTTGGTCATCAATAAAAGATAAATTTTTATGGCTTAAATGGAAAAACTTTGTAACAACACATTGTGGTCGTTTGGTAATACATTCAAACTTTAGTATATCAAACTACACTTTGGTGACATTATAGATTTACCACGAAGGTAAATCTATTTGGTGTAAAATTGGTTTCTGACATTCCCTAATCAAACTTCCAAACAAACCTTGGAAGCGGGAATGGGGTGTCAAGTCCTATAGTGCTATATCATACTACCAATCGGCTTGATCATTGTTAATGAATGTATTTTAGGCATGAATACAAATACGCACCAACAAGGGTCTTACAAATTTTGAAAATCATTATTTAAGACATAGGTAACGGTTTCAAATTGTTAAAGGATAAAGTACTATGTATGTAGAATCATATAGTTTCCAAATCATGAAAATAGTGAATAAGCACATATGAATCACCCCAAAACATTTAGAAACATAAAAGAGGGGACTATGTACTCACTTGAGATTGCGTAAGCATCCTTGAATCAATGGAAATAACAAAGCTCAAACGTGTCCTAATGCGTGAGATAACTTATGTTAGTGTGTCGAGACTAAATTCGGAGGATTCGGACAGAATGGAGTTTTATAAACCAAATGAGTGTTGGAACTCATATGATATGATTAAACAAACTTAACATTCTGATTTGGAAAGCATCCTAAGTGCTTTTTACATGTTTTGACTCGTTGAAGTGGTCTAAGCTACTTTAACGAGTCATTTGCGTAAATTTATGTTTGGATGGTTAAATACGTCTTATGATAAGTCTTATATGCCAAAACATGTTTAATAATGTTGCAACATCAGTTTATATGACAAAAATTTGGTTACATAAGCTTAAAATGGATTTATGCACAAAAAGGGCATTTTGGTCATTTTTAAGAACATAGAAACGACTTATCACAATACTAACCAAACGACGTGACCATAAGGTATAACTTCAGTAGGTTATTCCCTATACAACTTTGGCCACAAATATGTGTTTGGTCGGATCCTAAGATCGAGCAAACGGGTCGGATTCAAAAGTCAAAGTGGTGGTCAAGACTGCTCGACTTACGACCCTAAATAAGCACTAAACTAGAAATGACGAGTTAGACATGTCAAAACATGTCTAACTAAGTTATAAAAACGGATTTGGTATCAAAACTTTATGTTTTGATACCCGAAAATGGTTTCGTCATAAAATGCACATTATGTGCATTTTTATCTGTCACACCCCCAAAATCCACATGCGGAGTATCACCGCAGGAGGCGTGACATGACCAGGATCCAACCACCAATCATATTGAACAATGTAATTAAATAAATAAAAGTCCAACCACACAATATAATTGGTGTTCAAAACAAGTTAATCATTCAGCGGAAGCATAAAGTTTAAAACCAAAGTATAAGTTTAAAAGTTCATAAAGTTTAACATGGAACTCAACAGTCCATGTCCCACAACGACTCCTGCTCCCTTTGCAAGCTCCAGCTAAGCATCTAACGACCTGCAAGGCATGTAACAACGAGTCAACAACAATGTTGAGCGAGTTCACAGTTGGTGTTCTTTTTAAAGTTGTTCCGAAAACCATAAGTTCATTCGTAAACCATGAGTTAACCAATTCCTTGTTTCCCAAACCATAACCAGTGGGGGCTTCCCCATGTGAACCACTAGACCCGTTACCATATCGAATACTGACTAAAGTAAGTTGATGCCCTAGCGTCAATGTCTATCATCATTGACGTGCCTAGATCCATTAGTTACGCCCGTCCTCTGTGGCACGGTGTAAGGCTTGTCAAACCTAAATAGCGCTATCTAACTAATGACCCGCTCGCCATTGGCCCGACGATTAAGTCGATATGAAAATGAGGGACTTCATGATAGAGTTTCTGGTCTAGTATCGATGTTATCAACCTTCAATAAAGAGGATGTGGTACGTGTCCCCAAACCAGGAGATCACGCAGGTTCTGATTAAATCCTTAGTACATATTATCACCCTTCAATAAAGAGGATGTGGCCGTGTTCCAAACCAGGAGATCACGCAGTTTCTGATTAAATCCTTTACCCATTCCCAACCATAGAGAATCTCATGCCTTATAGAAAGTGTGAACTCACCTTGGTGTGCTCGGTATGCTTAACTACTCGCTCAACCTTATTCAGTCAAATCCTAGGGTATTCACGTATACAAAAATCAGTTTCACATTCGCAGGGTTCACGTATAACATACAATCACAGTGTGCATTCGAACATCTTAACAGTCATTCAAGTTCATGCAAAACCAGTCTTCACTATCATCAACAATAGATAACAACATAGTTATTTATTATCTTAGGTGTTCTATCCTACAGTCTGTTGTGACTACACACAGGGCGACGAAACTCCAACGGCGAAACTTATAAAGTTTCGTCGAGATGTCAGGTGGCGAAACTTATAGAGTTTCATCGAGTTAATATGTGACGAAACATATAGAGTTTCGTCGACCACAAAAATGGCGAAACTCCCTGAGATGTTAACAGTTTCAATCATTAGCCTTAACTACTCCCGTAAATCTCGCAAACACTTCCCAATTTCCCCAAAACAGATCAAACAAGAAACCCTAACATAAACCCTAGGTTAACAGATCATCATCATGCGTGTACCATACCACCAATTCATCGATATACAAAAACAACTGATAACATATACTGTAAACATCAAACAGGAACATCAACTATGAGCAGTGAATCATTAATGAATACAAATCATAAGAGCCTTAACTGTAAGTTCTAATCCAATCGATTAATCAATTAAACTATCTAAACCCTTATACAAACAATACCACATACAATCCATTAAATCCCCGACGTAACGGTTACAATATTTTAGCAAACCCTAAGCATACACAGCATTACATCAACAAGACTACATCGATAAATAAGGTTGACACTAACCGTGATACCGAAGGGTTGATATAGGTCAAGATGGAACGAACGCCTTAAGGTTTCGTACTGCCCTCGCACAGAGAATAGGGAGAGAGACTCTAGGGTTTCGCTAATATCAACTTACGTAACTTATGCGCATACACCGTTCTTATAACTTAACACCTTTGGGCCTCACATGGGCCAAAAGCCCACTTCGGCGAAACTCCACGGGACGAAACTCCAGGGTTTCGTCGTCTGAAGAGTGTGACGAAAGTCACGTGTTTCGTCGATTTTGAATGATGGAGAAAGTATAAGTTTCGTCGAGTGAGGTGTGTGGAGAAAGTCCTATGTCTCGTGGTCATGAAGGTGAGAATACATGGTTTATAACTCAAACAATTCATAACTCAAACATTTAATAAATTTCCACCAACAACCAAACAATAATACAATATCTCAACATATAATAAATGTGCACAATTACAAGGCAAACAAGTTATGCAAACACAATTGTGAAACAAATAACGTGTCGAGGAAAGACCTTGAAAACTCGAGTTGTCACATTGACCGAAACTTTGACTCGTCACTTCGACTAGTAAACGTGGTAATCAGAAGGTGCAATCGCAAGGGATTATAACCTTCGTGATTACGATCACGTTGCAAAGTTCAATTGAACTTTGACTTGACCAATTAAGGTCAGAACCGAAAGTCAAACAAAAAGTCAAACTGTTTGACTTTTAGCTCAAAATAGCTAAAATAATGAAAGAACTAGGAAGAGTACTTACTTTTGTTGAAGAACACTATAAGAACTCAGATTAGGAGGCTTCCAATGACTGGAAACAAGCTCCAATTGTGAGGTAGAAAGAAAAGATGAAATGAGCAAATGAAAATGGTGGAAGATGCTTGCTATTTATAGTAAATTGGATGCCACAAGATGATCACAAGTGTCCCATGAGGTGGCACTGATCAAAGGAGGTCCTAACAAGTGTCAAATGCAGGTATAAGCTTGGAGAATACGAAATCTTGGGCTCCAAGGCTGTTAAAACCATTGGCTGAAAATAAATCTGTTGCTGGGCACCCCTTACGGACCGTATGGGGTGCCCTCTTACAGTCCGTATGGAGTCTGGCAGGGGCAAAAAGTTTCAGCTTTTGGCAGTTTTGGCCCCTGGACTTGTTTCGTCACGTTTATCACTTTTAACACCTTTTAACCCAATTTTTAGGCTCTATAAAGGTGTTAAGGCATATGTAACTTGAATTATGCCCAAACATGTCATGGATTCCAGTTCTTCGGTTGTACGGTTGCGTTTTTTGCTTAATTACAACGAACACTATAATGAACACAAAAACGACCGAAAGTTGACAACGATTGATATTTTTGCATTCTTATCAATAAAATACAAGATTTTAATGACTACAAAAATTTTTGGATGTGTGTACGTGGTCCGTATTCAAAAATATGAAAATCAGCAGACTTTCGCAGTTTGTCAAAAATAGTCTCGAATAAGCATGTTTTTGCCATACCAAACCCTTCAAAACTTATATCAAAGTTATGTAAAGGGTATATAGGGTATGTGTAGCTTATCTCCTTGTTCTAGAGTGTACGTTGTGTTAAACTGATTATGTTTGCGTAACACTTTATGATTTTACTTCTAGAAAAGGTTTGAGAGTTTGAAATTGTACAAGGACTAAAACGTTCAAATGTCACTTGTAATTATACAATCCCGGAAATGAAACATAAGATTTCATTGGATTCGAAATTGTTTGGGATTGTATAATGGTTGAAAAGGCACAAATGTCACAGTCTCCCCTACTTTAGGAAATTTCGTCCCGAAATTTAATTAGAGGAAACTTGTGAAAACAGATGTGGGTGTTTCGCCTTCATATGATCTTCCATTCCCAAGTAAAACTCTGGGCCATGTTTGGATTTCCAACGAACTTTGTCAATTGTATTCGTCTGTTGTTTCTATGAATGAGTTCAGGTTCGGTGATTGAACTTTACCAACTTCATTCCAACAGACAGGTGCACGACATTTTCGATTGTATGGAGCCTCAAGAGAGCCATGTAAATGTCAAAGTGGTATTCTTTTTGTAGCAGAAGAGGGTGTGAACTTGAAAGGGAATTGGAGTATCCAATAATGGATGGAATTATGTTTATAAAGGTTTCCTATGAAAACTATTATAGGAAACTTGTGTGTGTTCAAAGTTCACGAGATTACAACGTAAGTGGAACGTAAAAGAAATGATACAAGGTGAAACGTACGAGTTGTCATAGTTGGAGCGCCAATTGGTGAAGTTTAAGGGCCTTGGAGGAAAAGACTCGATACATACTGCTCAGACATATCCAGTTTGTGAATCTTGTGGCGATTTAGGCCATGTTTGGGAAGATTGTCCAGTGCAGTTTGGTATAGCTCAAGAAGAAGTTAACCAGGTCTACAGTGATCAGCAGGGATTTGATATGAATTCAAACACATATCACCCAGGTTTGCGTAACCATCCAAATTGTAGGTACAGTAATACTACTAATAAGTTAAATCCTAATTTTTAGGTACCTACTCAAGGAGGGCAGCCATATCAAAACAGATAGCCTGGTTACAACAACCGAAGTTATAATCAAAGAAGTTATCAACAGAGTTCAAGCCAAGGAAGATCGAGTGCTCCAGCTAAAGGTTCAAATAATGAGATGATGGAAATTCTGAAACAGATAAAGAAGGATCAAGAGTTGCAAGCCAAGGCTTATCAAACTTTAGAGAAACAAGTTGCACAGTTGGCGACTGAAGTAGCTCAAGGAAGAAGAGATCCAGGGAAACTACCGAGTGACTCTACAAAGAATCCTCAACATCATGCAAGAGTCAATTCTATAAGTATTGCTCCTATTTCTGAAATTGTTAATATTGGTCTTACATCTTTGTCTCAAGTAGTTGCAGGTATAAAAGAGGATATTGATGGAGGTGAGGAAAGTGAGTTAGGGGCACCGCTTGTTCCGATTAGAGTTGGGAAGCTGAAAATTCACAAGGAACTGTTAGATTATGGAGCAAGTATGAATGTTTTGCCTGGAAGCTTGTTTGATCAGTATGAGTTTGGACTGATGCATGATACTGATAGGAATGTGATTTTGGCGGATGATACGTGGAAACAACCTCGTGGGGTTGTTAAAGATGTGATGATCCAGCTGGGTAAGTTCGTTTACCCGGTAGACTTTTTGGTGTTAGACTACGCACCTACAAGGACAAATGAGCAACAAAAGGTAATTCTTGGACGTTCGTTCTTGCACACTACCAAGGCTTAAATTGACTGCAGAAATGGATTGATTACGATGAGTTCTGAAAACCGTAAGTTAATTTTTAATGTTTATTCAAACTCTATTACTTACGAAATTATTAATAACTTATATGAAGCAGATGCTACTGATGAGAAAGGTGCTGAGTGTTATAGGTCCAAGCATGGGATAAATGAAGAAGTTGTGCAAAAGGTGAAGGTGGAAAAGAGAGGAAAAGCAGGTAAACCACCTGATGGTGGAAATGCTAGGGGAGATGAGTCCAAGTTCGATCACAATTGGTATGAGGCTGTGAAATTTCCAGATGCATGGAAGCGAATTGATCTAGAGAAGTGTTGGTGCATACATCTGTTGATTTCGTCTTGTATCGAGTCTTAGACTAGATTGTATAGATCAGGGCATGTAGATCGAGAAAATAGGATAGTTTATGTTGTTTAAATGTTGATTTCGCTCATAGAAGCTAATTCCGCTCCAAATGTCATTTGAACACTTTCGAGCGGAATCACATGTTCCTAATTTCGCTCCAAGTGCATTTGTGTCATCATGAGCGGAATCAGAGGCCTATATATAGGTTCTTATGAGCGAAATCAGATAACAGAGCCTTGTATTCCATACCGAAGTGCTGCCGGTGTGAGGTTTGATTGTCATCGCTGTCAGTTTAATCAAATCAGTGTTTAAAGTGAAGATATAGCTGTTTCTACCTTTGTTTCTTAGTTTCCGCCTCTGAAACAAAGTAAAACTCCTCTGAACGACTAATTCGGGTTCGTACACGATCCTAGAAGTGGTATCAGAGCTCAGGAGGAGGAGTTCTGCAGAGATTAGCTGGATTTCATCAAAACTTCTTACTTCTACACCTTCTTTCTTCATCAGAACGAGATTTAACGGTCAAAACTGGTTCAAATTTTCACAGACTGTGTATAATTGACTATTAACAAATCCCTGAAAGTTTGAGACTAAAATTCACAGTAAAAATGGACAAAATGGACCTCCGAATTGATTCCGCTCGAACTGGATAGTTTCTGATTTCGCTCAAAATTGTCTGTTTCAGTTTCAAAAGTCTGATTTCGCTCCAAAACTTGCTGTTGATTCCGCTCCAGGATGCAAATCTCTTGATTTCGCTCCAAAATCAGTGGTGATTTCACTCCAAAGCTACAAACTTCTGATTTCGCTCCTGTGAACATTCTGATTTCGCTCCTGAGTAACAAACATCTGATTTCGCTCTTGTGAACATTCTAATTTCGCTCCAAACTGCAATCAGTGTTTTCGCTCGAAATTGTTTCTGGGTTAATTCCGCTCCAAAGTGAATGTTTTTGTAAATCGTGATACGTAATCATGAGTGAAGAGTTCTACAACGCGTTCGCTTCATCTCCGACTACTCCGGCTTCCATTGCTCAGAATATGAACTTGGAAAACGAGACTGGAACGTTACAAAAGCCCCCGAAACTAATGAGTATTGAAGAATATTACGGGTTGAAAGACAGATTTGAAAACTGGGTCCAAGCAAATCATCTTAGGTCATGGGAGTGTATTCTGAAGAAATATGTTTTACCTCGTACTGATTTGCAAGTTGTGAAAACAATTTATGAGTTTAGTGATCAAGAACGAGATATGTATCGTGCTGAAAAGATGATGATTAGTCTATTACAGCAGGCAATCAAAGAAGACATTTTCATTCTGCTTCAGCATGATAAAACTTCAAAGTCAATCTGGGATGCTCTACGTGTTAAGTTTGAGGGGAGTGAGAACATGATTAAGAGCAAGAAGGCGTTGCTCAAGAAAGAGTTTGATATGTTCAGTAGTTTACCGGGAGAAGACACGAAGAAGCTGATTGAACGTTACTGCCACTTGGTGCGATCTATGTTGATGATTGGTATAACCAAAGATCCTGATGAGTGGGTAGACAAGTTAGCGGACGCTTTACCGCAGAAAGAGTGGGGAACTTACTTGATGATTCTGAAAAATACCGGGGTTTATGATGGATTAACGATTTCTCAGTTCATTGAGAAAATTGAAAGTCAGGATTTGGAACAGCAAAAGATTGCAAGGATGAATAGTTCGAGTGGTCAACAGGATGTAAAAATGTACTACAAAGGCAGTGTTCCAGAAATTGAAAGAAGCCCAAAGATACAAACTACATTTAGTGTGGGAGATTCTAATGAAAATGTTGATCAAAGTCCTAAAAGTAGTAGTGGTTTCACTTCATACCCGAGTGTTAATCCAAAGAGCACAACTTCAAGTTTCAGTTCTCAAAGTACAAAAAATGGAAGTGGTTATGTGATACAATGCAATATTGCCTTGAATCTTCCAGATGGTCAAAGTTTTTCTGAAGAGGTTGCGAAAGATCACATGGCTTTACTTGGTTCTGTGCTACTATCATATGAAGGTTTGGTTGCTGGTCGTATCGGGAATCCTATGCTCACAAAGGAGGATTACGATCAGATAGACGCCGAAGAAATGGAACTAATGGACATCAAATGGTGTCTAGTTAGTGTTCTTAGACGAGCTGAAAAGTTCAAGCTAATTACTGGAAGAAATGACTTTCTTGATGCACATGTGTCTACTTTAGGTTTTGATAAATCTAAAGTTACTTATTTTCGATGCAGGGAGAAATGTCACTTCAAAAGAGAATGCAAGAATAGAGAAGCTAGTGGAGCTCAGAATCCTTTCAGAAAAGATGACTATTACCAGAAAGCCATATATCAGCAAGTTGGTCAGCAACAACTGCAAGAACCACAGGTGGCTCATGGTAGAAAAGTGATCGAGGATTCAAAAAGAGCATGTCTGGGAAGTCAAGAGAACTTTAACTGGAATTTTCAAGATGATGAAAAATTGCCTGAAGGTTTTAGCTGGGATATGTTTGTGAATGATAAAGGAGATTTTAAAGCATTCATTGCTAAAATTTTGAAAGAACCAGATATGTTTACTACATGGATGAAATCTATTGGTGAAACTGTAAAGAATGAAGTTGAAACATCTGTTTCATCAAAAGAAGGATCACAAAGTGCAGATGAAAGTTCACAAAGTGATGAAAGTTCAGAAAAGGAAGTTGTTTTTGATCAAACACCAGTTGATTCTGGTTTTTCGGATGATAATTCTGACAAATCAGTAGAGTTTGATCAAACACCAACTGATGACAGTAGTGATGATGAAGAAGAACGACATATTAATGTTGCTAAAACTCATCTTTCTCCTGAAAGTTTTCATTTCTATTTTGCAGATCGCTTGGAGAAGCTAAAAGAGAAACAAGCTGCAAAAGAACAAATGAAACAAAAGTCTGAAAGTGGTGATCAAACAAAGGAAGTTGTTCAGAATGAAGAAATAAAAAGTGTTGCTGAGAAGACTGTCGAGCCAGAAAAGGTGACTGAAGCTGAGGAAGTTGTTAAAGTTGAGAAGATAATTGAAGTTGAAAAGATTGTGGAAGTCATCAAGCCTTGCATAAAGTGTTTGGAGACTTGCAAAGAATGTACAGCAAAAGATGAAAAGTTGGCTGAGTTTGAGAAGATGAAGGAACAGTTATTGTTCAATCTCAACTATGTAAAGGAGTCTTATGATGTTTTGAACAGAACAGTAACTGGTCTTCAAAAGACAAACTCTGAAAGAGAAAATGCTTTGACAATGATGAATGCAACATTGATGACAAAGCAAAAAGCTATTAACTTTTACATCGAAGAAAGTGCAAAGTGGAAGCAAGAGTTAGAGAAGGAGAAGATTGAGAATGAGAGAATCAGACGCTTATTGCAAAGTTATTCTAGTTCTGATTATCTTATTGATCGAATTTATCCTACTGTTGCAGGTTTCGAAGCATTCAAGGATGAAAAGACAAAGAAGAAGGATACTGGTAAGAAACCGACGGCTAGCTATAACAAGTGTCCGGCTCCAATCTGGGAAGGTTATTCTCCCAGAAAACCAAATGAGGAGCAACTCGAAAAAGCAGTCAATATAAAGTTAAAAACCGACACAACTGATGAATTACCAGAAAACATTGATGTTACTTTCACATCGTCTGACACTGATCATGAGTCTGAGTTAATAAAAAAGGTGGTCGATCAGGTGTTAGATACTGATGAGGAGTCTGAGTCAAAGTCTGAGTCTGGAGGGTCAAGTTCGTCGGTCAACAGTCCAAATTCGTCGGTTAAACGGTCTTACAGTAAAGAATTTTTGTTATCAAAATCGAATTTGGATAATGAAACATTTGAAGTAGCATATACTTTAAATGATTCTGACAAATTATATTCTGACAAAGAGTTTCCAATAAGAAGTGTTAGATTTGAAATGATCAAAAAGGTTTTCAAAATGATAGAAATTAAGATTTCTGAAATAAAAGATTTAAATCTTACTGGAAAACCTAAAAAATACACTTCAAGAGTTCAACAACGATTAAACAAGAAAAAGGGTTACAATTCTGGTTCTGGTTTTCAAAAGAAACCAAACCATAATGGTAGCTACAAAAAGAAAGGTTTAGGTTTTATTCCACCAGAAAATTATAAAAATGAGAAAAAATCTAAAAAAAAAATAGAATTTGTTTCAGGTGGAAGTGCAGAAGAAGAACAGAAGAAACCGTTCTGGAAACAATCAAACCAGGAGTTTCTTGTTGAAAAGAAAAGGAATGGAACTGGAGTATTTCATCCAAAAGAGACTCGAACCTGTTTCAAATGCAATGAAGCTGGTCACATTGCATGGAACTGTCCGAAAAATGCTAAAACAAAATAGGGAGTTTCTGAAAAACTCAAAGAAAAGGTTGTTGATGTTGAACCACCAACCGAAAAATTCATAATTTTTGAAAACTCAACTTATGAGGTTGGTGAGTGTTCTAAAAAGAATTTTTACAAAAGGAAAGCCAACAACAACCAAGTGTGGGTTGTTAAGAAGTCTGAAGAGAAAGTTGGCGATGAATCTGGTTCCACAAAGCCAGAAGAGCCACAATGTGAGGTGAAAGAAGTACCTTCAGTGAATGATGATGAGTTTCCATCACTGAATTTTGAAAAGATTAAACAGAAAGTTGGTAAGGTTGAAATCTCAGATCAGTTTTATTCTGATAAAAAGGAATTTGATGTTGAGAAAGTTTTCAATGGAAATATTAAGAAAATCTTTGGAAAAATGCTTGATGGGAAAGTAAAAGGGGTTAAAGATTTTTACGCAACAAAGAAAGCAACTTTTAACCCAACTGAACAAGAGCTAAAGGAGCTAAAAACACCCAAGGTTGGTCAGACTTGGGTGGAAATTCTTTTCCCTTGAACATCTGACTTGCCGGAGATCCCAAGTTTGTAATCGTGGATCAGGAATCGGCATTTTTCTTAGTAATTGATTGTGTGATTGAATTTTAAAAATAGTTGAATTTTTACAGGATAAGTGTGAATTGCCGGAGCTTTCAGGTTGGTAAGTGTGAAGCAGGAATCGGCATCCTAGTTGGTAAAATGATCTAGTGTAGATGTTTTATTCCTACACTTGATACAGGTGATTGTATTTTTACAACTGGTACAGAGGTTTTCATTTACATGTGGTAAATCAAGGACATTAAGTTGTACTTGTTTTTCATAGAAATGGTTAATCAAAGTCATTAGGTTGAACTTGATTGGACTATACCTACAAGTGGTATTTGAAAGACAAAGTGATGAATCACACCCCGAACTTACAATTGATAAAATCAACAAAACTTATTTTCCGGAAAAATCATTTTGGTTAAAACAAACTTAAGTGTTTTGAAATCATAATGAGAAAATAGTTTTGTGTAAGGGGGAGTTCTGATTGTTTATGCCAAGTGGATGGCGAATTAAAGCGATTCGATATCGGTTGTCAATTTTATTGTACAGTTTATTTTCAAATTTCCTGAAATGTGTTTGCATTTTAGGGGGAGTAAAAATTTCAGAAATTTCTGAAAATCCAAAAACATTTGAAAATTTGAAAAAGACAAAAACATGATAAAATCAAAAATGAGTTTTTGTGTCAAAGAAGAGGAAATGATAGTACATCAGTAGACAGTCACAGTATGCTAAAGAAATGTAATGTTTAAAATAGCGTTAAACGGTCTCACTGATGATATGCTGATAGGTTTTTACACATTTAGTAAGCTTTTTCGGGATATAAACTTAAATTCAAACTTGCTTATTTCGTGGGGAACACTACTTGGATATATAGGTAACCCCTGAAATCTCGTTTGAAAGGTCCCTCTTTCTGAGATACTAGGTCTTTATGCTCAGTGATATCTGGGGTATTATCCCGGGACTTCTGATTTTGCGGAAGCAATGGCCTAGTCCCCGGAGAATACTTTCCGCATGCTTGAAAAATAGCGCCGCCCTCAGCAAATTGATGAAACAATAAAATTGATAGTCATTGCTGTTGTAATCAAAAGATCCTCTAAAGGGGACACACCATAAGTCGAGCCGTCATCTCTCTGCTGAACGGAAGTTCTGACCTGAGCTCTCACGGTTTCGTACTATAATTTATTCCCTTACAGATATCATCTGTGGTATACTCACCTGTAAGACTGAATATTGGGATCTGGATACGGGAGTATATTCAAGAGGTGGGACACATGAATGAGTTTAAGTCCTTAAAACATCTAACTCATATCCTGAATTAGTTGAAATTTGTGTGAGAATTTAAGTGGATCAGTATATCGGCAATCTAAGTGAATTGTTTAATTTTTAATGTGTAACTAAGCTCAACGATACTTGTGACTTGTCAAAAACTGATCTGATCCTCTTACACAAACTCACAAAAATATTGTCTGTAAATATTTCTTTACTGAATTTCTTTACATTAAAAAATCCAAAAAGATTTTCGGTGTATTTTAGCATAAATTTTGAAAAATACAAAAAGATTTTCGACGACTGATGTTGGAGAGCTGATTTTCAAAATTCCAAGTGCTAAACATGATGACTTTCTTGTGAAAAGAAGTATGTGTTTGAAAATCAAATGTGTTTTGATCAAATTTAAAAATGGTTCATCAAGAATATTGAGTTATTTTTTAGGGAGAGTCAGTGTTAGTGCATACATTGAATTGTTAAATTTAGAAAATTTACTTTGAGGTAGAGATTGTGCAGGATTATGAAAGAGTTGGATTTATCAATCCTGAGAATACCTGAGCTGGACGAGAGCCAGGTTACGATCTTGGAACAACTTCAGGAAGAGCCAGGTCATTCGATCCTGAGAAGCTTATATGTCAAAGAGCCAGGTTAAAAAACCTGAGGATTCTATGAACAGAGCATGAGCTAGGTTTCGATTATGTGGACAAAGTATGAAAGCCAGACAACGATCCTGAAGCAGATGATGCTGAAGAACTAATGGAATGCCAGCACGTTGTAAAGGGGAGTATGTTGATGAAGATAGAGAGAGAGAAGCCCAGAGACTGATCAAGATTGAAGACACAGTCAGACTCGACACTGAAGACTCGTCAACATCTGAGGGGGAGTCTGTTGGTGCATACATCTGTTGATTTCGTCTTGTATCGAGTCTTAGACTAGATTGTATAGATCAGGGCACGTAGATCGAGAAAATAGGATAGTTTATGTTGTTTAAATGTTGACTTCGCTCATAGAAGCTAATTCCGCTCCAAATGTCATTTGAACACTTTCGAGCGGAATCACTTGTTCCTAATTTCGCTCCAAGTGCATTTGTGTCATCATGAGCGGAATCAGAGGCCTATATATAGGTCCTTATGAGCGAAATCAGATAACAGAGCCTTGTATTCCATACCGAAGTGCTACCGGTGTGAGGTTTGATTGTAATCGCTGTCAGTTTAATCAAATCAGTGTTTAAAGTGAAGATATAGCTGTTTCTACCTTTGTTTCTTAGTTTCCGCCTCTGAAACAAAGTAAAACTCCTCTGAACGACTGATTCGGGTTCGTACATGATCCTACAAGTGGTATCAGAGCGATTCGATATCGGTTGTCAATTTTATTGTATAGTTTATTTTCAAATTTCCTGAAATGTGTTTGCATTTTAGGGGGTGTAAAAATTTCAGAAATTTCTGAAAATCCAAAAACATTTGAAAATTTGAAAAAGACAAAAACATGATAAAATCAAAAATGAGTTTTTGTGTCAAAGAAGAGGAAATGATAGTACATCAGTAGACAGTCACAGTATGCTAAAGAAATGTAATGTTTAAAATAGCGTTAAACGGTCTCACTGATGATATGCTGATAGGTTTTTACACATTTAGTAAGCTTTTTCGGGATATAAACTTAAATTCAAACTTGCTTATTTCGTGGGGAACACTACTTGGATATATAGGTAACCCCTGAAATCTCGTTTGAAAGGTCCCTCTTTCTGAGATACTAGGTCTTTATGCTCAGTGATATCTGGGGTATTATCCCGGGACTTCTAATTTTGCGGAAGCAATGGCCTAGTCCCCGGAGAATACTTTCCGCATGCTTGAAAAATAGCGCCGCCCTCAGCAAATTGATGAAACAATAAAATTGATAGTCATTGCTGTTGTAATCAAAAGATCCTCTAAAGGGGACACACCATAAGTCGAGCCGTCATCTCTCTGCTGAACGGAAGTTCTGACCTGAGCTCTCACGGTTTCGTACTATAATTTATTCCCTTACAGATATCATCTGTGGTATACTCACCTATAAGACTGAATATTGGGATCTGGATACGGGAGTATATTCAAGAGGTGGGACACATGAATGAGTTTAAGTCCTTAAAACATCTAACTCATATCCTGAATTAGTTGAAATTTGTGTGAGCATTTAAGTGGATCAGTATATCGGCAATCTAAGTGAATTGTTTAATTTTTAATGTGTAACTAAGCTCAACGATACTTGTGACTAGTCAAAAACTGATATGATCCTCTTACACAAACTCACAAAAATATTGTCTGTAAATATTTCTTTACTGCATTTCTTTACATTAAAAAATCCAAAAAGATTTTCGGTGTGTTTTAGCATAAATTTTGAAAAATACAAAAAGATTTTCGACGACTGATGTTGGAGAGCTGATTTTCAAAATTCCAAGTGCTAAACATGATGACTTTCTTGTGAAAAGAAGTATGTGTTTGAAAATCAAATGTGTTTTGATCAAATTTTAAAATGGTTCATCAAGAATATTGAGTTATTTTTTAGGGAGAGTTAGTGTTAGTGCATACATTGAATTGTTAAATTTAGAAAATTTACTTTGAGGTAGAGATTGTGCAGGATTATGAAAGAGTTGGATTTATCAATCCTGAGAATACCTGAGCTAGACGAGAGCCAGGTTACGATCTTGGAACAACTTCAGGAAGAGCCAGGTCATTCGATCCTAAGAAGCTTATGTGTCAAAGAGCCAGGTTACAAAACCTGAGGATTCTATGAACAGAGCATGAGCTAGGTTTCGATTATGTGGACAAAGTATGAAAGCCAGACAACGATCCTGAAGCAGATGATGCTGAAAAACTAATGGAATGCCAGCACGTTGTTAAGGGGAGTATGTTGATGAAGATAGAGACAGAGAAGCCCAGAGACTGATCAAGATTGAAGACACAGTCATACTCGACACTGAAGACTCGTCAACATCTGAGGGGGAGTCTGTTGGTGCATACATCTGTTGATTTCGTCTTGTATCGAGTCTTAGACTAGATTGTATAGATCACGGCACGTAGATCGAGAAAATAGGATAGTTTATGTTGTTTAAATGTTGATTTCGCTCATAGAAGCTAATTCCGTTCCAAATGTCATTTGAACACTTTCGAGCGGAATCACATGTTCCTAATTTCGCTCCAAGTGCATTTGTGTCATCATGAGCGGAATCAGTGGCCTATATATAGGTCCTTATGAGCGAAATCAAATAACAGAGCCTTGTATTCCATACCGAAGTGCTGCCGGTGTGAGGTTTGATTGTAATCACTGTCAGTTTAATCAAATCAGTGTTTAAAGTGAAGATATAGTTGTTTCTACCTTTGTTTCTTAGTTTCCGCCTCTGAAACAAAGTAAAACTCCTCTAAACGACTCATACGGGTTCGTACACGATCCTACAAGAAGTCTGGTGGTAAACCGACATTTGAACCACCTTTAAGATTGCAGGTATGATCTGACTGAAGATCTAAAACTTAGCACTCTTAGGAGGTAGCCTAAGGTTTGTTTGTTTTGTTTTGTTTTTCGTATTAGTTTAGTTTGTTTTGTGTCAAATCGTGCAATCGTTCAAGTGTGGGGAAGTCCGGGGAGGTTTGGTTTAGCTTTGGTGCAATTGAGGGTAATGCACATTCGTTTGGGGGTTGGGAGTTGAAAGTATGTTAAACTAAAAAAAATTTCTAAGGCATTGGATCGCAAAAATTTAAAGAATTCACTGGAAAAAGGGTTCCCGTGCGACATGCGGGGGATTTCATTATTAGTGTCGCGTGTCGCCAGAAGGCTCAGGTCAATGATAGTCAAATGTCACACCCCCGCGACACGCGGGGGTCTCTAAAATCATGTTCGCGACACACGGTAGGTCGAGCCGAAGGAAAATATTTTTTTAAATGCAATGCCCTGTTTGTCTGCTTCCAAAACTTGATTTTCTCTCGTTTCTCTTTGTCTATCGACCTGTTTAACCTGTTTTGGGAGCTTATAAGTTTTATTTTGCAGGTTTCGATCGTTTTTGTCCATACTCAATCTTCATTTGGACGAAAGTTATTCGAATTATTTGAAGACAAGCAGCCCATGTGGAATGCAGGCGCGAACGAAATGCTATATGGTTGCGGTGGAACAAGGCTCATAGGATTCAACCGTTTAAAAATCAGGGGAGTCTGTTCCACTTATCTCTGTGTTTTGATTTATATTTTTAGTGTGTCGTGAGTTTTACTATCCATTGATGACAATGAAGGAAATAAGTGTGGGGAGGGAGACTAGCGTCTAGTTGTTTTTAATTAGTGTCAGTGTCGAGTCAAAATATATATAAAAATATAATAATAATAATTGATAAAAAATGAAAACAAAATAGACAATGTCTCGTAAAAGATTTTGCAATAAAATGGAAGATGATAGGTATAATCAGTTCTTGGCATTTGATTACTATATATATGAGATAATGAACAGTCGTTCATATGTCTAATTTAGGATATATGGGTAGGCCTAGCCAGTTGAGGAGTTACTTAGGAATGATATAAAATACCTTAAATTAGGAGTCTTGTGGGTTCTCACATTAGGAGCTAAGGCAAAACTGAAACTGTGGAGAGTATAAGGGGTACATCATGAGTAAAAAGCTAGATAAAAACTGTGGAGAGTCCATACCTTATATTGGCATGCCTGTTTGAAAATAAATCCAAAACAAGGTGGCGCACGAAAAAAAAACATTCCATCCATTCATTTGAGCTACATGTAAAAAAAGAGAACAAAACGAAGCCTATGGTATTAACCACTGGGATGGTGACTCGGGTGGGGTATACCCGCTAGGTGGAGTTAGAAATATATGTGAAGTTTATGGCATTACCACTGGGACGGTGACTCGGGTGGGGAATGTCCATTAAGCTGATCATAAGTTGTCACACCCCCCAAAATCCACAAGCGGAGTATCACCGCAGGAGGCGTGACTGACCAGGATCCAGCCACCAATCATATTGAACAATGTAATTAAGTAAATAAAAGTCCAACCACACAATATGATGGGTGTTCAAAACAAGTTAATCAAGTTCAAGTTATCAGCGGAAGCATAAAGTTTAAAACCAAAAACCAAAGTATAAGTTTAAAAGTTCAAATGTTTAACATGGAACTCAACAGTCCATGTCCCACAACGACTCATGTTCCCCTGCAAGCTCCAGCTAAACATCTAACGACCTGCAAGGCATGTAACAACGAGTCAACAACAAAGTTGAGCGAGTTCACAGTTGGTTGTCCATTTTAAAGTTGTTCCAAAAACCACGAGTTCATTCAAAACCATGAGTTATCCAATTCATTGTTTCCCAAACCATAACTAGTGGGGGCTACCCCATGTTGTAAACCACTAGACCATTACCATATCGACAACTGACTGAGGAAGTTGTGCCCTACGTCAATGTCTATCATCATTGACTAAGTGCCCAGATCCATTAGTACACGCCCGTCCTACCAGCACAGTATGAGGCTTGTCAACCCTAATAGCGCTATTAACTAATGACCCGCTCGCCATTGGCCCGGCGATTAAGTCGATATAAAAATGAGGGACTTCATGATAGAGTTTTGTCTAGTAAGTTATATGTTGTCATCCTTCCCAACCGAGGACGGAGGTACGTACTCTACCCAACCGAGAATACGCAGGTTAAATGTAGTTGTCCTTCCCAACCGAGGACGGAGGTACATATTCTGTTAGAGGTGAATATGTAGTTTTCGTTTTAGCTTCTTAACCCATTCTCATCCCACCGGGAATCCCATGCCTTATAATAGTGTGAACTCACCTTGGATTAGCTCGGCAGATAAATGGTCACTTGAGCTAATGTGGTCAATCACGTCCTAACATGGTTACCATACAAGTCAGGTTCATGTTCAAGTAATGCACAAAACTCCTACACGTATCTAACACGTAGCACATAAAATATTATAATATCTATATATGTACACATGCATGCAAAGTGTCTCTATTCGAAATAGTGGCCACATTTTTGTCACAAATTACACAATAAATCTTGTCACAAAATTTCAGCTTTTTGGTGCATTTTCGGACAATTTGCGGTGCGTTAATCGGGACCGTTCGGGCACTGGATAGTTCCCAAAAAATTACAAAACGTTTCAATCGATCCAAATATTATTGTATCAAAATCTCGGGATCCAATTCATCACCAATTATTTTATAAAATTCATTTACCAGGCTGCAATCAGATTCGTCACTTTCTGACTGCAGTCCACGGAAAAATTCATTTAAAATTCATCGTAAGTTCGATTGACGAAATTCCAGTTGGAAAATTACAATGACATCAGTGGCCATCTACAGTACAAATTTCATAGTAAAACTCCAATTACGCAGCAAGTTATGACCCAAATCATATGACCCATTTACAGCAGATTTTCGCAGCTTCAGTGTTTGTTCGTAAATATTTCGTTAAACATATCAAACGGTGTCGAAAAATTATGATTCCAGTGCCATATGATTCGTATTTCAAAATAACACGTTATAGACTCAAGAAAACACAATTTCTATTACATGATGACCTGGTTACAGCCAACCGAAGTTGGCTGTAATGTTCTGGAAGAACCTGTTTAGTCATAAATTTTCTTATAAACGAGTTTCCGGGTTTCTCTACCGTGTTATACCGTTATAATATCAACTCTACATTATTCATAACATGTTATATGTTGTTTATATCAGGTTCATCATAAAAATTTAGCAGGATCATCAAGCATATCAAACCCTACTCCATACATATGTGTCTATCCATGCATCAACATTATTACTGGTTATCCTATATAATTTTCATAGACTCTAGACCATAAGTTTCCATCATAAACATCAAGAATCATCAACAATCATCATGAATCATAAAACGCAGAATCGCAGCCATGTAATGAACAAAACTAACAGTCAAAACAACGCAAGATACTAACCGTATACAAGAGGGAAGGAGATGCGAGAGAGAGTGAGTAGCGAGATGAAAGAGATCACGAGGGGGTGGGGTGCTCCTCCTGCTGCCGTAAACTTGAGGGAGGGAAGTAGGGTTTTCTTTCTTTTTTATTTTTTTATTTGGGAGTTATCATCCTATGACATGCAATCTACGTAACTAAATAATTAGATGGGGTGTGGGGCGGTTTGGAGGAAGTGGGCCGAAAACACTTAAGTTTGGGTTTGAGCATGCAACACATACAAACTATAGATAAATGTTGGGGTGGTTTCGGATTAAATATAGGCCGAGACATGGAAACAATGATAAAAGCAAGTCAACATTTGTTGTTTGATTATTTGTTATCATTATTATTCTTATTATTATTATGTCTAACAATTATAAGTGAATTAATACATTAGGTGATACGACCCCCATGCGTTTCGAGTTGCACAAGTGAGTTGGATCGACAAGCAAGACATGTGTTTTGGTTCAAACGGTTCAGGTTAATTCCACCCATTAAGGATTTGGCTTCTAGTATTCGTTTGTATAAATTAATTAGGTATAGGGCTGTGCAACGGTTCAGAACCAGACCGAACCGAACCGAACCGAACCGAACTGGAACCGAACCGGAACCGTTAGATGCTAAATTTAAGAACTGGAACCGAACCGTATTATAACGGTTCCGGTTCAGTTCCGAACCGGTTAAACAGTTCTCGCAAGAACCGGTTGACAATTAAATCGTAAAATTAACCATTCAATAAAAACGAATCAAACCATTTAAAACATTAACTAAGAGTTGCAACATTCAAAGTTCAAACCAACCAAAATAAAAGGGCAAAGCAACAATAAAAAATTTCAAGCCATAAAACAAACTCTAAATAAAACTATTACAACCATCGTGTTAATAATTAAAACAAACATCTTCAAACTTCATTTGATCTTCATCCTCTCAATCTTCTCATAAACATCTAAATAAAACCAAGTGTTAGCAATTAAAAAAAAATAAACGAATAATGCATCTACTGTATTTGGTTCACGTGAATAGATTGATCAGTAATGCATCTACTGTATTTACCAAGCGATACACTATTTATATACACATTTATAATTTGATCAACTCTGATTTGATTATTTTATGTTCAATTTTTATTTTCACATACAGAAAACTATATGTATCAGAAAGCAAACATCTAGAAAGAAAATATATGCAATCATAAAAAAGTTCATGTAGAATAGCGTACCTGTATTTGCAGGGTGTTGATGGAGATGAACTTGTATGATAGCAATTAGGGTTAGGGTTGAGAGATGGAGAAGAATTAGAAGATGAAAGATGAGATCGTGGAATTAATATAAGAGGAGGAAATAAGAATTAGGATGGTCGTATTATGTTGAAAAGCCCATTAATAAAATAGGGTTTTAAATATTTATAATCCCAATTGGTTCTAGCGGTTGTGGTTCTAACTGGAACCGAACCGGGAACCTTTTTTTACCCAAATTAAAGAACCAGAACCAGACCCTATATACAAAAATACGGTTTGGATCTAGCGGTTCCGGTTCGGTTCCCCGGTTCCGACGGTTCTGAACCGTATACTGCTCATCCCTAATTAGGTACGTATAATTAATTCGTCACACAAGTTCATGCATTTACGTAAATAAGCTAAGTATATAAATTGATTCATAAAGGCAATACCTCAAGATTACGGGTTGTCACATCATCCCCAAGTTGAAAGAAATTTCGTCCCGAAATTTAGCACATAGTTACTGAGGAAGCTAGTTTTGTTGAGCGTTTTCGCGGGGTGTCACATCATCCCCCCATTGGTTTGGAATTTCGTCCCGAAATTCCGTTGTAGCTTCATTGTTGGACTCATCTTTCTTAAACAACTAAGGATACTTGCGTTTCATTTGGTCTTCTAGTTCCCATGTGAACTCTGGGCCACGACGGGAGTTCCAACGAACTCGAACAATAGGTATCTTGGTTCGTTTAAGAGTTTTGACCTCCCGGTCCATAATTTACACCGGTTCCTCGACAAAGCGCAACTGGTCGTCGATAGTGAGTTCCTTGAAAGGAACGATGAGGGTCTCCTCTGACAGACACTTCTTTAGATTCGACACGTGGAATACGTCGTGAACACCACTGAGCTCCTCAGTCAAATTCAGTCTGTACGCCACCTTGCCGATTTTCTCAGTGATTTCGAAAGGTCCGACATAACGTGGATTAAGCTTGCCCCATTTGCCAAAACGAACCACACCTTTCCAAGGTGAGACTTTAAGTAGCACTCGATCCCCAACCTGGAACTCGAACGGTTTCCTACGCTTATTAGCGTAACTTTTCTGATGGTCACGAGCTACCGCCATTCGTTGTCTGATTTGGGAAATCTTTTCCGTTGTGTCGACGACGAGTTCGGGACCAGTGATTTGGCTATCACCCACTTCTGCCCAGTATAGAGGTGATCGGCATTTCCGTCCATACAAAGCCTCGAATGGAGCAGCCTGGATGCTGGTGTGGTAACTGTTGTTATACGAAAACTCCACCAAAGGTAGGTGCCTTTTCCAGCCGTTACCAAAGTCAATTACACATGCTCGAAGCATGTCTTCAAGAGTCTGGATGGTGCGTTCAGTCTGCCCATCCGTTTGTGGATGATACATTGTGCTCATGTCTAGACGTGAGTCAAAGGATTTGTGCATCGCCTGCCACAAATCAGATGTAAAGCGTGGGTCTCGATCAGAAATGATAGAAGTTGGCACTCCGTGCCTAGTGACTACTTCCTTCAAATAGATGTCTGCGAGTGTAGAAAACTTGTCAGTTTCCTTGATTGACAGAAAGTGTGCAGACTTGGTTAGTCGATCCACCATCACCCAGATGGTGTCGTTTCCTTGCTGAGATCTAGCTAAGCCAGTAACAAAGTCCATGGAAATTTGCTCCCATTTCCATGTTGGGATCTCTGGTTGTTGGAGTAGGCCTGATGGCTTCTGGTATTCGACCTTGACTCTCGCACAGGTCGAACATTTACTACATAGGTCGCTATGCTAGCTTTCATGTGGGGCCACCAGTAAAGAGTTCTGAGATCCTGGTACATCTTGCTAGAACCAGGATGCACCGAGTAGCGAGATTTGTGTGCTTCGTCCATCACAAGCTCTCGTAAGTTTCCAAAGAATGGAACTCAGCCACGTTCCTTGAAGTAGTGAGTAC
Organism: Helianthus tuberosus; assembly: GCA_030545235.1. NCBI lineage: Eukaryota > Viridiplantae > Streptophyta > Magnoliopsida > Asterales > Asteraceae > Helianthus > Helianthus tuberosus. The sequence continues at coordinate 108,337,298 of CM060449.1, forward strand.
CGTCTTCCTTAGGTTCAAGTCGCTTTTCCATGCCCCGCATGGATTCAGCAAAAAGGTCCCCTTCTTCCAATGCTTCGACCTGGGTGTTGCGGATTCTGGGTAGGAAGACTGGAGTGGATAGTAAGCTGTAAAGCACGTACACACTTAGGTTTGGTTTCTTTATGACTGAGGGCGTCGGCCACAACATTGGCCTTGCCTGGATGATGCTTGATTGCGCACACACAGTCGTTAAAGAGTTCGACTCGTCGACGTTGTCGCATGTTCAACTTCTTCTGATCGAATATATGCTGGAGACTCTTGTGATCGGTGTAAATGGTGCACTTGGTACCGTCCAAGTAATGTCTCCATATCTTGAGTGCAAACACTACTGCTCCCAACTCCCAGTCGTGGGTAGTGTAGTTCCTTTCGTGAACCTTAGTTTGGCATGATGCGTAAGCAATGACTTTCTCACGTTGCATCAACACACCACCAAGTCCCTGAATAAACGCATCACAATAAACAACGAAATCACATGCGCCTTCTGGTAACGAAAGAATGGGTGTACTACAGAGTTCCACCTTCAACTGTTGAAACGCGGAGTCCTGAGCAAGCTTTAGACTTACGAGGGTTTGTGCATACAATCAAGAAAACGGGTTTCGCAATGCCCAATAGTCGCTCGTTGGAAACATAGGGTTGTTTGGGTCGTAGGAGCTTCACGGTAAGGTGTAGGTGTCGCTCGGATTCCTACTAGCTCTTCGAGTAGATTCAGATGTCGTCGAAGAAAAATAAATGACATATCCGTCAGGTTAGACTAAATTCTAGTGTCGTGTCTGAGAGTCCATATCGGTCGTCTCAAGATCAAAGAACAGTACTTGTGGTATCATCATATTCATGGCCCAATGCTCATTGAGTAATGTTCGTAGAGTGTAATTTGTCCAAGCGAGTGTTCATGAGGAATGTTGTTAGGATCACAGGATCCAAAAGTGTATCTCGTATGGATGTGGAAACATGAGAAAGAGTAGTCGCAATCGACGAATAAGCGTTTAAGAATCCACAAAAGGGGTTTTACCTAATGTCGAAGGTACAGTTGGTCGTACGCAAGTTGGGTATAGTTAAGATAAAGTTTGTCGTTGATCACATAGAGATGTCACGCGGATAGATCAATGATAACAAGAATTCACTGTAGTAGCGTGGTTATGGTGTAAGTTTGTAGTGTGAAGGTTCACTGAGTCCTTCGTCAAAAGTTGTTAGACCCGCCCACATGCGAAGGAGGAGCAATTCACCTAGATCAATGAACTTAGACGGGTTTGTGATTCATATAATTAGATGACATGCAATCTACGTAATTAGATGGGGTGTGGGGCGGTTTGGAGGAAGTGGGCCGAAAACACTTAAGTTTGGGTTTGAGCATGCATAACACAACACATACAAACTATAGATAAATGTTGGGGTGGTTTCGGATTAAATATAGGGCCGAGACATGGAAACAATGATAAAAGCAAGTTAAGCAAGTCAACATTTGCTGTTTGATTATTTGTTATCATTATTATTCTTATTATTATTATGTCTAACAATTATAAGTGAATTAATACATTAGGTGATACGACCCCCATGCGTTTCGAGTTGCACAGGTGAGTTGGATCGACAAGCAAGACATGTGTTTTGGTTCAAACGGTTCAGGTTAGTTCCACCCATTAAGGATTTGGCTTCTAGTATTCGTTTGTATAAAATTAATTAGGTACGTATAATTAATTCGTCACACAAGTTCATGCATTTACGTAAATAAGCTAAGTATATAAATTGATTCATAAAGGCAATACCTCAAGATTACGGGTTGTCACATAAGCAAAACATGTAAAGCTTGCAACATCATCCATTATCCATCATAAGTTTAATTGGAATAGCATAAGAGTTTTTTATTAAAAGACGGTAGATATAATCTTTTAATCTCATAAGATTGAAGTGGGATTAAGTGGCATTGTAGTCTTTTGAGTGTGAGATCCATAGATAACTATAATCAATTGAACTTAATGGATCGTGAATAAGGGCTCGGATGCTGGCGGTTGGGTTTAGGTGGATCGTATACCTGCAATCTTGGTTAACGTGTGGTTTGACTTGTTAATAATTAACTGAATATTATAAATGCCAATGTTCTGATTGTGATTCCATTGCATATGATTTTTTCGGGACGAAAAAAGATAAGTGTGGGGATGTGATGTCGGGTTAAAATAAGTTGTATTTTACACTAGTTTGCGTCGATTTTTAGGGTGTTAAATACGTTAAGTCGTTATTGTTTATATACTTATTATGTGTTGGTATTTGTGGCTTAATAGGTGTTAACAAGGTTAAATAAGAGAAAACGAGCTTAAAACGGACTTGACAAGTTAACGCAGGACAGAAAACGAAAGAAACTAACTTGGATACGCTCCGCGACACGCGGCAACATCTTGTTTCTCTTTCGTGACTCGCCAGAGTAATCAAAGTCGTGTCGGTTTGTTTAGTCAACGTTGGTCAAACAGAAAACTCGCGCGACACGCGGGTGATGTATGGATAACGTCCGCGATGCGCGACCAGGTTTGATGCGTGAAATCTTGTTTAAATGCCACATATATGTTTTAGGGCATCACTTTTTCAGAATTCTCATTCACAGTCGTCGCACACAAGCTTCCTGACGATTTCAAACATTAGTTTTCCATCATTCAAGCTGTTTATCATGTTAACGAGGAAGATGGAAGGTGCACGAACCACCATGAGCGGCCAAACTCTCGGTGACTTCTACCCCGATGAACGAATGCATTGTTTGACATAATTATCTTGTTTCTGATTCGTGTAAACTGGTAAATCTTGACTACTTGTGTTGATTTATTGGTAAACGTTGATTGTGTTTGAATTATTTATCGTTTATTAAGCGTATTGGCAACTTTCTTGCGTTGTTAGCGGGTTAATAGATTGGTGGGTAATTGATACAATTAAACGGGTTGTAAGGTTGTATGGTGAATCTTAAAAACTATGCTTAACAATTAATCAAAGTCATTAATTCCAAGACTATGTCTATGTGGTTTTTTGAATCACTAAACAGGTTTTTGTGTTAAAACAGGTATTCGGGATTCCGGGTGGCGGTTACTTCATCTCATTCTGATAACACTTTTCGTGACAATTTGTGTTTTCTTTGCAATCAAACAAACAAACCCCTGCTTTAGATAATTTAGTTTTTAATTAGATTATTTTACACTGACCACAAATTCCCCGTGGATATGATACCCTACTTATGCTATCTACGTAGTTTAATTAGGATTTTGATTGACCCTAACGACAGTCATCAAAAGACACTGGTGATGTGAACATCGAGAATGTCCAAGGTAAAAGGGATGTGAATGTTCAACAGACAGAAGCTTTAAAAGACTGAAGTTCTTCCTGAAGCTGCAACAATGCTAAAACAGTTAAAACGTTGGATGCCACTCCACCACCTATGCTAGTCACTGCCATTGACCAACCATCAGATCCTCTGCAGCAAGACTAATCAAGAAACGGTATGCAACATTCTCGGGGGAGATTGTTGGAACCTATTTCGACTGTATCATATCGTTCATCGTTCAAGATTAAGGAAGATAGATTAGAAGCTTAGTTCCAGGCGCCACTCTTAGCGTCACTTGAGTGGCGCCTACTAACCATGTATAGTTGTTAGTTTGTTTATGTTTAGAATCATGTAAGACAGTTGCATCCGTCACTTAAGTGACAACTGTGCTACTGACACCAATGCACATGGCACCACTAAGGAATGGTGGCAACACACATGTGTGTGTGCCACCCATAACCCTAGTTGGTTACCTATAAACAGCCTAAGGTTTTACATTATTAGGTTAGGCTTTTGATTTATCCAGTTCACAATTAAGTGTGTGTTTTGTGTTGATTTAGCAAAGTCGTATTGTAAACATTTCAGACTATATCAAAGCTTAATCTCTGTGTTAATCCTTTTATAACTTTGTTCTTAAAACCGTTTATGAGTACTCTATCATTTTCGGGTCAAAACATCAAATCAATTGATGTTTCAGATATGATAGTTGTTGAGAAACATCACTAGTAAAAATCAATTGATGTTTCAAATCTAATAGTTATTGCGAAACATCACTAGTAATGTTATTTTTGGGATTTTGTACTTACAATTTCTCCTTATACAAAGCTCCAGCAAAGAATATTGAGTGTTTGGAGGCTAAAAGAAGAAGGTTCTTTTGGGGAAGTAATGAGGATAAAAACAAATCGACTTGGGTGGCATGAATCAAGTTACAACTAGTAAAGAAGAAGGTGGTTTGGGTCTGTGTTCTTTTAAAGTCTCAAAGATTGCATTCTTAACGAGATGGTGGTAGAGGTACAAAGTAGAGGATAGAAGTTTATGGAGAAGGTTTATACAAGCTATTCATCACACCCCTAAAGTGTGGTCAACAATCCCTTACAATAAAATGTTAAATGGTACTTGGGCGTCCATTGAAAGGAGTTATTAAAGGAGTTTGGGGAATGGAATATCTATTTATTTTTTGTTAGACCCTTGGCTTCCTGATAGGCCGCTCATGGGTGTGTATCCTAATTTATTTAAATTTGAAGCGAATAAAGGGTGTGTAATTGTTAATAGATGTGTTATAAGGGATGGGTAAAGGCTTCTTAATTGGAATTGAAAATCGGTTATTGTGGGAGGGCAGGAGGCGTCAGAGTGTTTTAGTAACGTGTTGGTTTTCTCATTGCGGCTATTGTGTCTTTGTATAACCCATAGTGACTTGGTGTTCTCAAACCATTAAAGAGGAAAAAATTATGGGAGATGTGATGGTGTTTAGTTTCTTGAAAGGAGAGAGCCAGAAACTACTTTCACTAAAATAAGAGGTCTAGACTAAAAGAGATTGTGTAGATGGTAAAGTGATAGAGGATACTAGATATACACATGGGTAAAATTAAAATTAGTAGTTATGAAAAGAGTTGTGACAACATACCTGTATTATTTTTCTTAGCTTATTTGTTTAATCTCTTTTAAGTTCTTGTTACTCACTAGATGTCATTATTAATTTGAGCCACTAATCAAACGATTAAATGGTCTAGATGGCTTCTTCTTTTAGGGCTGCATGTTTTTAAGTCCTTGGCTTTTTGTTATCATCAACATTATCAATTGACCAATCAAATACGACATAACATTCATCATCTACAATCATAACATGAAGTGTAATGCATCCATATGTTATATCGTTTATTACTTTCAAGCTTCAAGATGTTCAAGGTCCTCATGCTTGGTTGAATATGTCTCTAATAACCATTATTGAATGTCACTATTGATAAAAGTAGTTTAATCAATGCATATGTGTTTATGGCATAATAGGTCAACTGGTGTGTCACATGTCAACTAAAATATGGTACATATACATTATCACTAAAGCCTAATTTAAATTTTTTTTTTCCCGATCAAGTTACACATCCTCTGTTTAATTAGAAAAAAGCAAACCCAAAAAAGGGACCGAAACTGCCTTTCTCACCGACATCACCTGCGGGTATTAACCTCGAATTTGCTCGTGGTTGTTAGCAATGAGAAGATCAAGGCAAGAGTTTCGGAGGTCAGTGAAGCGACGATGGTTTCCGAATGTGTTTTGGCTCACATTATGCGGATTTATGGCTCTGATCTTCATCCTTTTCATTAGTCGACACAGAGTCAGACCCACATCCAGATCGCTCTTATCTAAGGTTATTTCTTAATCGTCAGTTGTTTGTGAATTTAGATCCCCTCTGTCTTAATTATGTTCTTTTGGAATTTTTGTAAATTAATCATGATGAGTTATTATTTGAACAGAAATTAGATTTTGTTTTGTTAGTTAGGTGCTGGTACAAATCAAGTGGATCCACTCAAATCATTTGACTCTAGGACACATTGCAGGTTTGACTTCAAATAGTCAAAATCAATGCACTAGAACTAGTTATCAAAGGCTTATTTGTTCCCATGGGATTGTATACAAGTCACCACTTAACTGTTTACCAAAAAGAGAGGATAATCAGGGAATTAGCCTACATTATCATATTCTGTGTCCAACTTTGACTTTCGAAAGTCAACCTCACCTCAAGTCTTCAAACACTGCATCAAAAATAGTCAGACACTAATATGAAATTTTTACAGTCAAATTTTCATTCCTGCTGGTTTACAAATTACAACTGAAACAAATAAGAGGTTGAATCTCTTACAAGTCAACATGAGATGAAATTTAGCAACTAGAATTAAGGTTTAATACCTTAAAAAAGCAATATATGTACTTACTTATTTTCCATGAAAATATTGATAAATTGTTAGCAAGTCACTGTTTGAAAAAAAAAAAAAAAAAAGAGTTAATTACTGTTTTCGTCCCTGTGGTTTGTCAAAAATCACTATTTCAGTCCATTAGTTTAAAAATTGTGATTTCAATCCCTGTGGTTTCACTTCCGTAACCATTTCAGTCCACCTCGTAACCAATTCAGTCCCTGTACTTAACAGAATAATGGACTGAAATGGTTACGAAAGTGAAACCACAGGGACTCAAATCGCAATTTTTAAACTAATGAACTGAAATAGTGATTTTTGACAAACCACATGGACGAAAATAGTAATTAACTCAAAAAAAAAAAACAATTCACAAGTACGTGCATTTTAGACAAGTTTAGGGACTTTAGCATGCAAATTAATTCTTTGACCTTTTTCATCATCATCATCATCATCATACTCAGCAAATCCCACCAATAGCAAAGCTAAGGTAGGGTCTGAAGAGGGTAAGATTTAGACAACCTTACCTCTACCCCGTAGGAATAGAGAGTCTGCTTCCAGTGAGACCCACGACTCGATAGTAGTTTTGCATCAAGCCTTAGACATAAAGCACATAACACTCAGCAATTGAGACAACTGCGGATTAGTGCATGTACCCCCTTGTCTTTCGGCTATCAACGCCACCACATGATGCATGATTAACCACCCCCCCTCTTTTAACGTTATTTTCACGAAATTAGTAAAATAACGTTAAAATTAGTGCACTTTCACCACATGATGCATGATTAACCATCCCCCAACTTGCTTGCGTGACCTTTTTGTCTACTTTTTTACAAGGTGATGGACTTTAATATATCAAAATTAGGCTGGTTTTTGTTTTTTAATGGTATTAATCCTCTAATACGTAAGCATGTTATAAATTTACATGATGTGCATTATTGTAAATCATTGATAGTCGGTGTACTTGAAATTAATTGCCATTTTCTTATTTGTGATGTGTATAGATATTAGATATGTACAAGAAACTCATTTGGTTTGCTCTTATTTCAAAACTGTTCATGTTTTTGACTTCAAATAATCCAACAAAACTTGAAAACTCAAACACCTTGCTTATACTTTCTTACAAATGCTAATCTTAAGACGTGTTTAGATGTTGATTGTAAAACCAGTTATCTAGTTTTTACGACTTTAACTCCTGATAACAAGTTTTCATTGTTAGGATAAAACCGGTTATTTGGTTATTTAAAGTTAAATAAATATTTTCCAAACATGCCACAACAAAACTAGGGGTGTCAATCGTGTCGGATTTACTGTTTTGGGTTGGCAGGTTGAATTAACCCACATATTTAATTTTGTCAAAACATCAATCCTAACAACGCACACTTAAAACACGACCTATTTAACCCATTTATCTAAACGTGTCAAATGGGTTGGTGGGTAGGATCCAAGTTGTAAACCTATTAATTGGGTTGGTGGGTTCTAAAAATGAGTTAAATGGGTTAACTGGTCGACCTATTTAATCAAACAGGTTGGCGGGCTGACCTGTTTAATTAAACGGTTAAACAGGTCAACCGGAACATGTCCCGTTTATTAAACGAGCTAGACATAACAACCCAAAACCTGATTGTTTTCGTGGCGTGTAGGAAATTGTCACTCCTAAACAAATCCGATTTATCTAAGAAATATTAAGATTTCTTATATACCCATTTTCATCTATTAAAAACATAATCATTATTGGATTTATAAAAGATCACCACATTTATGCTTTAAAATTGTGTTTTGCAGAGGTCTTATATGCAGGATAAAACCCTGGAAAGCCTTAATGCTACAGACGAAATGGTAAATCCTAACTCAATCACAAGGAAACTCAATGATCAAATACAACTCGCAAAGGCGTTCGTCGTGATTGCTAAAGAGAACAATAATCTCCAGTTTGCATGGGAATTAAGCGCACAAATTCGCAACTCTCAAATCCTTCTTTCAAATAACGCGTTAACACGATCACCATTAAAACTTAGAGAGTCAAATACTGCTATTAAAGACATGGCACTCTTGTTGTTTCAAGCCCAACAATATCACTATGATAGTGCAACGATGATCATGAGACTCAAAGCCAGAATCCAAGATCTTGAAGAACAAACAAGTTTAGTAACCGAAAGAAGTAGCAAATACGGACAAATAGCTGCAGAAGAAGTCCCAAAAAGCCTTTTTTGTCTTGGTGTCGGTTTGACAACCGAATGGTTTAAACAATCAAAGCTGCAACAAAAAGTGTCCGGAAATATGCAAAAAGACGCGAAGCTGAAAGACAACAATCTTTATCATTTTTGCGTGTTTTCAGACAACATTCTTGCAACTTCGGTTGTGGTAAACTCGACATCCTTAAACGCAAAGAACCCAGATAGAATAGTATTTCATTTAGTGACTGATGAAGTGAACTATGCTGCAATGAACGCGTGGTTTACGATGAACGATTTTCATGGGGTGAGGGTTAACGTGCAGAAGTTTGAGGACTTTACTTGGCTGAATGCTTCTTACGTTCCCGTTCTCAAACAGCTTCAAGATTCCGACACCAAAAGCTATTACTTTTCGGGAAGTAATGATGGTGGGAAAACGCCAATTAAGTTTAGAAACCCGAAGTATTTATCGATGTTGAACCATATAAGGTTTTACATACCGGAAGTGTTTCCTGATCTAAAGAAGGTGGTGTTTCTCGATGATGATGTTGTTGTTCAAAAGGATCTCTCAGGTCTTTTTACTGTTGATTTGAACGGAAATGTGAACGGGGCAGTGGAAACTTGTATGGAGACGTTTCATCGGTACCATAAGTATTTGAATTACTCTCACCCGCTTATAAGATCGCATTTTGATCCGGACGCGTGTGGTTGGGCGTTTGGTATGAACGTCTTTGATCTGGTCGAGTGGCGTAAAAGAAATGTTACCGGGATCTATCACTATTGGCAAGAAAAGAACATTGACCGGACATTGTGGAAGCTTGGCACGCTGCCACCCGGACTTCTTACGTTTTACGGGCTAACCGAGCCTTTAGATCCCACGTGGCATGTGCTTGGTTTGGGTTACACGAATGTCGATTCGCAGTTGATTAAAAATGGAGCTGTGTTACACTTTAATGGTAATTCAAAGCCTTGGTTGAGGATTGGAATGGAAAAGTACAAGCCTTTATGGGAGAAATATGTTGATTATACTCATCCAATGTTGGAGCAATGCAATTTTCGTTGACTTCTTTTTGAAAGTCAAAACATATTTAAATTTTGGGTTATTTTATTCATGTCCATGCCTATAATTAATATATATATATATATATATATATATATATATATATATATATATATATATAGGGTAAAGATATATAGAAAACCACTTTTATTGAGAAAACCCAGGAAACTCAAAGCTCCCGACATTTTTTTTTTTTTTGAAAAAAATAACACATGTAATATACATGTTTTTAAGACTTTTGGGCCAAAAAAAAACAAAAAAGCGCCGAAGGGATTTTTTTAAAAAAAATAAACAAATTTCAGCATTTTTTGCCTAACACGTGTTACACAGCAAAGTTGCTGAAATTTGTTTATTTTAAAAAAAAAAAACCCTTCGGCGCTTTTTTGTTTTTTTTTTTGGCCCAAAAGTCTTAAAAACATGTATATTACATGTGTTATTTTTTTCAAAAAAATAAAAATGTCGGGAGCTTAGAGTTTCCCGGGTTTTCTCAATAAAAGTGGTTTTCTCCATATACTTACACTATATATATATATATATATATGGGTTGAGTTATAATGCAAAGGATTTAAAAATAAGAAAGGCAAGGTGGTGTTTGTTTTTGAAGAGGTAAAATGTCTGATGTCTGCGGACCACATCTGCAGGAGAAGAGGTGGACCATAGGTCTGCAGTCTGCAAGGAGGAGAGTGTTTGTTTTTCTACAATAAAACCTCTTCTCTTCTAATTTATCACACAAACACCTTCCTCTCTCTCTCTCTCTCTCTGCCTTCATCTACCACCACCATCTGCCTTCTCTGCCTTCACACAAACTCCGGCCGGCTCCGGTCATGTCTCCGGCAGACGCCGGAGATCGACAAAGAGAGAGAGACATTAGTAGAGAGAGAGAGTGCGACGAGAGAGAGCGGTGGAGAGAAGGAACGGCCGACCACCTCCCCGTGGGGCGGTGGCATAACAGCAGCAGCGGCGGTGACGTCCGGCCACCGCAAACCTCTCCGACGACTTAGTGTTTCACCTCTGACAAACTCCGGTAAGCCCTTGGTCCCTTCTCCTTCTCAGATTCTTTTAGATCCTTGTAGATCGTTGTTTCTCCGGCGAGTTGGTTGACGTTGCAGGTGTTACGGTGGTGGTGTTCCGGTTCAGTCGGAGTGGAGGTGGTGGCTGAGATGTGGTGGTGGAGGTGGTGGCGGAGATGTGGTGGCAGGTGGAGGTGGTGTCGGAGGTGGAGGTGGTGGCGGAGTGGAGGTGGAGCTAGGGTTTTGGAGCAGATGGGTGTTTTGAAGAGGGAGAAGAGGTTCTGAAGAGGTTGGAAGACATAAGGAGAACTCTGCGTGGGGAAGAGGTGGGGAAGAGCTTTTTGGTGAGAAGCTCTTCAAGAAAACAAACAAGCTGCAGGACCCAAAGGTCTGCGCGCGTCTGCGCGACGCAGACATAAGTGCCCAGAAGAGCTTTTGCCCAAAAAACAAACAGCACCTAAGAAGCCACCAGAGAGTAACAAGTGTCCTAGGAGGAATTAAATGGAAAGGGTAATTTTGTCTACAAGAGAAAAGAGAATATGCACATGCAAGTCACATGCTATTTCCCTCTCAATTTTTAAATGTCCGTAACTTTTTTATACATCATTTGTTTTAAAAAAAAAATTATACCATAAAATCGAGCGTTTTTTTATCTTTAATATGAGTACCATATTGTTATATTTTTCAAAAATAAAATAAAAAACCCAGTTACATATTACACAATGGACACAATGTAAAGTAGATCATAAACACAATCAATGACAACAGATAAAGACACAATGGACAACATACTAAAACACAATGACCATAACGTATAACACAATGGCGATAACATATAACACAATAAATATCAGACTAAATAAAAACATAATTGATGACAACAGATAAAAGACACAATTAATGACAACAGATAAAAAACACAATGGAGAGCAGTGAAAACACAATAGAAAACAAACTAAAAACACAATACACAACAAACTAAAACACAATGAACAAGATAATAAAAAAATTGAACAAATTATTAAAACACAATGGAAAACAACACAATGACCATAACGTATAACACAATGGCGATAACATAAAACACAATAAATATCAGACTAAATAAAAACACAATTGATGACAATAGATAAAAGACACAATTAATGACAACAGATAAAAGACACAATGGAGAGCAGTGAAAACACAATAGAAAACAAACTAAAAACACAATGCCAACAAACTAAAACACAATGAACAAGATAATAAAAAAAATTGAACAAATTATTAAAACACAATGACCATAACGTATAACACAATGGCGATAATATATAACACAATAAATATCAGACTAAATAAAAACACAATTGATGACAATAAATAAAAGACACAACTAATGACAACAGATAAAAGACACAATGGAAAGCAGTGAAAACACAATAGAAAACAAACTAAAAACACAATACACAACAAACTAAAACACAATGAACAAGATAATAAAAAAAATGAACAAATTATTAAAACACAATGGAAAATATATTAAACACAATGACCTGAACTAATAACACAATTTATAGAAAACCCAGATATAACACCATCTTCATTGTGTCCTATATTGTGTTATAGGTTCTTATAAAAACGCAATGGATAGAACCCAAATTAACATTGTGTTCTATGTTTTGATAATAACACAATGTATAGAAACTCTACTAAAACGTAATTATCAAAACCCAGTTAAAAGACACAATGAACTGAACTTTAACACAATGCGAAAAAACACAGTAAAAATGAAATTTTTTATTTTATTTTTATATGATAATATGGTACTCATATTAAAGATAAAAAAACGCTCGTTATTATGGTGAATTTTTTTTTTTTAAAATGTCGTATGAAAAAGTTATGGACGTTTTAAATCGATGGGGGAATTTGCATGTGTCTTGCATGTGGAGAGAGAAAATCCATAAATATAGGATTCCCTTTATACCCTTCTATTATCTTCTTTTCCCTGCAACTAATCTCAACCATCTAAATCTAAGATCAATGGACTAGAAATCTTCTTACCCTTCTTATTTATTTTATCCTTTGTATTTGATCCTAATCCATATATATATAACATTTATTTATTGGATAGGATATAACTTTTACACATGAAAAATACCGATTGATGGTGGAGTGATGCTTGATTACAGTTTCAATAATTATCTCTTGAGGATACAGACCAGGTGTCAATTTTGTTGGTGAGCGCATTCGCAGGTTGAATTAATGTCAAAGAACACACTCAAAGTCATGTAACCTGATATTGAATGGGTCAAACGGGTTGGCAAATCAAATAGTGTTGACGGGTTTGTAAATAGGTTGTAAACGGATTTGGGAATTCACCTATATATTAAAAAGAGAAGTGATTGAACAGTAATAATAAATAAATATTAAAAAGAGTATTTAATAAAAGGTAATAAAAATAGAAATGAATGAATAGCATTGGGTACCGGTACCGGTATCAAATTTACCAAACTGAGTGTATTCTCGGTATCCGTTCGGCACCGGTATTCATCGGGTTTTACCCTCAAATACCGGTGCCATACCAGTACCGACCGTATCAAGCCGTACTGTACCAGGTATATTCGGTACCGGTACCCATTTTTTGGGATTTCGGTAATGGCATTTTCGGTACCGGTTGGTACCAAGCTCATCAAATCCTGTAGCAACGTAGCAATGCAAGTAATTGCACATTTTAGATTACTTTTCATACACACAGTAAGTAAACTGTATTTCGTTTGAATGAGGTTTTATATACACAACAACTTATTTATTTTTTGTCTTTTTACGTAATGAATGAATTGTAGCATGTAAAATTAACTTGGATATTTAGATTATTGATGAGCAAATCATATCAAATCCTGTAATCAAACCGGTATCGTATCGGTACCAAATTTACTATACCAAATCATTTTCGGTACCAATTTGGTACCCACCTTTTGGTGTTTTCAGAATCGTTACTTTCGGTTCGACACCGGTCTAGCACCATACCTATATTTATTGATTTTTACCTTCAAATACCATACTGTATTGTACCGAGCATTTTCGGTGTCGGTACCTAATTTCGATGATTTTCCGGATCAGTACTTTCGGTGCCGTTACAGGTACCGAGCTCATCCATATTTTAACGTGTTAGCACCGTAATAACTGAACTGAAAACAACCGAATTTTCAACGTGTAGGACGTGTGGGTCCTATTATTATATATTAGGTTATTTAAAATCGTTTTTTTTAGGACGGATTGACTATCCTTTTCACGACATTTTTATTTATGTTTTGATATTCGTTATCTGCTTGCCGTTACTAACACGCGTTTTGCAGTCATTGGGTCCCCGCCGCAATGCGCGGGCGGAAATTTAACTAGTATAGTTTTAAAATGATTTAATGGGTGTAGCAACAACTGAATAATGCATGTTTAGTGTTGATACGTTTATAAGGAAGTATCTGGTTCCTGCATCAACTACAACTCGTTCAACGCAAACTACAGTAGAAACTCTATAAAATAATACACTTGGGACCACCAAAATTTATTAATTAAAAGAGTTATTAATTAATCGATAAATTAATAATTATTAATTTATATATTAATTAATATTTTATTAATTTATAGTAGAATACTTAGTTTACAAACACCTTTCAAGCTTCCACTTAATTATTGTATACAATGCATGTATATCAAATGAACGGCCCAATTTGAAAGAAACCTTCAATCTCCCACCTTATTATGCTTCTTGTGTTCAATTTGAGAAAACAACACCAGAAATTCTTACCATGCTAAGGAAAATTAGAGACGAGATTCAAGGGGAAATTGATTTCAACAAAAAACAAAATATTGAGTCATTTTTCAAGAAATCTTCATAAATCATTCATGTAATATGCTATATATATAAGGAATTATTAATTTATATTTTATATGGGGTCTAAAGAAATTATCAAAAATGTATTATCTTATAATTTTAGCGAATTATTAATTTAGCACCCTATCCCCGAGTCGGGACCGGCAAAAAATATTATCTTAGAGAGTTTATTAAATAATCGAGTATTAATTTATCGAGTTTCTACTGTACAAAGGTGGTTGTAATCTCTAATCATCCTATTGGTGGTTTCGGGTTTTTAAGTTCTTGCAAATGTATCTTTAAGGGTCGTATTATTGGCACACCTTGGCTTATTAAATCGACACCCTCAATACGCATCGTATAGGCCTATACGATGCGTATTGAGTTGGTTAATTAATTTTGTGTCAGTCAAAGGCTGACACTGTCTCACGGGGGTTAAAGTAATACGCATCGTATAGGCCTATACGATGTCACACCCCTTTCTGCGGCGGAAGCACGAGGTGTGATCATGAAAGGTTCTCATTGCATACGAAGAGTAAACATGCTACATGCTCGTAAAATAACATTCAAATACCAAAATTTGAAAACATACGTTAGCGTTTACATCGCTAAGTCGCATAAAACATTGTCTTAAAAGTTTACAACTTTATTTAAAGTTAAACACAAGCGACATCCACGAGCATAAGCAAGACCGCGCGCACATCCATTCTAGTTACCTGAAATACATGTGAGTTTTTGGAAAAACGTCAACATAAAGTTGGTGTGAATTCATGCAGTTTTGTATTTCATGTTTGTATACTTTGTATGAAAACATAGTTTGTGAGTAAATCAAGTTTTCATATATAAATCCAGTTTCATGTGTACACCACGTACCCATTTATAATTCAATCTTTTCTTGAGTACCCCACGTACTTCAAGTTATATATCAATCCTCTTGAGTACCCCACATACTTCAAGTTATATATCAATCTTCTTGAGTACCCCACGTACTTCAAGTTATATATCAATTTTGTATGGTATGAATTTTATGTACATACAGTATTTCTGTAATTATCAGATTGTTAATGGGTTGCAAAGCCATTAACCTGTGGCACGTCATAGGAAGTCACCAAACCTAAGGCATTTAATTGGTATATTCTGAGACACAAAAGCACTACTCGATTCTCGCCCCGACCGGTAGTGTGGCTGCCAGGCACCAGTTAGATCTAACCTTTTGTTCTGCGGTCTGAATGTATACGTTGATTAATGGTGCTTCTGTACGCTATTCGTGACACTATTTCTCATAACGCCTCCTACTTGGTTCTCGTTCTCACCAAGCGCGTTTCTTGTTATCATTTCTCATGGCGCCTCTTACTTGGTTCTCGTTCTCACCAAGTGCGCTTCTCATATTCTCATATTTCGCCACACTTGGTTCTCGTTCTCACCAAGTGTACTTCTTGTATTTATATCATACCAATTATAAATTTTTGTACATTTGTACATGTATTTCACCCCCGAAGTTATAAAAACTGAAAACAGTTAAAGAGAAAAGGGGGAGCATGAACTCACAACTTTGCGTTCCTAGCGTCGTAAACTCCACCGGATTTGCTTAATTAACGTCGTAACCTATACGCGTTTTCTTAACGTTAGTCACTAGACTTGCGTCGCACAAGTACAGTCACTCTCTTTTGTATATATTCTTGTGTTAAAAATATTCTATATTTTTAACTACGTATCTTACTTATATTATTTTCTCCAAAAATAAATATAAGTCTTTTGTGTTTTGCACTTTGCACCCGAATTATGTATCTTGTATGTTGTATGTGTATTTTTATATTTATACTCCTCATGAGTATTTAGTGTATTTTTAAGTCTTAATACACTAGCACGTATAACACATACTATATACACTTAGCACAAAAATTGGTGATAAAATAATATATATTTTTCTCTCAAAAATATATATACATAGTATCCATTTTTATTCTTGAAGAAATCATCATTTCTTATCACCAAAAATTAGGGAAACCTTGGTAATACTTTTAAATACATTTTTAGGGAATAAGTTTCTCAAAAACTTATATTTTTCTAAGTGTCAAAATTTATAAAAATTTTGACAGAGTTTCCCCTAAAAATGGACGTTTCCCATGTTTTCAAAACATGTGTTTATTTTCTTTTGAATTGTCAACAATCATCAACAACAATTACCAACAATATCCGTCAACAATAATCACTAATTTCATGAACTTGAATATTTACAAAAATGTGTAGTAACTTACTAGCACATTTAGTAAGTCTTGTTATCTTTAAAAATAAGTTTAATTTCTTAAAAACTTTATTTTTTAAAGAATATGAAGTTTTACAACTTCTAGTCGGTTTTTACGAAAACTATTTCTTCGTTAACACTTTTGTTACACAAGTATCCACACACTTGTTTGTTCACAAAAACCACTTTTGTTTGTGTAAGATCCGGTTTAGAACATGTGATTTCTTGGACACTTGGTCCTTTGAAAATACCGCTTGTAGATACGTAGATCTACTAGTTTTAAACACTATTTCACAAGTTAAATTGCTTTTACACAAGTTCATGATGTGTGTGGTAGAGTTTCATCATTTAATCCTTTGTTACTCTTAAACAAGCTTTATGTCATAATCCAAGATCATGACTAAACCGGGTTAAATGATGATCCGAGCTACCATATCATAGATCGGGTCTAAATAATCACAACTTTCAATTACTACAACATTTACACAACTTATGTGCTATTAACCATATCATTTTTCATGCTTTTAGTAGACTTTTGTGCATCTTTTCGCATTTTAACGAGATTTAACCAACACAAATCCTTTTAACCACTTTAGAATAGTTTAAATACGAGTTCTAAGTGTTATACCTCTAGCTCAAGGCTAGGGAAGAATCTAAGCACAAATCGAGTGGATAAAAGCAAGGTAGAGAGGTCCTTCGCGTTCCGCTTGCTCCAAGGCTCCTAATACGTGACCCTCGACACTTGTATGAACTTAGAATTGCTTGAACAAGAACCAAAAAATTTATGGATGGATAGGGGATGCTTGGCCGTAGCTAGCATAGAGAGAAGAGAGGGTTTGGAGTGTGTTGTGGTGATGGATAATTATCTTGTGTAACTACTAGAACTTATAGGCAAATTGAAAGAGTATTAACCAATGGTCATAGTGTCATCTTGATATCAAGCATGAAGGATTAAAATAATAAGCCAAGTACCAAGTATGTCCCCCATGGTTGGGGCCGGTTAGAGAAGGGGGGGGGGGGGTCTAGTTCGATCTCAACTAGATAATTAGGATGAAGGTTAGGTTAAGTAGGTTAGTTAAGTGTTTAACCCAGTTAGTTATGTTTAGTGCTTTAAAGCGGGTGTTAGGGTATACGGGGACCCTAACTGGCTCAAAAAAAAGATAAGTAAGGAAAATAACAATATTTTCATGTTCCGGGTATAGTCCGGTTGTTCGGTTACTTACCGATTCGTTAAAGTGCTAAATTGCACCTTTTAGTGTCGTTTAAGTACCTTTCTTGTACTCTTTCAATTCCCAACACTTAGGGAAATATTCTGGATAATAAAACGACATTTCTGCATAATATTTATATATCTAAATGCTGAATTATTGTTGAATTGTATAAATTCTGCACTTAAAGTGCATTTCGGGTGCTTTTTAGTGCTTATTTTTGCTTTCGTATTGCATATATATTAAACCCTTGTATGTACTCTTGGGTTTTAATGCATTCTTGTTGTCGGACCTACACCTAGGCCTCAATTCTTATGTCTGACTGCTTTCTGCAGTTCAGTCGACACAGTGTGTCTTACCGGTGAGTTTACTATTATTCTGACGCAACGCTCTCGTTTATGCATAAAGCAATATTTTGTAGTATACAACGTGCATGAATTCACTTGTTTAATCATGTGTTCAGACATTGCTGACACTTAAACTCATAATTGCAGTCATTAAGCAATAATTATAGTGTACGGAAATTACCGGTTTGTGCCAGTTGTCACAGTCTCCCCCCGTTAAAAGAATTTTGTCCCGAAATTCAGACTGAACTAACTCTCGCTGGAGTCTTCTTGAATAGGTGGGGATACTTTTTCTTGAACTGGTCTTCACGTTCCCATGTATACTCGGGTCCGTGCTTAGAGCTCCAACGTACTTTGACAAGTTTCACACTGCTCCTCCTGGTCTTGTTGACTTTCCAGTCGGTAACCTCAACGGGTTGCTCTGTAAATCGGAGGGCTTCATCAATATGCACTTCATCCATCGGGATGGTCACGTTTTCTTGCGTTGGACTCTTCTTCAGGTTGGATACATGAAACGTATCATGTACTCCATTAAGTTCTTCCGGTAACTCCAACTTGTATGCCACGGTACCAATTCTCTTCAATATTCTGAATGGTCCGATATATCGTGGATTCAGCTTTCCACGCTTTCCAAATCTGACTACGCCCTTCCAAGGTGAGACTTTTAACAACACTTTGTCTCCCACCTTGAAATCTACCGATTTTCTATTTGGATCCGCGTAGCTCTTTTGTCGCTCTCGAGCCCCCCTAATGCGCTCTCGGATCTGCGCAATCTTATCGGTTGTCTCTTGTACAAGTTCAGGACCAACCATACGTTTATCTTCGGCATCTGCCCAACATAAGGGCGATCGGCATTTGCGGCCATACAGAGCTTCGAACGGCGCGGCTTTTATGCTTGTATGATAGCTGTTATTGTAGGAAAACTCAACTAAAGGTAGATGAGTATCCCAGCTGCCGCCTAGATCCATGACACATGCGCGAAGCATATCTTCTAACGTTTGTATTGTCCGTTCGCTCTGGCCGTCTGTTTGCGGATGGAATGCCGTGCTCAGATCTAACTGAGATCCAAAGGCTTCCTGAAATGATTGCCAGATTCTTGAGATAAAGCGTCCATCTCTGTCTGAAATGATTGAGATTGGCACTCCATGACGTGCCACAATTTCTCTTAAGTATATCTCTGCCAGCTTTCCAGTGCTATCCTTCTCTCGGATTGGTAGGAAATGCGCAGACTTCGTTAATCGATCAACGATTACCCATATCATATCGTGCCCTCTCGGGGTCCTGGGTAACTTCGTTATGAAGTCCATCGAGATTTGTTCCCACTTCCACACGGGAATTTCTGGTTGTTGTAGGAGGCCGGACGGTTTCTGATATTCGGCCTTAACCTTAGCACAGGTTAGGCATTTTCCAACATAGACAGCAACGTCACTTTTGAGTCTCGGCCACCAATAGTACTCTTTCAAGTCTTGGTACATCTTGTCCGATCCTGGATGGATCGAATATCTCGATTTGTGGGCTTCATTAAGGATGACCTCACGTATGCCACCGCAGAGTGGAACCCAGATACGCTTCTTGAAGTATAAGGCTCCCTCTTCATTTGGCACCATGTATTTCAATGCACCCCGGAGGTATTCAGCTTTACGGTTCTCTTCTTTAAGAGCTTCTTGTTGTGCATCCCGAATGCGTGCAGTGAGGTTCGTTCGAATCGTCATTTCCAATGCTCGAACCCTTAGGGTCTTAACCCTTTCCTTTCGGCTCAACGCGTCCGCTACAACGTTTGCCTTTCCAGGATGGTACTTAATCTCACAGTCGTAATCATTTAGCAGCTCGACCCAACGTCGCTGGCGCATATTCAATTCCTTCTGATCAAATATGTGCTGCAAGCTTTTGTGATCTGTGAAGATTGTACATCGAGTACCATATAAATAATGTCGCCAAATCTTCAAGGCGAATACCACTGCACCCAGCTCCAGGTCGTGAGTGGTATAATTTCTCTCGTGAACCTTCAGTTGTCTTGAAGCATAAGCGATGACTTTTTGGCGTTGCATGAGCACGCAACCCAAGCCTTGTCGTGAGGCGTCGCAGTATACCACGAAGTCTTCAGTGCCTTCGGGTAATGATAGTATCGGTGCATCGCATAGCTTGCTCTTAAGTAACTGGAAGGCTTCTTCTTGTTTGTGACCCCAGTCGTACTTCTTGTCTTTCTGAGTAAGGGTCGTTAGCGGTTGAGCTATCTTCGAGAAATTCTCAATGAATCGCCGGTAGTAGCCCGCTAAGCCCAAAAATTGACGGACTTCGGTCGGGGTCTTGGGAGCTTCCCAATTCTTTATTGCTTCAATCTTGGACGGGTCTACATGAATGCCCTTCTCATTCACCACGTGACCAAGAAATTGTACTTCGCGAATCCAGAATTCGCATTTCGAGAACTTTGCATAAAGTTTCTCTTTCTTCAGTAGCTCCAAGATGGTTCTGAGATGTTGCTCGTGCTCTTCTTTCGTTCGCGAGTAAATCAGGATATCATCAATAAATACAATCACGAATTTATCGAGATATGGTTTGCACACGCGGTTCATTAGGTCCATAAAGACCGCTGGCGCGTTCGTCAATCCAAACGGCATCACAAGAAATTCGTAGTGCCCATATCGCGTTCTGAATGCAGTCTTTGGCACGCTTTCATCTTGGATTCTCAGCTGATGGTATCCAGATCGAAGGTCGATCTTGGAATAGTAGCTTGATCCTTGCAATTGATCAAATAAGTCATCAATCCTTGGTAGCGGATACCGATTCTTGATTGTGAGCTTGTTCAGTTCCCTGTAATCGATACACATCCGCAGTGTTCCATCCTTCTTCTTCACGAACAATACTGGAGCTCCCCAGGGTGAGAAGCTTGGCCTTATGAATCCTTTATCCAACAACTCCTGGAGCTGTGTAGATAATTCTTGCATTTCGGATGGTGCAAGTCGATAGGGTGCCTTGGCTACAGGAGCAGCTCCTGGAACCAAGTCTATACGGAATTCGACTTGTCGTTGCGGAGGTAGTCCTGGCAGATCTTCAGGGAACACATCAGGAAATTCCTTCACCACAGGAATGTCTTCGAGTTTTGGCTCCACAGCCTTCTTGTCTATAACGTGTGCTAGGAAAGCGACACATCCTTTCCTCAAGCACTTCTGTGCCTTCATGCAACTGATGATTCGAAGAGGCGCGTCTCGTTTTTCTCCATGCACGATGAGAGTTTCACCATTCGCTAAAGGGATGCGAATGATTTTCTCATGACAAATGACTTCAGCTTTGTTCTTGGACAACCAGTCCATTCCGACTACTACATCGAAACTACCTAATTGAATAGGTAAGAGGTCGATGCTAAAATTTCGTTCGCCAAGTTCTAGTGTGCAGCCTCTGACAACTTCGCCCGATTCAACAAGTTTACCATTGGCTAGTTCTATGGAATAAGGGATTTCTAATCTACTAGATTCTATTCCGAGTATGCGTTTAAATTCCACAGACATGAAGCTATAATCGGCGCCAGTGTCGAATAATATGGATGCAAAGTGATTGTTAATGAGAAACGTACCGGTGACCACGTTAGGGTCCTCGCGTGCGTCTCTTGCTCCAATCACAAATGCTCGAGCCGGAGCGTTGTTTCTCTCTGGGCAGTTTTTCATGAAATGATCATTGCTTCCACACTTGAAGCATCCTTGCCCTTTCCCGTTGCCATTCTTGTTACCAGCACCGTTCCCATTTCGGTTCTTTCCTTTTCCCCAACAGTCTTCTGTTTGATGACCCAATTTACCACATTTGTCGCACCTTGGAATGCGACAAGCTCCATCATGATGATATTTACATTTTTGGCATCTAGGCATGGAGCCTTGGTATGCTTTGGTTGTATGGGTTTTCATCTCCTGAGGCGGATTAGTGTCGCGCTTCTTGCTGAAACTCTTGTTGTTGCGAGTTGCTTGGTTCAAACTCGTATGCTTTCTCTTTTTGTCACCGGACGACTCAGCATGAGTCTCGGTCTTTTCTGTTGGGTTTAGTGATAACTTCTTCATACGAACACAATCTTCAGTCAGGCTGACAGCCAGAGTTACAGCCTCGGTGATTGTTTGTGGTTTGGCCGACGTCACCATGCCACGAAACTCTGAGGCCAGTCCCCAAATGTAGCGTTCAACACGCTTGAATTCGGGAGTTACCATGTAGGGAAGCACTCTGGACAGGTCGTGGAACCTTCGAGTGTAACCATTGATGTCAGCACCTTCCATAGTTAAGTGCCAGAACTCTGTTTCCAGCCTTTGGAGTTCTGCACGAGAGCAGTACTTCTCTCTCATCCTTTCCTTCAGTTCCTCCCAAGTGAGGCCATAAGCGGCGTCATCACCCAAAGTTTGGGCTTGCAGGTTCCACCAAGTCAGAGCTTCATCGACGAATAACCCAGTAGCAAAAGTGACTTGTTGATCCGCGGTACACTTGCTCATGCGGAAAGTAGCTTCAGTCTTCTCCGTCCAGTGCACAAATGCTACTGCACCTCCTGTGCCGTCATAGTTCATCGGCTTGCAGTCGAGGAACTGCTTGAAAGTGCAGCCTTGAGCTGCGTTTCCTCCAGACGAATCTCCATCCCCATTACGCCTAGCGTTGCTTGGTCCTCCACTGTCCTGAGTACGGTTCGCCTCATACTGGGCGATAGCAGCGGAGATCCTTTCCTCCAGTAGAGCGTTCAGCTCTTCAGCAGTTCTTGGCAGTGGGGGAGGGGGAGGTTGATCGTCATTGCGAGCGTTCACAGCTTTCCTGGGTGCCATGTTCTGACAGAACATAACACAACAGGGTTAGGCATTTGTTTGATATCGTCACACTAAACAGTAGTATCATATATATTCACAGGAATATATACCACATAAGTGACATCAAACAATCATTACTCTAGCAGAGTACTTAGTAGGCTTGCTCTGAGGGAATCTATACGTGACAAGACTTGTTGTGGTTTCTGTGCACTGAATTCCATAATTATGTATGCATCCATAATTACGTAACTCCTTGCACAGTCCGCACAGTTCGTTTCATCCTCGTATTTCTTCCTTCAGATAGGCCATTGCTTTTAGGTAGAGTCACATATACTTGTGACATTCTACTTCTAGTACATGCTAATTATCACACATAATTGCAAGTAGTTTCTAGTCAAGGACAAGTGCTACTCAAGTGCACTCTAAGTCTCGTAGTGTCTTTTCTAGACTCATGTAGTCAGTTTCAGGTAGTGGATGTCGCGCGACGTTTTTATGCAATGAAAACTCTTTGAAAATTGTTTTCGTGAATGGATCCTAGAGATTGTAGACTAGACTCGAGAAGGAATCCTGGTTCACTACAATCGCTGCTCTGATACCAATCTGTCACACCCCTTTCTGCGGCGGAAGCACGAGGTGTGATCATGAAAGGTTCTCATTGCATACGAAGAGTAAACATGCTACATGCTCGTAAAATAACATTCAAATACCAAAATTTGAAAACATACGTTAGTGTTTACATCGCTAAGTCGCATAAAACATTGTCTTAAAAGTTTACAACTTTATTTAAAGTTAAACACAAGCGACATCCACGAGCATAAGCAAGACCGCGCGCACATCCATTCTAGTTACCTGAAATACATGTGAGTTTTTGGAAAAACGTCAACATAAAGTTGGTGTGAATTCATGCAGTTTTGTATTTCATGTTTGTATACTTTGTATGAAAACATAGTTTGTGAGTAAATCAAGTTTTCATATATAAATCCAGTTTCATGTGTACACCACGTACCCATTTATAATTCAATCTTTTCTTGAGTACCCCACGTACTTCAAGTTATATATCAATCCTCTTGAGTACCCCACGTACTTCAAGTTATATATCAATCTTCTTGAGTACCCCACGTACTTCAAGTTATATATCAATTTTGTATGGTATGAATTTTATGTACATACAGTATTTCTGTAATTATCAGATTGTTAATGGGTTGCAAAGCCATTAACCTGTGGCACGTCATAGGAAGTCACCAAACCTAAGGCATTTAATTGGTATATTCTGAGACACAAAAGCACTACTCGATTCTCGCCCCGACCGGTAGTGTGGCTGCCAGGCACCCGTTAGATCTAACCTTTTGTTCTGCGGTCTGAATGTATACGTTGATTAATGGTGCTTCTGTACGCTATTCGTGACACTATTTCTCATAACGCCTCCTACTTGGTTCTCGTTCTCACCAAGCGCGTTTCTTGTTATCATTTCTCATGGCGCCTCTTACTTGGTTCTCGTTCTCACCAAGTGCGCTTCTCATATTCTCATATTTCGCCACACTTGGTTCTCGTTCTCACCAAGTGTACTTCTTGTATTTATATCATACCAATTATAAATTTTTGTACATTTGTACATGTATTTCACCCCCGAAGTTATAAAAACTGAAAACAGTTAAAGAGAAAAGGGGGAGCATGAACTCACAACTTTGCGTTCCTAGCGTCGTAAACTCCACCGGATTTGCTTAATTAACGTCGTAACCTATACGCGTTTTCTTAACGTTAGTCACTAGACTTGCGTCGCACAAGTACAGTCACTCTCTTTTGTATATATTCTTGTGTTAAAAATATTCTATATTTTTAACTACGTATCTTACTTATATTATTTTCTCCAAAAATAAATATAAGTCTTTTGTGTTTTGCACTTTGCACCCGAATTATGTATCTTGTATGTTGTATGTGTATTTTTATATTTATACTCCTCATGAGTATTTAGTGTATTTTTAAGTCTTAATACACTAGCACGTATAACACATACTATATACACTTAGCACAAAAATTGGTGATAAAATAATATATATTTTTCTCTCAAAAATATATATACATAGTATCCATTTTTATTCTTGAAGAAATCATCATTTCTTATCACCAAAAATTAGGGAAACCTTGGTAATACTTTTAAATACATTTTTAGGGAATAAGTTTCTCAAAAACTTATATTTTTCTAAGTGTCAAAATTTATAAAAATTTTGACAGAGTTTCCCCTAAAAATGGACGTTTCCCATGTTTTCAAAACATGTGTTTATTTTCTTTTGAATTGTCAACAATCATCAACAACAATTACCAACAATATCCGTCAACAATAATCACTAATTTCATGAACTTGAATATTTACAAAAATGTGTAGTAACTTACTAGCACATTTAGTAAGTCTTGTTATCTTTAAAAATAAGTTTAATTTCTTAAAAACTTTATTTTTTAAAGAATATGAAGTTTTACAACTTCTAGTCGGTTTTTACGAAAACTATTTCTTCGTTAACACTTTTGTTACACAAGTATCCACACACTTGTTTGTTCACAAAAACCACTTTTGTTTGTGTAAGATCCGGTTTAGAACATGTGATTTCTTGGACACTTGGTCCTTTGAAAATACCGCTTGTAGATACGTAGATCTACTAGTTTTAAACACTATTTCACAAGTTAAATTGCTTTTACACAAGTTCATGATGTGTGTGGTAGAGTTTCATCATTTAATCCTTTGTTACTCTTAAACAAGCTTTATGTCATAATCCAAGATCATGACTAAACCGGGTTAAATGATGATCCGAGCTACCATATCATAGATCGGGTCTAAATAATCACAACTTTCAATTACTACAACATTTACACAACTTATGTGCTATTAACCATATCATTTTTCATGCTTTTAGTAGACTTTTGTGCATCTTTTCGCATTTTAACGAGATTTAACCAACACAAATCCTTTTAACCACTTTAGAATAGTTTAAATACGAGTTCTAAGTGTTATACCTCTAGCTCAAGGCTAGGGAAGAATCTAAGCACAAATCGAGTGGATAAAAGCAAGGTAGAGAGGTCCTTCGCGTTCCGCTTGCTCCAAGGCTCCTAATACGTGACCCTCGACACTTGTATGAACTTAGAATTGCTTGAACAAGAACCGAAAAATTTATGGATGGATAGGGGATGCTTGGCCGTAGCTAGCATAGAGAGAAGAGAGGGTTTGGAGTGTGTTGTGGTGATGGATAATTATCTTGTGTAACTACTAGAACTTATAGGCAAATTGAAAGAGTATTAACCAATGGTCATAGTGTCATCTTGATATCAAGCATGAAGGATTAAAATAATAAGCCAAGTACCAAGTATGTCCCCCATGGTTGGGGCCGGTTAGAGAAGGGGGGGGGGGGGGTCTAGTTCGATCTCAACTAGATAATTAGGATGAAGGTTAGGTTAAGTAGGTTAGTTAAGTGTTTAACCCAGTTAGTAATGTTTAGTGCTTTAAAGCAGGTGTTAGGGTATACGGGGACCCTAACTGGCTCAAAAAAAAAGATAAGTAAGGAAAATAACAATATTTTCATGTTCCGGGTATAGTCCGGTTGTTCGGTTACTTACCGATTCGTTAAAGTGCTAAATTGCACCTTTTAGTGTCGTTTAAGTACCTTTCTTGTACTCTTTCAATTCCCAACACTTAGGGAAATATTCTGGATAATAAAACGACATTTCTGCATAATATTTATATATCTAAATGCTGAATTATTGTTGAATTGTATAAATTCTGCACTTAAAGTGCATTTCGGGTGCTTTTTAGTGCTTATTTTTGCTTTCGTATTGCATATATATTAAACCCTTGTATGTACTCTTGGGTTTTAATGCATTCTTGTTGTCGGACCTACACCTAGGCCTCAATTCTTATGTCTGACTGCTTTCTGCAGTTCAGTCGACACAGTGTGTCTTACCGGTGAGTTTACTATTATTCTGACGCAACGCTCTCGTTTATGCATAAAGCAATATTTTGTAGTATACAACGTGCATGAATTCACTTGTTTAATCATGTGTTCAGACATTGCTGACACTTAAACTCATAATTGCAGTCATTAAGCAATAATTATAGTGTACGGAAATTACCGGTTTGTGCCAGTTGTCACATACGATGCGTATTACTTTTTTTAGAAAGGACGACCAGCTTTCTGTCACTATTGAGTGACGTAAAGTGATTGACGTATGCCCTATACGCATCGTATAGGGCTATACGACTCGTATTCTTTTCTGAATTTCAATTCTTCTTCCCCTATTTAAACGACGAAGAAGACGATATATATATTGTCTTCGTTATATATTCACATTCACCAACAAACATGTCTTGGTACAACTATGTTTTCGGTGAGCCGTCTGAGGCGGACACGAGCACGTTTATTTCGGATAGCAGTGTGGTATATCATTTTTTTAACTTATTCTGTTTTTTTTTGTTTATGAAATACTTAGCACACCGTTTGTATTAGGTGGGGTCTAATGTCCCTGATTCTTACGATTGGGGTGGAAATGATCATCACACGCACGAGGTCGTGTCCGGCTATCGTCCCCGTCATAATGAATCATCGTTGCCAGACCTCAACGAGGTAAGTATATATATTTACTTTTTCTATTCGGCGTTAAACTTACCATTACCTTTTACCCGTTGGTTTTTTTAGTCTGCTATGCCCCGCCAACCGTTGCTACCAGATTTGAACGCGTGTAGCCATGATCAAGGTTATAGGTCTCCGTATTATGAACCCGGTTACGTTCCCTCGTACGGACAGGAAGAATATGGCAATAACGTTTTCGTTAGTGGTCCCTTGGGAGTACAAGGAGACCTTAGTCACCCTTCTTACGTGCAAGAGTCATTGGGTGACGATCCACCCGTGCAAGAGTCATTGGGTGACGAGGCACCCGTGCAAGTCATTGGGTGACGAGACACCCGTTTACTCTGAAGTTTCGTACAAAACTGATCAGGTACGAACGATATATATTTTTGTTAAATGCTATATTTTTTTCTGTTAAATTATTATACAATTGTTAATACAAAATACATTAAAATTGTTATGTTTTTCAAATAGGATAAAAATTAATTAATAAATGTTATATGAAATATTTTTATAAAATTAATTAAACCTGTTATATTTTTTAAAATATTATAAAAAAATACATTAAAATATTTTTTAAATATTAATTAAAATATTCGTTGAAGAGTCGAAGACACTCGTATTATACAAACGAGATGATTTCACCAAAATAGGCGTGAAACCCATAATTTGGTGAATGACTCTCAATCCGCTTATTCAATTTTGCACGAAATTACGCCATCAAGTTAGGAGTGAGATCCACATCTTGATGGTAAGTTTCCAATTCAAACTCTAGTGGACCCTCGTCAAAGTGTCGGAATTAACTTTCTTGACCCGACGAATACCAACCACACTTATGGTACGAAATCTTCAAGTTAGGGGTGAAACCCGCATCTTGTCGACTAGTCTCGTTCCTCGATTTTCAATCCCGCCAAAGTTTCGATTTTTCAATCGATTAGGGACGTGTAGTAACTGGAAGGGTAAAGTACCGTTAATCACTTCTCGACGAGAGTATTTTACCTATAGGCCAAAGCACGTTTCCCTAATTTGAAAGGACTTTCGATTCACTTTGCAGACTGCGTCATTCAGCTCGAAGATATAGACATTTTCTGGAGAAAACTTGACCTAAACCCATCAAATTTTGATGATGAAGATGTTGATGTAGACAAACAATTAGAATATGTGAAACAAAAATTGTCTACCCAACCCCCAGAAGTGAGGAAAAGCGTCTTATCGAAGATCATGGCGGTGGTAAACCCATATATGAGCGACAAAAAACCGCCTGTCATACAAGAAAACACTCGCGGGCGGACAACTTCCAAGGTCCAACAACAAAGAAAAGAGCAAGCTGCTTGAGATAGCTCAGTTGGGCCTCCCAGACAACAAAGTAGGTGTGACCCTCCTCGACATAGCTCTTATGTACCATCGCAAGATTCCCTAATACCGTCTACGTCTGCAATATCTCTAAAGTCTCAAAGGTCGTTAAATCAACGTGGTCGTTCAACATCATCACGTGAAGAAGATCCTGGCAAGGGCAATGCCTTTCCGTTAATCACTGATGAGGGAATGCTTGAATATGCGCACAGATACAAAAAACAAATTCCAAAAGTGTTACACCCCTACATTTCAAGAATAAAAGATGTCAGGCCGGATGGACATTGTGGGTTTCGGGTGGCGGCTGTGGGTTTAGGGTTGGAACAAGATTACTTTGGGTATATTCGAAACCAACTACTTGAAGAGCTGACGGTTCCGAAAAAAGAAATGTGGAAGTTCGTCTTCGATAGTGAATTACCAGGGGACTACGACCAACAAGTACAGAGAATAGATTTTACCGGGGTTGGAATGGCACCCAGGGAAAATTGGATGGAGATGCCTCAAGCAGCACTCCTTCTTGCCAATAAGTTTGGTGTGATTGTTCACATATTAGACATCCAAGGTTGTTCTACTGTATTTGCCTTATATGATCCAAAGTACGCACGTGACCCCCATCAGTTCGTTTCACTTGTTATTTGTTAATGGTAGTCATTTCATCCACGTCAGACTTGAAGGGGACTATCCAATGCCGCCACCGAACCTTACGTGGAGTAGATGCACGTGCGAAAAAGCTTTACCTTGGACGGAAAACTACACGGAACGGTTAGCGTGGTATGATATGCTAAGGAAGCCTAACCTTGACCCTACATTGCTTGTTATTGATTGATTTGTAATTTTAAAGAATAATTTATTTGTATAACGTATTCCATTTGTTTATTGCCAAATCAATGCATTATATTGATTAATTTATAATACGAAAATAAGGTAAAATATTCGATATAATTCTCAAAGATACATGAAAATATGTTAAAATACCTTAAAATACGATATAATGTTCTAAAGTACGCTAAAATGTTCGAAAATACAGTAAAGTACGTCAAAATACAATTAAATACGCTAAAATATGCTAAAATACGCCGAAATACGCTAAAATGCGCTAAAATACCTTAAAATAGCCTAAGATACATGAAAATATGTTAAAATAACTTAAAATACGATATAATGCTTTAAAGTACGCTAAAATGTTCGAAAATACGGTAAAATACGTCAAAATACAATTAAATATGCTAAAATACGCTGAAATACGCTAAAATGCGCTAAAATACCTTAAAATAGCCTAAGATACATGAAAATATGTTAAAATACGATATAATGCTCTAAAGTACGCTAAAATGTTTGAAAATACGGTAAAATACGTAAAAATACAATTAAATACGCTAAAATATGCTAAAATACGCTAAAATGCGCTAAAATTCCTTAAAATACCCTAAGATACATGAAAATATGTTAAAATACCTTAAAATACGATATAATGCTCTAAAGTACGCTAAAATGTTCGAAATACGGTAAACTACGTCAAAATAGAATTAAATACGCTAAAATACGCCGAAATACATTAAAATGCGCTAAAATACCTTAAAATAGCCTATGATACATGAAAATATGTTAAAATAGCTTAAAATATGATATAATGCTATAAAGTACGCTAAAATGTTCGAAAATACGGTAAAATATGTCAAAATACAATTAAATACGCTAAAATATGCTAAAATATGCTAAAATACGCTAAAATGCGCTAAAATACCTTAAAATACCCTAAGATACATGAAAATATGTTAAAATACCTTAAAATACGATATAATGCTCTAAAGTACGCTAAAATGTTCGAAAATACGGTATAAATACGTCAAAATACAATTAAATACGCTAAAATATGCTAAAATACACCGAAATACGCTAAAATGCGCTAAAATACCTTAAAATAGCCTAAAGTACATGAAAATATGTTAAAATACCTTAAAATACGATATAATACTCTAAAGTATGCTAAAATGTTCAAAAATACGGTAAAATAAGTCAAAATAAATTAAATACGTTAAAATATGCTAAAATACGCCGAAATACGCCAAAATACGCTAAAATACCTTAAAATAGCCTAAGATACATGAAAATATGTTAAAATACCTTAAAATACGATATAATGCTCTAAAGTACGCTAAAATGTTTGAAAATACGGTAAAATACGTCAAAATACAATTAAATACGCTAAAATATGCTAAAATGCGCTAAAATACCTTAAAATACCCTAAGATACATGAAAATATGTTAAAATACCTTAAAATATGCTATAATGCTCTAAAATACGCAAAAATACGCGACTAATGATATTTTCCACGAGCGTATACATATAACACGTACCAGTGGACTTTAAACAAAACTGTACGTAATCATAAAATACGATATTCGCACGCAACCGAACGTCACCGAAACGACGTATGTTGAAGTCATACGTCATAAAACGACAAAATATGCGAAAGTTAGTCAAAAAACGACTCGTATACGCGTCGAACCGAGGAAAACACGAAAAACCAAAATTTCAAACTATGGCATATACAATCGTATAGGCCAAAGTTGTATCGTATTGCCCCTCAGATACGCATCGTATAGATCTATACGATGCGTATTATCCCCTGGATTCATTTAAAAAACAGGGGTATATTGGTAATTTACTACCCATCGTATAGCTCTATACGATTCGTATAGAATGAAAAAACGATATAACCCCTTAAAACACAGGGGGTTTATACGATCCAAAAACAAACAAAACTCAAAATACACCCAAATACACACACATACGGTCGACATACGCTCGAGATTTCAACATCGAAGACTAGTATGGTATTCATCTCCACACCCTCATCATTTTAACGTTTTCAATTTTGCATTTTTGCCGTAGGTTTAGTGTGATTTTTGGGTTGAAAACTGGGGTTTTTTGGGGGGTTTTCAAGAACTTTTGAATCGATACGATGCGTATCGGCCTATACGTATCGTATCGTTTCAAAATTTCAAATTTTTGTCAAGAACAGATGGGTTAATACGATGCGTATCGACCTATACGATGCATATCGGTTCATAATTTCATTGTTTGTTCAAGAACTTTTGAACTGATACGATACGTATCAGCCTATACGCATCGTATAGGTTCATAATTTCAGTGTTTTTTCAAGAAAAATTGAACTGTCCGTATCGCGCGTAGGTCGGTAACGAGCGTCGAAACCTAAGACGTCGTAGGTAGAAAATAGTTATAATATACCGTTCGGGTCGTCCGTAACGCGATTAGGTCCATTTCGAGCGTCGAAACCTAAGACGTCGTAAATATATAGTTTTTTATTTATTTTTTAGTCGAAACGTCTGTATCGCGCGTAGGTCCGTAACGAGCGTCGAAACCTAATACGTCGTAGGTAGATAATAGTTATAATATACCGTTCGGGTCGTCCGTAATGCGATTAGGTCCATTTCGAGCGTCGAAACCTAAGACGTCGTAAATATATAGTTTTTTTATTTTTTAGTCGAAACGTCTGTATCGCGCGTAGGTCCGTAATGAGCGTCGAAACCTAATATGTCGTAGGTAGATAATAGTTATAATATACCGTTCGGGTCGTCCGTAACGCGATTAGGTCCATTTCGAGCGTCGAAACCTAAGACGTCGTAAGTATATAGTTTTTTTTAGTCGAAACGTCCGTATCACGCGTAGGTCCGTAACGAGCGTCGAAACCGAATACGTCGTAGGTAGATAATAGTTATAATATACTGTTCGGGTCGTCCGTAACGCGATTAGGTCCATTTCGAGCGTCGAAACCTAAGACGTCGTAAATATATAGTTTTTTTTTTATTTTTTAGTCGAAACGTCCGTATCGCGCATAGGTCCGTAACGAGCCTCGAAACCTAATACGTCGTAGGTACATAATAGTTATAATATACCGTTCGGGTCGTCCGTAACGCGATTAGGTCCATTTCGAGCGTCGAAACCTAAGACGTCGTAAATATATAGTTTTTTTTTGTTTTTTAGTCGAAACGTCCGTATCGCGCGTAGGTCCGTAACGAGCCGCGAAACCTAATACGTCGTAGATAGATAATAGTTATAATATATAGTCGGGGTCGTCCGGGGAGGTGGGGGTGTTATATATTTTTTTTAAATTAAATAAAAATTGTTATATTTAAAAAAAATTGATTAAAATTGTTTAATCATGCAGATATGGAAGTCGCTATGGGTAGAGGGAGAGGCCGGGGAGGTGGCGGTGGAGGTGGACGTGGCCGCGCACCTGGAGCGGCGGGGGCGTTGATTGCGATAGCGGTGCCTGGTGTGCGTGGCCGTGGACGCGGCCGTGGCGCTGGACATGGGCGCGGGCGTGGCGCTGACCCTGGAGAGGATCCCTTATTGGAGAATGATTATCTGAGGTTCGAGGAGGGGAGCGAGGCTTTTCACAGATGTGAAAAAGTTTCGTCGTATGGAGATCGGCGGCCACTGTGCCCTTGATTGGGGAGCTCTAGAAGAGGTCGAGGAGGCGGCGAGAGCTCGACAGTTCGTCGGACACGATACTCCATGGTCGAGGTATACTATTTGTTACTGTTTTTTCTTTGTTTTGTATACGACGTGCATACTAATCACACTGTGTGATAGGTTGTTCAATATTGCATACACGCCGTCTTACAGGGTCATGGCGTGCGAGTTTTTGTCGAGTTTCGACTTCGCTCCCAGGCCTGTAGACCGTCCGGAGGAGGATGACATCAAGGAGGACCCGTGGATAGAGGTCAGTTTTCGTCTAGCGGGGCAGTGGCATTTGATGTCACTCAAACGGTTTGCCGAGCACTGCGGCCTTTACAGGGTGGAGGAGTTAGACACCCCTATCTACACTGACGACATATGGATGCCCCCTCGTACGACTCTGATGAGGTTCTGGCAGGTGATCAGCACGCGTCGCTCCGGCACGACGTCGAAGCAGAGGGCTTCCTTTATCACCGATCCCCTCTACCGCTACCTGCACAAGCTTATTGCCACATCTATACCACCACGCAAGCTGAGTCGCAAGTGGTGCACTCAGGGGGATCTCTTTTACCTGTACTGCCTTATATGGGGGGAGAGGTGCGCCCTCCATTGCTGCCTAGCCCAGTGGTTCGCGATGGCGTTCCACAGGCAGGATAGGTCTGTGCTGTACGGGGGGGGGGGGGGGGCGTACATCACACGTATCGCCATCTCCTTGGGCCTTGTTCCCCAGCAGGACCAATTATTCTTGGATGGGGGCGTGGTGGAGCCGAGCTTTTTAACTCGTACTACCCTGATCGACATGCACATGACGCGTGACTTCCCTCGGCTCGGTCTGCGATTTATAGCAGGGAACAGGCAGGTGTTCGCCCCCTCCGCTCTCCCAGACGTGCTACCGGAGTTGCTTTCGGAGCCGACACAGGGTGAGGGTCAGCCGGCAGATGGTGATGCCGCAGAGGGCGACGACGGCGACGACTCCGATCACGACGATGGTGACCACGTTGAGCCACCACCACCTCCGTCGCCACCTCCATTTCCCTTAGGTGCTCCGACACAGCAGGCGCAGCCACATGGGGTGCCTCAGTACCCCCAGCACGTATTCAACGACCAGCTCGATCCAGCTGTGGCACGTGCGTTGGCTGAGTTGGAGGACCGGATGCAGGCGCGGCTGGAGGCCGCTCACGACCGTATGGAGCGTCTTCTCATGGAGGTGATCCAGGCATTCCGGCGTGGTGAGTAGTCCAGTTCGGATAAGGGGGCGGGGACCTCTGGCACTACGGGGGCGGGGCCCTCAGGCACCACTCAGGATCCATAGCTTTAGGATCGTTGTACTTT
The DNA here is from genome assembly GCA_030545235.1 of Helianthus tuberosus. Taxonomy (NCBI): domain Eukaryota; kingdom Viridiplantae; phylum Streptophyta; class Magnoliopsida; order Asterales; family Asteraceae; genus Helianthus; species Helianthus tuberosus. Next base: position 108,371,980 of record CM060449.1, read on the forward strand.
TGTTGTATTTTGACGGTTTATGTATTTTGAACAATTGACTGTTTATATACAAACTTATTATGTAATTAAATTTGTAGTTTCAGTTTATTTGTATTTCTGATTGTTTATTTTAACTGTTTAGATTGGTATGCTTGGTTTAAGGACTTCGTGGAGGCGTAGGATTAGGGTTAAGGACTTTTAGAAGATATTGCAGTAAGGTCTTAGATGTATTTTAAGGAGGTAGGTTTTTCTTACTCTTTGAGGGACTTTTCCGGTGATTGCCTTCTTCTGTGTATGCCCAAATGATGTTGTATGCATGCTATTATACATGATTTACATTATATTGTGTCACTCGGATCAATTTCTTGGGATGGGGGACTTCTTATTTCTATATTCTTTGACTTGGTGTGTTGGTTTGTTGTTCGTTTTCGTTTTCGAGCTGAGGGTCTCTCTGGAAGCAGCCTCTCTATCCTTATGGATAGAGGCAAGGTCTGTCTACATCCCACCCTCCCCAGACCCTATAAGTAGTTTTGCTATTTATGGGATTTACTGCGTATGGTTGTTGTTGTTGTTGTTGTAGATTGGTATGCTTGGTTAAATACAATCGATAATACGATATTAAGTTAAAAATGTGATACGGTACGATATAAAAATAGTACGATACTTAACGATATAAAAATAATAAAGATTTTAAAACTTATTAAAATAAAAATAACTAATAATAAACACCAATAACAAACCAAAAACACCAAAATCCCAACACAACACACAAAAAATAAACTTGAAAAATTCAGGGTGTCAATATGCATCGTATAGACCTATACGATGCGTATGATGCCAGCCGTCAGACAACACCTACACCTGTCAGTCTGCAATGTTTTTTAACTTTTTCAATACGCATCGTATAGGTCTATATGATGCGTATTGAAAATCCAGGGTGTGCAAATAGATAATGAGGTGTGGGAATAGAATTCCCCATCTTTAGGGTCTGTTTGGTATGATGTAATGGAATAGAAGAGGGAATGGAATGGACGAGGTAATGGAATGGACAAAGGAATGAAATGGATCATTACATTCCATATTCTTGTTTGGTTACCATGCAAGAAAGGAATAAATCATTACCTTGTGTTGTTTGGTAGGTAAGAAAAGAGGAATGAACTAAATCGGCGATGGGTGGTGGCGATAATCGGTGGCGGCTAGTGGCGGTGGCAGCGATGGGTGGCGGTTGTTGGTGGGTGACGGTTGTTTGTGGTGGCGGCGGCGATGATCGGTGGCGGCTAGTGGCAGTGGTAGCGGCGGTGGTCTAACGTGGCGAGTGGCGACGATGGTGGTGGTGACGGGTGGTGGTCGTGACGACGACATTGGTTGTGGTGGTCGACGGTAGGGGGTGGTGGTCGCGGAAGATGGTGGTGGTGGTCGGCGGAGGGTGGCGGTAGTGGTTGGGGTGGCGGTGGTGGGTGGCGGCGATGGTGGTCGATGGTGGTGGCGACGGGTGGTGGTGGCGGCGACGACGGTGGGTGGTGGTGGTCGACGGTAGTGGATGGTGGCAGCAGAGGATAGTGGTGGTGGTCGGCGAAGGGTGACGGTAGTGGTCAGTGTAGTGGTGGTCTTCGATGGCGGGTGGCAGCGATGGTAGTCAATGGCGGTGGCGACGGGCGGCGGTGGCGGCGGAGGACGGTGGTGGTGGTTGGCGGAGGTTGGTGGCGGGTGGTGACGATGGCAAGTGGTGGTGGTGGCAGATGGTGGTGGTGATGGGCGGTGTTTGTGACATAGGGTGAGAGAGGGAATGAAATGACTTATGGAATGAGTGATTCCATTACATTGACCAACCAAACACACTTTTTTTCATTACCTCGCAATAGTTCATTCCATTCTACCTCTCATTCCTTCATAACAAACACTACCTTAATGTGAGATCTTAAAAAAGTTTTAACAACTTTGTATACCTTTTCACTTTTTCAGCCATTATTATTTTAGATAAAATATTGAAAGCCATTAATTATTTAACCGTGTAAAAGATTTGAGCCATTATTTCAGTTAAAATACAATCCTTGTACGTTATCTAAATCTGAGTTGTAATATGGAACTTACAAAATATTGAAAGACATTAATTAATTAACCAAATAACCCGATTGTTTATCGACGCTTGACATGAAATGTCTTAGGTGCTGTTTGTTTTTTCTGCAGGAAAAGGTCTGCAGTCTGCGGACCACATCTGCTGACATCTGCAGGAGAAGAGGTGGACCAAACGTCTGCAAGGAGAAGAGTGTTTGTTTTTTTACTTCTACAAAAACCACTTCATCCCCACCCAAATCAGTCCACCACCACCGTACACTCCTCTCTTCTCTCTGCCTTCATCCCCACCCAAATCAGTCTACCACCACCGTCCCACCTCCACTGCCGACATCCGTCCACCACCACCGTCCCACCCCCACTGCCGACATCCTTCCACCACCACCACCTACCCTTTAACTTTCTCTCTCTAAACCGCCCACCCCTACTAATCAAACAAATCAACAATCAAATCCACCAAAACACTAACCTGAGACCAGAGCAAACCTGAGACCAGACCTAATCGACGGTGGTACGTTGCCTTCGACGGTTGTACGGTCGCTTCGACGGTGAACGAGGGGGCGGCGAAGGTGGAGGTCGACGTGGGGGCCGGCGGAGGAGGTGGCAGCGGCGGATGTGGAGATGCGGCTGGAGAAGGTGGAGGTTCGCTGGAGAAGGAGAAGATGGCAGCCACGTGTGGTGGCTTCGATGGAGGTGGAGATGGACATCGATGGAGGTGAGGGCTTCGACGGAGGTGGAGATGGAGAATGATGGAGGTGTCGGCTGGATGGAGGTGGAGATCGATGGAGGTGTCTGGCTAAATGGATGCTAGGGTCATCTCTTTTGAAAGAGCAAAGAGGAAGGTAGAGGTTAGAAGACCTTTGCAGACACTAGTCCACATCTGTGTGAGGAAGTGGTCTTGAAGACCTTTTTTAATAAAAGCACTTCAAGAAAACAAACACTTTGCAAGACAAGAAGGTCTGCGCGCGTCTGCGCGGCGCAGACAAAAGAGACCAGGAAGAGCTTTTGGGAAAAAAACAAACAGCCCCTTAGTGGTTGATACATTGAGGTTAAACATGTGATTGCTGTCAATTGGTTCTTTGTGTGCGGCCCTATGAGATCATGTGTTATTAGCCACACATAAAACCGGAAATTCAAGCTATTAGAAATCATCATTCACCAGGATTATATGAATTGCCTTTGACAAGGTATGATGTCTAAGTAGGCATTCATCAATTATATAACTGAAGATGTATGGTCCCAAATCTTGCACTAGGTTTGGGCGCGAGTGACCTGTTGTGAATCAGAGAGAATTACCGGAAACTTGTATTTGATAAATTTGTGTAAATTTACAAAAAACAAAGCAGAACTACTTATATAGATTACAAATGAAATATAAAAGGAAATAGTTCATAGGATCCGGCTGTTGATTTGCTGTCAATTTTCAGCTGTCACCTTCTTATTTTTGTTAAGGATTTGTCTTCCCTTTCTGACACTCCCCCTCAAGTTGAGTAGTGGGGTTTCCAATACACAACTTGTCTAACCATTCGCCGAAGACTCTCCCATTGACACCCTTTGTTAGTATGTCTGCTATTTGGTCTCTTGATTGGACATATGGTAGTTCTATTATCCCTGCTTCTAACTTTTCTTTGATGAAGTGTCTATCAACTTCAACATGTTTTGTTCGATCATGTTGGACTGGATTTTCTGTGATCTGTATAGCAGCTTTATTGTCGCACATGATTTTAGTTGCTGTAGTGGGAGGAAAGCCAATCTCAGTTAGGAGCTTGCGTATCCATAAAATTTCTGCTAAGCTACGTGTAATCCCTCGGAACTCGGCTTCTGCACTAGATAAAGCGATTACCTTTTGTTTTTTGCTTCTCTAGGTGACTAGATTTCCTCCGACCATGGTAAAGTATCCTGAGGTTGACCTTCTCGTTCCTTTATCTCCTGGCCAGTCAGCGTCTGAATTTGCTTGGACTTCTAAGTGACCATTTGACTTGAACAGTATACCATGACTTGTTGTTCCTTTGAGATACTTGATGATTCTTAAAACCGCTTCCATGTGACTTATTTGGGGCTGGTGCATAAACTAACTCACCACTCCTACTGCATGAGCTATATCTGGACGAGTGTGGGAGAGGTATATTAGTTTTCCCACCATTCGTTGATATCTCTCTTTATTTTCTAGTTCTGCTCCATCTTCCATGTGTAGGCCGTGGTTAACCATCATTGGGGTTTCTGCAGGTTTGCACTCAATCATTCCGATTTCTGCTAAGAAATCAAGAATATATTTTTTCTAGCAAATAAAAATCCCTTGTTTAGATCTTAGAACTTCAATTCCAAGGAAATATTTTAATCTTCCCAGGTCTTTCATCTCGAACTCTGCAAATAATTTATCTCTTAACATTGACATTTCTTCTTCATCATTCCCTGTAAGTATCATGTCATCAACGTAGATAATTAAGCAGCTCACAAGATTGGCCTTTCGTTTAAAAAATAGAGTATGGTCAGAGTTGCTTTGTTTGAAGTCATATTTCTTCATAGCAAGCGTAAACCTCCCAAACCAAGCTCTTGGAGACTACTTGGGCCCATAAAGAGATTTCTTTAACTGACATATTTCTCCAGCCTTGAAATTCTCATTGAATCCCGGTGGAGCCTCCATATAGATCTCCTCGTTCAGTTCTCCGTGCAGGAAGGCATTTTTCACATCAAATTGATGAAGAGGCCAACCTTTATTAGCGGCAATTGAAAAAAGAACTCTGATTGTGTCGATTTTGGCTACCGGGGAGAAGGTTTCAGAGTAGTCAATTCCATAAGTCTGAGTATACCCCTTTGCAACCAGTCGTGCTTTGTATTTTTCAATCGTGCCATCAGGCCTATGTTGAATTGAAAACACCCAACGACACCCCACTGTTTTTTTTCCTGGTGGAAGAGTACATTTCTCCCTTCACTTGCAACATTCCGTTGTTCGCGATATGAATTTGAGTTCTCTGAGGTTTGGCCATTGAACAGATGTCTAACGGTTCAAACATCATGGTGTCAGTGGCACCGGAATCAAATATCCACGATTCGTCTTTTCCATGATTGGTTGCCATATTAAATTTTCCAATACTCAAGGGGTGTGACAAATATGCCGACACTGTGATTTTTTTTTTGAAATTGACTGATGAGTATTGTTGGATCTGGAGTTAGGCCTGGAATCTCATGATTGGGCCCAAGTTTGTGATAGAAAGGGTTGCCCAATAAGAGGTAAAGGGTCGTGGGCGGAGTTCTCTTTTTCAAACAAAAAAAAATCACCCCTTTATCTCCCTCTTTCTCTCTCTCTAAATCTCACACACAAAACCAAACCCTAATAACTTTGAAACATATCAGCCACTATGCTCCTGTCTCTCTCTGCGATGAACATCAAAGAAACCACAAAACCTAAAAATCATAAACATCAGCCCCCACACCTTGGCTTCTCCCTCAAGACAAATTAAAACACGTAAGAGGAAGAGCATATTTGAAAATGTTGGTGACAGAGGTGAATATTGCAACGGTGGTGGTGGTAAATGACGATAGTTTTCAGGAGTGGACGGTGGTGGTTGTGTGGAGCATCGGAGATCGAACGGTTGTTCGCGGTGGCGTCAGTGAGTCAGAATCGGTTTCTCCGGTGACGGTTATAGCAACAGTTTGCCAGAAAAATTGAAGGCTACTTGCAGCAGCAGGTTGGCGGCAGGTTAGGGTTTTGGTTTTTTTTCGGAGTTTGATTTTTCTGGGTTTTTTCTAGTTTTGAGGTTGAGTTTGCTGGGATCGATTGTAAATGATGAGCAAGGTGTTTTTCAAGAATCAGAAACACTGCTCTGATACCATGTTGTGAATCAGAGAGAATTACCAGAAGTTGTATTTGATAAATTTGTGTACATTTACAAAAAACAAAGGAAGACTACTTATATAGATTACAAATGAAATATAAAAGGAAATAGTTCACAGGATCCGACTGTTGATTTGCTGTCAATTTGCAGCTGTCACCTTCTTATTTTTGTTAAGGATTTGTCTTCCCTTTCTGACATGACCATCACCCGGCTCATCGCCCCTATAAACTACGTTCGCGTGGACACGCGTGAACCCCGTTTGCTTTCCCACTCTGGGAAAGATGAGAAGACTCACATTGTGTATGAAAATGGTTGTTTTCATCAACATATAAGGGATGCGGTAATTACTACCAAGGATGATAGTAGCTTACTACATTTCCAGGCTGTAGTCAGCGCGAGCGCGCGTAGAGCGGGAATAGGAATGTTTAGTTTATGCTCAGATTACCGCACATAGCGATGCGGTCCAAAACTGCATCATGTTGTCATAAAAGTGGAATTGACACTTTGAATTCAGTAACCTAACTAGCAAGTGATATGCCCGGCACTGATAGTAGCAGTCAGCTGACCGCCCAATGCGCAACTGCCCAGACCACATGCATAAAAGCTGGTAGACAGGCTGACAACCCCAACAGGACATGGAAACACCTCTGCGTGCGCCCCACACTCTCGTGATCTGCGCTCCTGACACACCTAAAAAAGGCTACGTGTTATCAGTCAGGCCCTAGGCCCATCTAGCGGCCCTTCTCCTTCACTCTTCGGCTATAAATACCCATCCCGAACCAGGTTTGAGTAACGCTAATATGCTCTCTCACAACTACTACTTAAATACTTATCTTGCTCCCAAGCAAATACTTATTCTCATGCCGGAGAGTGGTAACAAGGAGCAACCCTGGTGTGTGCGAAGCGTAATATGTTTTTATTGATATTATAAGCCTATTTTACACATTAGTCAAGTTTTAAATTTATAAAACACGATATTCTACTAACACTAAACACACACTTGGGCAAGTGCACCCATCGTGAGCGTAGTATAGCATTGGTAAGATACCGAGGTCATCCAAGGACACAAGAGCTTTTAGTACCGGTTTATCCTCAACGTCTAATCAAGCTAAAATTTTTTAGAAAGGTTTTAAACATGAAAAATAAAACTAAAAATGCAGAAATAAAAATAAAATAAAAACAGATAGACAAGATGAATCACTTGGATACGACTCTCCTTTTAAGTATCCTTTGATGATTTTTGCACTTTCAAACTTTTTAAGAGATTATCTTAGTTATAGTAGTAGGCCACTCTTTTGAAGGTGACGTTGCCCTCAACCCAGTGGTTTGAGTCAGCCAGGATACAATCCCAAAGGGTCGGAATATAGAAAGATAATTAATTAAGTTATTAATGCGAAAAGTGGTAGGCCCCTCTTTTGAACGTGACGTTACCCTCGGCTAAGTGGTTTGAGTTAGCAGGGATACAATCCCAAGTAACTGGTTTAATGTATTAATAGTAGTTTACATATGAGGGAATCAAGCCATTCGCACCCCCGCCATCCAATACCAGTGGGTATTGAAGGAGGTCCTAGTAATCTTGACCCAGGTCCTTGCAAGATCGATACACTGAAGAAGGCAAGAACCTTACTAAACCATTCCTTTAACCCCCGACCAGGTAGCCAACATACCTCTATATAGACCGTAGAGATATGAATGGTGTAAATCTTTTACTTTAAATAGACAGTAAATTAATGCTAAGACACCATGGACAAATGATAAAGAAAATTCATATTCAACATAAGAAACTAGTTATTAAAGTCATTAATACAAAACCAAATAAAAAGTGCCGAAAGATTAAAAATCAAAAGTAATACATAAAAGAATTGTCTTCACCAAGTGATGTAAGAGTCTTAGCCAAACATGGCCTTTGATTGACAGGAACTCTTACTATCAATATTGGATCCCGAGACTATTACACACTCTAAAGGTGGATTATGGATGATGGTGGTGGGTGTTGGTGGCGTAGTGGTGGTGGAGTGGTGGCAAAGTGAGAAAGTAGTAGTTTGCCAAGGGATGCCTTTGAAGTGAGCCAAGCACCCCTATTTATAGCCTGAACGGAAGCCCGGCCACGGCCCCATGTCCAGCGGACACGCCCCCGTGGCCATCTCTTTCTCTTCCTTCATTAATTGCATTTGTCAGCATAGGGCTCCACACGGCCCGTGTTCGCTGGGCACGGCCCCGTGGGCAGAAGCGTATCTGTACTACCAAGATTTTGCAAGATTCTACGTATCTTAGCATTGACCACGCCCCGTGCTGAGCTGGGGACGCTCTCGTGGTAGGCGTAGAAGCTTCCACAACTTTGTCCTTTCTGCAGATACCTGACCACGCCCCCGTGTCCAGTGGGCATGACCCATGGTCAGTCTTTTGTTTCTTGTTTTTGCTCTTGGGAGAAACCTGTGGAGATAGTGGAACGTACATACAAACAGTTGAAGAACAAACGGATTCGATTGGTCAAAGTTCGCTGGGAATCCAAATGTGGCCCCGAGTTTACTTGGGAACGTGAGGACCAGATGAAGACGAAATATCCGCATTTGTTTTCACAAGTTTACTCTAAATAAAATTTCAGGACGAAATTTCCTAAAGTAGGGGAGACTGTGACAACTGTGTTCTGTAATCATCGTATAATGTAAAACAATGTTGGTTATCAATAAAACAATGTGCTTTGGTGTTATTATATGTGTTTTGGTGTTATTGTGTGTGATGATTTTACAATTTGATTCGATTCCGATTTCAAGCTTTAACTCACTTTCTAGAAGGTTATACGCAAACTGGTGCATAAACGCAATCAGTTTAACACGACGTACACTCCGGAACTGTGACGTAAGCCAAACATACCCTAAATATCCTTTACATAACTTAGAAATAAGTTTCTAAGGATTCGGTATGGCAAAAACATGTTTGTTTGAACTAAAGAACTATTTACGACAAAACTGCGAAACGAACGTTGGTAACCACCCGGATAATATTTAAATCCCAAAAATATTCTGTTATGATTAAAATTTTATTTTTAATCAGGTTCGTGTTGAAAAATAAATTAAAACGCTTAAAATGTTATTTTTCAAGTTTAAGCACGTACCGTGTGTTTCTGCGCGACACAGTGCTTCTACTGCAAAACGCAGACAACGCAGTGTAACATCCCGAAAATACAAAACTTTATATTAGAATTATAAAGTGTATAATAAACAAGAAAAAAAGCTAACTAGGATAAATAACCCAGTTAGTTAGGAGTCTTGTAATAATACACGAAGGGGTTAAAAAGCCAAGATTATAAACTAAATAAGAGTGGAGGGGCCTAGGTTGTAAAAATTGAAACTTGTATTACCAATATTTGATAAAAACAAAACCAAACACCCCATCAGAGGGGGTCTGGTCGATCAAGAGCAGGAGAGGGCGACGCCCTCATCCTCAAAACCCTAAATCTACTAAACTCTCAAATTGAAGACTCAATCCAAGTTGAAATCGAAATCTGAACATAGAATCGTGATCACCTCGACAAGAGGATCATAAGGTATGTTGAATTAGGGTATTTCAATTCAACCCAAGTTCTTGCATGTGATTGAAATCGAGTGTTGAGCTTAATTATGTGTTGTAAATATGAAATTGATAGTGATATAAGGTTTAGGGACAAACCCTAGATGATTTCTTGTCAAATCCTTGCATGATGGTTGTATGGATCAAAATCATCTTAGTGGGTGATTAATATGTTAGTAGAACTTGATAAACACTAGGATTAAAACTCTTGTTCTAGTGTAAACTGAAATTTATGAGATAATCTTTAAATTATTGATGTTAAAATATGTGTATATTGTCTAATTGAAGTTAATTAGAGTGATAAACTCAAGTCATGAACTTGGTTTAGATCATGTAGAAATCTGACCCGCTAGGTGTGTGACACCCCAGGAAAACCAGGAAACCATACAACTTAACTAGCTTCCTCAGTGAGTACTTACCAAATTTCGGGACGAAATTTCTTTCAACTTGGGGATAATGTGACAACTCGGAATTTAGAACCCTTCTTTGTATCTCGGTGTAACATGCTTGAACGTTTTGTGACTAGTTGACATGTTGGCTTAACGAATGATATAAGTGAATATTATGTGAATATGTGTCGTGCTTGTATGTATGCGTGTATTTATGTGACCTGAGACACAAGAACCCGACTCGAGACCACTCGGTCTCGAGTGAACAGCTGGGCCGGTTGGGCCGTGCACCCCTAAGGCCACTCGGAATCCACTTAGAGTGCATCACCTTGTATAAAACCCGAAACCTACACTCACTCTCACACACACTCTCCTCTACACTCTCTCTCTAGAAAACCTTAAACCCTAGAGATCAAGCATCACCTCTCCTCTCCTTTCTCTCGGATCAAACCAGCGACCACAAGGAGCTCTCGAATCAGCTTGTGCATACCCATTCGGAAGCTTCATTCGTTACTACTTCACACCCTTGTACCTATACTTGAACCGGTTAGTGGTTTCTTTGCTAACATATGTATACGCATGATTTAAGTGATGATTAAGTGATAATTTGCATTGTGACTATTATTCAAGTATGATGAATGTGTTTATGTGAATTAATGGGTTCTTGATTCGTTAATGAGGCATGCTTGGTTACAACATCTATGATGAACATATTTCCTTCGTAAAAAGTATAAATCTTTGTTGAATGGTAAAAGAATGATAGTTGGGATTGTTTATGATCATCCGATTCAATGCTAGATATTATAGAACAAATGCCTTGTTTAATGATGGTTTACAAGATTGACTTGATATCCTGATTATGTGTTATGATTCTTGAATGCATAATTAAGCGTAGGGTGAACATGTTGATTGAACATAAAGACTTGAATGATGAACTATTTGAAGATCATGAATAATATTTGAAAAACTTGTTGTTTGATCCATTTTGGTTAATTGTTAGACAAGAAAACATGTTTGTGATTTCTCATAGGATAGTACACCGAATCACGATTATGCAATGTTATTGGCTAGTACAAAAAGCTGGCACATGTTCTAGAATCGGCAGGAATGCAAGTCGAGACCCTCGGTCTCGACTCGAGACCATATATGTGACAACTCGAGACCGCGGTTGCGACACAGGTTACGAGTCGAGAACCCCTAGTCTCGAATCGAGACCACACATTACCAGCACACAAACAACATGACTCGAGACCAGGTTACGGGTCTTGTTGTGACTCGAGACCACCAGGTCTCGAGTGATGAAGGCTAAACCGAGACAGCACCGTCTCGACTCGAGATCTCTGGTCTCGACTCGAGACCACCTGATTTCATATTCTGTTTGGACTTGCACGGTTGCAGGCCTGGGTAGTTGGGCCGAATACTTGGACTTTATATGTTACTGTTGCATGTGTATGTCGTGCACTATTGATTGGATTACCATGAATAACATCTGTATGCAACGTGCTAGGGTACGTGTAGAAAATATACGTGCGTTACTTGATTTGAATCTGACTTGTGTGGTAACCATACTAGGACGTGGTTGACCACAATTAGCTCGATTTGACCTTTCGTTTATCTGCCGAGCAAACCTAAGGTGAGTTCACACTCTCTACAAAGCATGGGATTCCCAGGGGTTGGGAATGGGGTTAAGGAACATGGATTCCTCGTCCTTTATTGGGTAGGACAGTGCTGGTTCAGGAATATAATTCCTCGTCCTCTTGGACAGATAACTTTCACTAGACCAAAACTCTATCACGAGGTCCCTCCTTTTTATATCGACTTAATCGCCGGGCCAATGGCGAGCGGGTCATTAGTTAGATAGCGCTATTTAGGTTTGACAAACCTCACACCGTGCCGCAGAGGACGGGCATGAACTAATGGATCTGGGCACGTCAATGATGATAGACATTGACAGTTCAGGGCACTTAAACATGACTACAGTCAGCAGTCGATATGGTAACGAGTCTAGTAACATACATGGGGTAGCCCCCACGGCCGTAGAGCCAGATAATTAAACATGGGGTAGCCCCCACGGCTGGATTGCCAGAATAATTGGGTTAAACAAATCACGTTTTCAACTATGGGGTAACCCCCACGGCAGGATGCCAGATAAAGGAAACTGTTTTCGAAGCAACCTAAAACGAACACCCAACTGTGAACTCGCTCAACATTCTTGTTGACTCGTTACTACATGCTTTGCAGGTCAATAGGTACTTAGCTGGAGCTTGGATGGAAAGGAGTCGTTGTGGGGCATGGTCAGCTATGTGCCATGTTAAACTTTGAAACAATTAAACTTATGTTTTGGTTTTAAACGTTATGCTTCCGCTTGCAACTTAAACTATGTTTTTGTTTGGACACCAATTGTATTGGTAGGATTTTATAATCACTTATATGCTTGTTCAATATGATTGGTGGCTGGATCCTGGTCAGTCACGCCTCCAAGCAGTGGTATTCCGCAGGTGGATTTTGGGGGTGTGACAAGGTGTTCGATAAAACGCCTAAATGAAGGTTAAAATGTTAAAAAGTTGGGTAAAACGCAGATTTGAATATGTTAAGAAATAATGCGTTAAAGCTTATGAAAGAGTCCTAAATTTATTATGAATTGAACTCTTTAGGCAAGGAATCCGGAACGTCAAGCGGACACGCCGGAGGAGATACACGCGGAAAAGGTGTGCTTTAAAGGTGCGTGACTTTAGTCTCGTTACATTATGTAAAAATGTTTGGTTTTAGTGTATAAATGAAGTCGTAGTGTAATGGATGCGTTTGATGTGTCGCTAAAGTGGCGAAGTTCATTAGACCATCAAACGGGTCAAAATAAAGAATTGGAATTGGGTTTGGCTTGTCAATAAAGTGATGGTCTTCACTAGATAGCCAAACGGGTCGGAATGAGGCTTGTAAAGGAATCACGTGGGTAGAGACTTGAAAGTTTCATATCTCGCTAGGTGATGGATTGTACCACACCAATAAATTGGTTATGTTAATTTAAGTCTACGAACCCGTGATATCGGGTCAAACACTAGAGGTCAATAAAATGTGTCGTTTGAAACGGAATGTTGAATTCCGAGGAAATGAGCTTTTAGTTCCAAGGAAACATGAAGCCATAAATAACGTAAACACACCAAGATGTACAAGCCTGGGAACTTGGGTAATGGCATCTAAAAGGTTTAGAATAAGAAATTTGAAACATACACTTATAGTTAGAATGGATCGAATAAATGCAAGTATAGTAACTTTTAGCCGAATGATCGGCGAGACAAATATTGGTATGATAAACAAAACGAACATGTCCGTAATGAATTTACAGACATACAGGAAGGAAATAGCCTAAAACGGTATGCGAATTAGAGCGAAATTCACAAAATAGTCAAATGGCAAAATCCCAGCGTCCATCGTAAATTACGGTCTCCACCGTAATTTACGGTGGAAATCAAAAATGTTACAGTGGGTTATCCCTGTGTTACGGCAGAACAAAAATCATTCAGGGTCTACCGTAACTTACAGTAGACACCGTAAGTTACGGTGGAGCCCAGAAAATTTGTATTTTATTCACTTTTCGATGTCAGGATTTGTATATATATATATATATATGCTATACTAATGTCAAAACTAATGTCTTTAGTTGTTTGACCCTAGGTATGGATGAGGTCTTTCCGGATGGTGATCAAGTACATTGTCAAGAACCGAACACGCATTTTGAAGCTTCCGCACCAAACTTAACTTTGTCTAGACTTTAATCGTGTTGTAAATGGTTTGTTAACCGTGTTTTGAATCCTTTAAACTAGTTGTTAGTTGACTAGCAAGGGTTGACTTAAAACTTGTTTTGTACTATTTTGGATTTATTTTGGGTACTATCTCAAATATGTATGGTCTTTAAACATGAAAAGTTTTTTTGTAAACTCTGATTAGTATGAAGTTAATATAATTATTAATTAAATACCGTCCAAATATTATGGGTGTTAGAAGTTGGTAATCAGAGCCCAAGGTTGTTAATAAGTGTGTTCGGTTCAAGCTTGATCAAATATCCAGTAAGAGTTAATTGTTCTAAAGTAGAGTTACTAAGTATAAAAAGGGAAATAATGAATAGAAATGCATGGGAAGAGCGTGTTAACACACTCAAACCCGGAAAGTGCATTAAATAAGAACGGTGAAAACAAGTTATGCACTTGAATAAACCAAAGTGAATAAACCATATGTCATAGATGAAATGTTTAACACTTAATGTAAACATTTCAGTTAAAGATGACAGATAAAGGTAATGATGATGCGGTGCCAAGAGTCACCGAGCAAATGAGAGAAGTGATTACTGAGGAGGTAGGAAAAGCAATCGAAAACAGTTTGTCGGGTTTCATCGACAAAATCCAAAACACGGTATTATCAGTGGTGGAAGAAAGAATCAAGAAATTGGAGGATAATACCAATTTAGCAAAGGAGAAGTCGGGAGGACGAAAATCTTGTTCTTATAAAGAGTTCATGGTGTGCAAACCGCCAATTTACAATGGGGAGGTTGACCCGATAATATGCCAGCGGTGGCTAAGCGATATGGATGGGGTATTCGAAAGGACTCATTGTGATCCAGACGACTATGTAGCCTATGGCACGGGTCAGTTAAGGGGTCAAGCGAAAGACTGGTGGGATAACAAGAAGAAAGAAATTGGAAGCGAAGCGGCTAAAGCTATGACATGGGACGAGTTTAAGATGCCGTTTCTTAAACATCACAGTCCCAAGGCAGTCATTAACAAGATCAAGGAAGAATTCATGCAGCTTCGACACAAGGGTGAATCTATTGATAAAATCACGGGAATGTTCATGGATAAGATGAAGTTTTGTGATGAATTGATAACGAATGAGGAGCAGAAAATATATTATTATTATAATAATATGTTGAGCGCCGAGTATAGGGAGTTTATGACTCCTTCAAAGTATGAGACTCTCACCGAGATTATAAACGTTGCTCGGGAACAGGAGATAGAGTTGAAGAAACAGATTGAAAGAGGTGAAAGAAGGGCGCAGATAGTCAATCCAAGCACAACGAAAAAGGCGCGCACAACTGAATCCTCAAAGAAACAAGAAGGGAAAAGCGGGTCATCAAACTGCAAGATATGCGGGAAGGGGTACAAAGGTGAGTGTCGGTTCAAGGACAAACCGTGTCCTATATGTGGGAAAATGGGACACACGGTTGCATTGTGCCCGGGGAAGGTGTCGGTGTGTTACAAATGCTACCAACCGGGTCACAAGAAATCTGAGTGCCCAGAGTTGATCGGAAAGAAAGATGACAAGAATACACACACTGAGACACCAAGAGCAAAGGCAAGATCTTTCCAGTTAACAGCAGTGGAGGCAAAAACAGAGCCCGATGTGGTCTCAGGTATATTTGCCATAAATTCAATTCCTGCACATGTGTTATTTGATACGGGTGCAAATAAATCCTTTATTTCACATGGATTTATTCGACATCCTTCTTTTGTACTAACAAAATTGCCTATGCCATTAGAAGTAGAAATAGGTGATAACAAAAGTTTCCTTATGTGTGATGTATGTCGAGATTGTAAGATAAACATTGACGATGAAGAATATTCAATAGACATGATTCCTATGTCGATGGGGGAATTCCAAGTAGTAGTTGGGATGGATTGGCTATCCCGATACCATGCGAGAGTCGTATGTTTCCGTAAGGAGATAAAACTAACATCTCCAAGTGGAAAATCTGTTACCATATACGGCGAAAAGAGGGGTAATCCCGTTATGTGTTCAATGCTAAAAGCTCGCAAGCTCATGAGGCACAGTTGTAGGGCATTCATGATATACGCGAATGAATCAGACAAGAGATCACTAGAGATTGAAGATGTACCGGTGGTACGCGAATATGCCGACGTATTTCCGGAGGACCTACCGGGAATACCGCCAGAACGGGAGGTAGAGTTCGGGATCGAATTGGTTCCGGGCGCGAAACCTGTGGCCAAGGCGCCGTATCGACTCGCGCCATCAGAATTACAAGAATTGATGTCGCAAATTCAAGATCTGCTAGACAAAGGGTTTATCCGGCCTAGTGTGTCTCCGTGGGGCGCACCGGTGCTATTTGTGAGAAAGAAGGATGGGAGCATGCGCATGTGTATCGATTACAGAGAGTTAAATAAACTCACGGTGAAAAATCGATACCCACTTCCAAGAATCGACGATTTATTTGATCAATTGCAAGGCGCAAGTTGGTTCTCCAAGATCGACCTTAGATCGGGATACCATCAGTTGAAAGTCAAGGAGAAAGATATACCGAAGACGGCTTTCCGTACACGGTATGGACATTACGAGTTCCTTGTAATGTCCTTCGGGTTAACAAATGCACCCACGGCTTTCATGGACCTCATGAACCGAGTTTGTAAGCCTATGCTTGATAAGTCGGTAATAGTGTTCATTGATGACATCTTGATATATTTGAAGAATGAAGCGGAACACACAAATCATTTGCGTGAAGTATTAGAGACGCTCAGAAAAGAGAAATTGTACGCAAAGTTCTCGAAATGTGCTTTCTGGTTGCGAGAAGTACAATTTCTCGGGCATATCATTAGTGAAAACGGGGTGTTAGTAGACCCGTCAAAGATAGAAGCCGTGGCGAGATGGGATCCACCGAAGAATCCTTCGTAAATCAGAAGCTTTTTGGGGCTTGCGGGTTATTATCGAAGATTCATACAGGATTTCTCCAAAATTGCTATGCCATTAACCAAATTAACCCGTAAGGATGAAAAGTTTATCTGGGGTGAAGATCAAGAAAGGGCGTTCCAAACGCTTAAGGAAAAACTGACCCATGCACCGGTATTGTCATTACCGGATGGAACAGACGACATGGTAGTTTACTCAGATGCATCACATTCGGGGCTTGGCTGCGTTTTGATGCAACGAGGTAAGGTTATAGCCTATGCCTCGAGGCAGCTAAAGACTCATGAGAAGAGATATCCTACCCATGACCTCGAATTGGCGGCGGTGGTGTTCGCCTTGAAAATATGGAGGCATTATTTGTATGGGGTGAAATGCACTATTTTTACCGACCATAAAAGCTTGAAGTATTTCTTCGATCAGAAGGAATTAAATATGAGTCAGAGGCGGTGGTTAGAAACCGTCAAAGACTTTGATTGTGAAATACATTACCACCCCGGGAAGGCTAATGTAGTGGCAGATGCGTTGAGCCGAAAGACAGATTATACGCCTATTCGAGTACGATCGATGCAACTAATTATGACATCGGGTTTGCTTGAGCAAATTCGGAAATCTCAAATTGAAGCAATAAAGGAAGAAAATGTGAAAAGGGAAAGAATAGTTGGGCAGTTAAAAGACCTGGCGGATAATAACCAAGGATTGAAAACTCGATTTGGGAGAATTTGGGTTCCGAACTCATGTGGGGCCAAGGCACTTCTACTTGACGAGGCCCATAAATCTCGTTACTCGATACATCCGGGGGCGACCAAGATGTATAATGATTTAAAACAAAATTATTGGTGGCCAGGAATGAAAAGAGACATCGTGAAATTTGTGGAGAAGTGTTTGACCTGCTTGCAAGTCAAAGCAGAGCACCAAAAGCCATATGGTAAGTTGCAACCATTGGACATCCCAGTTTGGAAATGGGAACAAATCACTATGGATTTGTTAACCAAATTACCCAAAACCAACCGCGGGTTTGATGCTATATGGGTAGTCGTGGATAGATTGACGAAAAGTGCTCACTTCATTCCGATTCGTGAGACTTATACATCCGAGAAGATGTCGGAGGTGTACACCAATGAAATCATAGCACGTCATGGGGTACCGATATCCATTGTGTCAGACCGAGATACTAGGTTCACTTCGAATTTTTGGCGCGACTTCCAAGAACAAATGGGGACTAAACTGTTCATTAGCACCGCTTACCATCCACAAACGGATGGGCAGAGTGAAAGAACAATACAAACGTTGGAGGATATGCTGCGGGCTTGCATTATTGACTTCGGGGGTAGTTGGGATGTCTATCTACCCTTGGTCGAATTTTCATATAACAATAGCTATCAATCGAGCATTAAAATGGCCCCATATGAGATGTTATATGGTAGAAAGTGTCGAACCCTGGTATGTTGGGGAGAAGTGGGCCCACGAGGACTAGCACCTACTGATATAATCCGAACTATGAATGAGAAGATCGACATGGTCCGAACTCACCTAAAAGCTGCTCAGGATCGACAAAAGTCGTACGTGGATAAACGAAAGTGGGCAATTGAATTTCAAGAAGGCGATAAAGTAATGCTGAAAGTATCGCCGTGGAAAGGAATAATACGGTTCAGAAAAAGAGGGAAGTTGAGCCCAAGATTTATTGGTCCATTTAGAGTCACCGAACGGGTTGGCAAAGTAGCATATCGTCTCTAATTACCCGAGGAGTTGAGTGGAATTCATAGCAGATTCCACGTGTCACATCTCCGAAAATGTCAAGCAGATGAAACCGCTCGTATTCGCTATGATGATATCGAGGTGGATAACAGCCTCAACTATGCAGTAAAGCCAATTGAGATATTAGATCATAAAGAGAAGAGTTTGAGGAACAAAGTAATTAACTAAGTAAAGGTTAAATGGGAACACAGGAAGGGTGCGGATACCACATGGGAGTCCGAAGAAGAGATGCAACGGCTCTACCCTAAACTATTTGGTACGTATTACGGTTTCGGGGACGAAACCCTTTTTAAGGGGGGTGGACTTGTAACATCCCGAAAATACAAAACTTTATATTAGAATTATAAAGTGTATAATAAACAAGAAAAAAAGCTAACTAGGATAAATAACCCAGTTAGTTAGGAGTCTTGTAATAATACACGAAGGGGTTAAAAAGCCAAGATTATAAACTAAATAAGAGTGGAGGGGCCTAGGTTGTAAAAATTGAAACTTGTATTACCAATATTTGATAAAAACAAAACCAAACACCCCATCAGAGGTGGTCTGGTCGATCAAGAGCAGGAGAGGGCGACACCCTCATCCTCAAAACCCTAAATCAACTAAACTCTCAAATTGAAGGCTCAATCCAAGTTGAAATCGAAATCTGAACATAGAATCGTGATCACCTCGACAAGAGGATCATAAGGTATGTCGAATTAGGGTATTTCGATTCAACCCAAGTTCTTGCATGTGATTGAAATCGAGTGTTGAGCTTAATTATGTGTTGTAAATATGAAATTGATAGTGATATAAGGTTTAGGGACAAACCCTAGATGATTTCTTGTCAAATCCTTGCATGATGGTTGTATGGATCAAAATCATCATAGTGGGTGATTAATATGTTAGTAGAACTTGATAAACACTAGGATTAAAACTCTTGTTCTAGTGTAAACTGAAATTTATGAGATAATCTTTAAATTATTGATGTTAAAATATGTGTATATTGTCTAATTGAAGTTAATTAGAGTGATAAACTCAAGTCATGAACTTGGTTTAGATCATGTAGAAATCTGACCCGCTAGGTGTTCGATAAAACGCCTAAATGAAGGTTAAAATGTTAAAAAGTTGGGTAAAACGCAGATTTGAATATGTTAAGAAATAATGCGTTAAAGCTTATGAAAGAGTCCTAAATTTATTATGAATTGAACTCTTTAGGCAAGGAATCCGGAACGTCAAGCTGACACGCCGGAGGAGATACACGCGGAAAAGGTGTGCTTTAAAGGTGTGTGACTTTAGTCTCGTTACATTATGTAAAAATGTTTGGTTTTAGTGTATAAATGATGTCGTAGTGTAATGGATGCGTTTGATGTGTCGTTAAAGTGGCGAAGTTCATTAGACCATCAAACGGGTCAAAATAAAGAATTGGAATTGGGTTTGGCTTGTCAATAAAGTGACGGTCTTCACTAGATAGCCAAACGGGTCGAAATGAGGCTTGTAAAGGAATCACGTGGGTAGAGACTTGAAAGTTTCATATCTCGCTAGGTGATGGATTGTACCACACCAATAAATTGGTTATGTTAATTTAAGTCTACGAACCCGTGATATCGGGTCAAACACTAGAGGTCAATAAAATGTGTCGTTTGAAACGAAATGTTGAATTCCGAGGAAATGAGCTTTTAGTTCCAAGGAAACATGAAGCCATGAATAACGTAAACACACCAAGATGTACAAGCCCGGGAACTTGGGTAATGGCATCTAAAAGTTTTAGAATAAGAAAATTGAAATATACACTTATAGTTAGAATGGATCGAATAAATGCAAGTATAGTAACTTTTAGCCGAATGATCGGCGAGACAAATATTGGTATGATAAACAAAACGAACATGTCTGTAATGAATTTACAGACATACAGGAAGGAAATAGCCTAAAACGGTATGCGAATTAGAGCGAAATTCACAAAATAGTCAAATGGCAAAATCCCAGCGTCCATCGTAAATTACGGTCACCACCGTAATTTACGGTGGAAATCAAAAATGTTACGGTGGGTTATCCCTGTGTTACGGCAGAACCAGAATCATTCAGGGTCTACCGTAACTTACGGTAGACACCGTAAGTTACGGTGGAGCCCAGAAAATTTGTATTTTATTCACTTTTCGATGTCGGGATTTGTATATATATATATATATATATATATATATATGCTATACTAATGTCAAAACTAATGTCTTTAGTTGTTTGACCCTAGGTATGGATGAGGTCTTCCCGGATGGTGATCAAGTACATTGTCAAGAACCGAACACGCATTTTGAAGCTTCCGCACCAAACTTAACTTTGTCTAGACTTTAATCGTGTTGTAAATGGTTTGTTAACCGTGTTTTGAATCCTTTAAACTAGTTGTTAGTTGACTAGCAAGGGTTGACTTAAAACTTGTTTTGTACTATTTTGGATTTATTTTGGGTACTATCTCAAATATGTATGGTCTTTAAACATGAAAAGTTTTTTGTAAACTCTGATTAGTATGAAGTTAATATAATTATTAATTAAATACCGTCCAAATATTAAGGGTGTTAGACGCAGCCAGTCTTGGCAACTGAAATTTATTTCAGTAATATTTTGGCGAGTTTATTTTTATAGAATAATAAAAAAATTTAGAACGCCATAAACCGGGATTTAAACGCTAGATAAAATACCCGGTACCCAGTTAAACACCCGTTTTAGCCTACATATAGCATATTTATATAAAAAAAATTACACTTACCCCCCCCATATGATATTCACGGTTATATCATGTGTGGCCCCACCATATATTTTCCAAGATCACCAAAATCTCATCCCACAACCCACTTGAATCTTGAAGGTATAACACTTATGTTTAAATCATACTTTTGATTCTTGGTTGTTCTTGATGATTGAAGTTTCTCTTGAATCTTGGAATTTTCACAAACTTGAAATCTAAAATGAAATGGGTCTTGAAACAAATAAAAATGGTGATGTATATATATATGTATATAACCGTACATATATATGTGTGTATGAGTTTTGAAGTTCGATTTTGATAAAGTACTTGTTTAAGTGTTACATGTTCTTGAATGATGGTAAAAATGCAAGTATTTGGTGATTTATGTATGATATGTTAAATGTAAATTACATCAGCAAATAAATCTGAATATATCACATATTTGATGCATTTAGATTAACATAAAATGATGATGTTATGATAGTATGCTTTAGGCACTTGTACATGAAGATACATGTTGATGTAAAGCTCAAGAAATGGTAAAAAAGGGTTGTATGACAAAAATGTTTTAGATCAGGTTACAAACACTAAAAATAACATTATTTGGTATATTATAAGGACATGAAACTTTGACATAGGTTTGATAGCTTTTCATGTTGTACATATAGCTTAAAAAAGTGGTAAATTATGTGAAATTTGCATGATTTATGTGCTTTGTTTAAGACCTGTGTTGGTGCATGCGTCTGTCGACTTCGTCTTGTATCGAGTCTTGTTCATAGAATGTTAAATCAGGGCACGTAGTTTGAGATTTCTTGGTATTTCGCTTGAAAGAATGTGATTTCCCTTGAATGTGCATGTATGTATTTGGAGCGAAATCAGATTTCACTTGAAATCTTATTTCGCTTGAAACCAGGTCAAGCGAAATCAAGACCTTATATATAGGGGTTCAATCGAATTCAGATGTAATCTTTCCGGTTTGGGCAACGAAGTGCTACCGAAGTGTCGTCTCGCTGTAAAACGTTTGCAAATCAATAATATCGACAGTTAAAGTGTATATTGTGCTGAATTGACCTCAGAATGTCTGTTTCCGCCTTTCGAGCCGATGCGCTTAGTCGAAAGGAACGAGTCAAGCTTCATTCTATTCGAACCCAATCTGATATTCAATCTCGTGTCCTTCAATCTTAACGATCTTGTGTGATCAAAGGCTTATTGAAATATGAGCTACCGCTTCAACTCGAACTTAAACTTGAAACGAAGGACGATGGGTTGCTATATTTCAAGGATCGTTTGTGGATTCCGAAACAAGATGATCTTCGCACCTTGGTAATGGACGAATCTCACAAGTCTCGATATTCTATCCACCCTGGTGCTGATAAAATGTACAAGGATCTTCATACTCAGTTCTGGTGGCCTGGTATGAAGAAGGATGTTGCCTTGTATGTATCGAAATGCCTAACTTGTCTCAAAGTCAAGGCTGAACATCAACGACCTTCTGGTTTGCTTGTACAACCAGAGATACCGGTTTGGAAGTGGGAGAACATTGCAATGGATCTCATCACTAAGTTACCACGTACATCTAAAGGTCACGATGCTATTTGGGTGGTTATCGATCGATTAACGAAATCATTTCCGATCGTGATGCTCGGTTTTCATCTCATTTTTGGAAGACCATGCAATCTGCTTTGGGAACCCAACTGAATCTAAGCACTGCTTATCATCCCCAAACTGATGGTTAATCTGAGAGAACGATTCAAACTTTGGAGGATATGCTTAGAGCATGCGTGATAGACTTTGGTGGTAATTGGGATTCTCATCTTCCACTGATCGAGTTCTCTTACAACAACAGTTATCATGCTAGTATTAATATGGCACCATTCGAAGCTCTCTACGGTCGAAAATGTCGTTCACCTGTATGTTGGAATGAGATCGGTGAAGCTCAGCTTACTGGACCTGAGCTCATTCTAGAAACAACGAACAAAATCAAGAAAATTCGCGATAATCTTGTGATAGCTAGAAGCCGTCAAAAGAGTTATGCGGATTTGCGACTCAAGCCCTTAGAATTTCAAGTCGGAGACCGTGTCCTACTCAAGGTGTCACCTTGGAAGGGAGTGGTGAGATTTGGAAAGAAAGGAAAACTTGCACCACGATATGTTGGACCATTTAAGATTGTTGAAAGAATTGGAAAGGTTGCCTATCGACTAGAGCTACCTCCAGAGCTTGGAAATATTCATCCGACGAGATTCAAATCGATGAAACAATGCACTTTATCGAGAAACTTGTGGAGATAGTGGAACGTATATACAAACAGTTGAAGAACAAACGGATTCGATTGGTTAAAGTTCGCTGGGAATCCAAACGTGGCCCCGAGTTTACTTGGGAATGTGAGGACCAGATGAAGACGAAATATCCGCATTTGTTTTCACAAGTTTACTCTAAATAAAATTTCGGGACGAAATTTCCTAAAGTAGGGGAGACTGTGACAACTGTGTTCTGTAATCATCGTATAATGTAAAACAATGTTGGTTATCAATAAAACAATGTGCTTTGGTGTTATTATATGTGTTTTGGTGTTATTGTGTGTGATGATTTTACAATTTGATTCGATTCCGATTTCAAGCTTTGAATCACTTTCTGGAAGGTTATACGCAAACTGGTGCATAAACGCAATCAGTTTAACGCGACGTACACTCCGGAACTGTGACGTAATCCAAACATACCCTAAATATCCTTTACATAACTTAGAAATAAGTTTCTAAGGATTAGATATGGCAAAAACATGTTTGTTTGAACTAAAGAACTATTTACGACAAAACTGCGAAACGAACGTTGGTAACCACCCGGATAATATTTAAATCCCAAAAATATTCTGTTATGATTAAAATTTTATTTTTAATCAGGTTCGTGTTGAAAAATAAATTAAAACGCTTAAAAACGTTATTTTTCAAGTTTAAGCACGTACCGTGTGTTTCTGCGCGACACAGTGCTTCTACTGCAAAACGCCGACAACGCAGCCAGTCTTGGCAACTGAAATTTATTTCAGTAATATTTTGGCGAGTTTATTTTTATAGAATAATAAAAATAATTTAGAACGCCATAAACCGGGATTTAAACGCTAGATAAAATACCCGGTACCCAGTTAAACATCCGTTTTAGCCTACATATAGCATATTTATATAAAAAAAATTTACACTTACCCCCCCCATATGATATTCACGGTTATATCATGTGTGGCCCCACCATATATTTTCCAAGATCACCAAAATATTTCTTTCAAGATCTTGTTTAACACTTGTCCTTGCATGCTAACTTCAAATCTCTACTTATATCTTCCATATCTTCTAAATCACAACAACAATCTATCAAAGATCACAAACTTCTCCTCTCTCCTCTCTCCCCAAACCGTAACCACCATCACCTCACATCTTCATCCTTTCTTCAATCTTGTTCTTCATATTCAAGCTCATTTCTAGCAACCTTCAAGTTGGTATGAAGATCTAAAGGGGTTTCCAAGGAGCATTCAAGTAATTTCAAGTTTCCTATCATCAAAATCTCATCCCACAACCCACTTGAATCTTGAAGGTATAACACTTATGTTTAAATCATACTTTTGATTCTTGGTTGTTCTTGATGATTGAAGTTTCTCTTGAATCTTGGAATTTTCACAAACTTGAAATCTAAAATGAAATGGGTCTTGAAACAAATAAAAATGGTGATGTATATATATATGTATATAACCGTACATATATATGTGTGTATGAGTTTTGAAGTTCGATTTTGATAAAGTACTTGTTTAAGTGTTACATGTTCTTGAATGATGGTAAAAATGCAAGTATTTGGTGATTTATGTATGATATGTTAAATGTAAATTACATCAGCAAATAAATCTGAATATATCACATATTTGATGCATTTAGATTAACATAAAATGATGATGTTATGATAGTATGCTTTAGGCACTTGTACATGAAGATACATGTTGATGTAAAGCTCAAGAAATGGTAAAAAAGGGTTGTATGACAAAAATGTTTTAGATCAGGTTACAAACACTAAAAATAACATTATTTGGTATATTATAAGGACATGAAACTTTGACATAGGTTTGATAGCTTTTCATGTTGTACATATAGCTTAAAAAAGTGGTAAATTATGTGAAATTTGCATGATTTATGTGCTTTGTTTAAGACTTGTGTTGGTGCATGCGTCTGTCGACTTCGTCTTGTATCGAGTCTTGTTCATAGAATGTTAAATCAGGGCACGTAGTTTGAGATTTCTTGGTATTTCGCTTGAAAGAATGTGATTTCGCTTGAATGTGCATGTATGTATTTGGAGCGAAATCAGATTTCACTTGAAATCTTATTTCGCTTGAAACCATGTCAAGCGAAATCAAGACCTTATATATAGGGGTTCAAGCGAATTCAGATGTAAGCTTTCCGGTTTGGGCAACGAAGTGCTGCCGAAGTGTCGTCTCGCTGTAAAACTTTTGCAAATCAATAATATCGACAGTTAAAGTGTATATTGTGCTGAATTGACCTCAGAATGTCTGTTTCCGCCTTTCGTTCTAAGTAAAACTCTTCGGATCGACTCGTTTGGGTCTGAAAACGATCCTACAAGTGGTATCAGTGTCACACCCCGACCACGTAGAACATACAAAACATGGCGGAAATGTCGGGGAGTGTTGTAACAGAATTAATTGTTTCAAATCCATGGCAATTGAAGTTTCGTTTTATTGATTAAAGGTGTTACAATGTCTTAACAAACAAGGAAATATAACATAATTAACTAGTGTTGCATCTTTTATTGTCACTAAAGCCCAAGTCTGCCTATGTGTATCTTGATCATCTTATGCAACAGCTCCTGAAAAACACATGTGAAAATAGGTACGTCCGCATAAAAATGCCTGTGAGATACATAGGTTTTGTGAAAATAGGTTTCATGACTTATGTTTGAGAAAATGTTTAGTCATGAACCTTGTAATTTTGCTTTGTTTTGTAAATCATTTGAAAAACGATAAGATCAGATGATATGTATAAATAAGAGAATAATGTATGGTTAAATGAATAACCATTGTAAAATGAGTTTGTATAAGATAAGTTATTTGTAAATCAATGTCTTGTGAAAAGTATGTTATTTGTATAAAATGTTATATGTCTCAAACTGAAATGATTCAAATAACGCTACGATATGTAATACCATACAAACACTTATATATAGGAAGTACCAGCGGCGTATCCACCATGCTTGTATCATATTACACACGCATCGTTACTTAATCACTTAATCAAACCAGACTACCAAAGTAAAATGTTCATGTCTAATGTAAATCATGTAATATGTATCCAAAGTGTAAGCATGTGATGAATAACAAATGTACTAAGTATGCAACAATAGACATACGTAGCATGTGACCTGTACTAAGTATGCAACAATAGACATACGTAGCATGTGACCTGTACTAAGTATGCAACAATAGACATACGTAGCATGAAATGTAATGTAAAACGATGTACTAAGTGATGCACACAATGGGCACACCTAGCATGAAATGTAATGTAAAACGATGTACTAAGTAATGCACACAATGGGCACCTAATATAGGTAACTATGTTAATAAACCGGACCTAAATCGGAGGATTTAGATAGAATGAGGGTTTGTAAACCAAACGAGTATGGGAACTCGTGTAATATGGTTTAACAAAGCCTACATACTAAAACGAAACTTAACTTAAGTGTTTACGACCCATTGCGACTCATTAAGGTAGCTTATGCTACTTTAACGCGTCGTTCGCGTAGAACGCGTTCGGACCGCCTAACTAGTCCTATGACAAGTGTTATATGCCTAAACATGTTACATAATCAGTTATGTGACAAAAGTTTAGGTTACATATGTTTAATTACCAATTATACATGAAAAAGGTATTCTGGTAATTTACCTAAGGCATATAAACTTCCTATCATACAACTACTCAAACGATGTGACCATAAGGTATAACCTCGGAAGGTTATTCCCTATATACGATGGTCACCTAATGTGTTTGGTCGGATCCTAATGATCGGTCAGCAGTGATGATGAAGTTGTTCCAGTGATAAAGAAAAAGGTGAAAGATATTCCAAAGTTCAAGGTTGATGAAGAAGTAAATGCTAAAAAGATTCCGGTGATTTATGAGAATTGTGAGATTATCAAGAAGAAAAACAGTGAACTGATTAACAACATAAATCAGTTAAAGGAATCTTACGATGTTCTGAACAAAGCCATGAATCAATATAATCAATCAAGTGAAGAACAAGCAACAGCCATGAAAACACTTCAGGGAGCATTCATGATAAAGCAGAAAGTTGTGAACAACTACATTGAGAAGTGTGCTGTGCTAGAACAGAAACTGGAAATTCAAAGAATTGAAACAGAAAGAGTAAATCGTTTGTTGAAAAGTTACTCATGTACTTCTTATGTCATTGACAGGATTTATCCAACTGTTGAGGGCATGAAGGCATTTGAAGATTATGAAGTAACTGAAGAACAAAAAGTTTCTGAAGAAAAGACTTCTGAGAAGAAGAAAGTAAAGAAGAAGGATTCTAAAGAAAAGACATCTGGTAAGAAACAAGGTTTCATTTACAACAAGTGTCCACCCCCGCTTGAAAATGGATATTCTCCGAGAAATCCAAATTCAGAAAGAGTTGAAAAGGCAACAAATTTACAGTGGGAGTTGGAGTCTTCAGTTAACTTGCCAGAAAATATCGATGTCACGTTTACGTCATCTGACACTGATCATGAGTCCGAGTTAATTAAGAAAGTGGTCGATCAGGTGTTGGATAAAGATGAATCCGAGGAGTCAAAGTCGGAGTCTATGTCAGAGTCAAAGTCTGAGTCCAGCATTCCGAGTCAAACCGACAAACAGGGCAAAAGGGTGTATAATAAAGAATTCCTGTTATCAAAATCTAAATTGGATGACGAACTGTTTAAAGTTGCATATACTTCGAATGATTCTGAGAAATTATATTTTGATGAGGAATTTCCAATAAGAGGTGTTAAATCTGAAATGATCAAAAAGGTTTTCAAACTAACAGAAATTAATATTTCTGAAATAAAAGATGTAAATGCTAATGATAAACCTAAAAAGTACACCTCAAGAGTTCAACAAAGATTAAACAAGAAAAAGAGTTACGGTTCTGGTTCTGGTTTTCAAAAGAAACCAAACCATAACGGTAATTTCAAAAAGAAAGGATTGGGATTTATTCCATCAGAAAAACAGAAAAATGAAAAATATGTTCGAGATTTTAACTCAAAAATGATATTTGTTTCAGGTACAACTACTGAAGAAGAAAAAGAAAATCTGTTCAGGAATCAGTCAAACAGAGAATTCCTTGCAAAGAAGCAAGAAGAAATGAAGAATGCTGATCAAAAGAAGGAAATTCGAACCTGTTTCCAATGCAACACTGTTGGACATATTGCCAAGAATTGTTCCAAGGCAATAAAATCAAAACAGGGAGTTCGTAAACTGAAAGATAAAGAAGTTGTGTTTGAACCACCAATTGATAGAACAAAACTTTTCAAAAATTCAACTTTTGAGAATGGTGAATGTTCAAACAGATTTTACAAGAAGAAGGGAAACCTTGACAACCAGAAATGGGTTGTTAAGAAATCGGATGGTAGTTCTAGCGATGATTCTGATAAATCAAAATCAGAGGAGCTATCTTCTGGTGATGAATCTGATTCCACAAAATCAGAGGAGCCACAGGTTGAGGTTAAAAGTGAAAACTCAGTGCCGATTGTGGAGGATGTGAATTTTCCACCACTTCGGGCCGAAAATTTTAAGAAAAAAGTTGGTAAAATTGAGATATCAAATCAATTTTTCTCCGAAAAGAATGATTTTGAGGTTGAAAAGGCATTTAACTCCAAAATTCACCATATTTTTGGAAAAATGGTTGACAGGAAGGTTAAGGGAGTCAATGAATTTTACGAGAAGAAAACAAAGAAGCAAGGTAAAGTATCATCCCTGGTTTGTGACTGGTATGGTACCTACTATGAACAGTAAAATCCTGGACTTGCCGGAGCTCCCAAGTTGGTAATCGTGGAGCATGAATTGGCATCTTTCTTATGTTTTTGAAAAATTGAAAATTGGTCACAAGTATGACTTGCCGGAACTCCCAGGTTGGTAAGTGAGGAGTAGGTATCGGCATCTTGAGAATTCAACCTACATGAGGTATTAGTTGGTAAGCCATGTGGTTGAAAAAGGTTTTTATCTGCAAGTGGTAAATCAAGGACACTAAGTTGTACTTGTATTTTCCTATAAGTGGTTAAAAAAAAAAACAATGTGATGAACCAAACCCCTAACCTACATATGGTTAAAATCAATCAACAAAACTTATTTTCCGGAAAAAAACCATTTGATTAAAACAAACTTAAGTGTTTTGAGATCACAATGGGAAAATAGTTTGTTGTGAGGGGGAGTTCTGATTGTTTATGCCAAGTGGATGGCGAAGTGAAGCGATTCGATATCAGTTGTCACGTTGTTTGTATAGTTTGTTTTCAAATTTCCTTAAATGTGTTTGCATTTTAGGGGGAGTAAGAAATTTCTAAAAATCCAAAAACATTTGAAAATTTGAAAAGGTAAAAAACATGATAAAATTCAAAAATGAGTTTTTGTGTCAAAAAAAAGAGGAAATGATAGTACATCAGTGGACGATCACAGCATGCTAAAGAATTGGAAAGTTCAAATGTGATAAACGGTCTTACTGATAATGTGCCAGTAGGATTTTACACATTTAGTAGATTGTGACGAGATATAAACCTAAATTCAAACTTGCTTATATTGTGGGGAACATCTCTCGGATATATGGGTAACCCCCGAAATCTTGTTTGAAAGGTCCCTCTTTCTGAGATACTAGGTCTTTATACTCAGTGATATCTGGGGTATTATCCCGGGACTTCTGATTTTGCGGAAGCAATGGCCTAGTCCCCGGAGAATACTTTTCGCTTGCTTGAAATATAGCTCACCCTCAGCATAAAAAATGATGAAACATTGCAAAATGCTAATCATGTGCTGTTGAAACAAAAGATCCTCTAAAGGGGACACACCAAAAGTCGAGCCGTCATCTCTCTGCTGAAAGGAAGTTCTGACCTGAGCTCTCACGGTTTTCGTAATTAACCCCTTACAGATATCATTTGTGGTATACTCACCTGTAAGACTGAATATTGGGATCTGGATACGGGAGTATATTCTGAGGTGGGACACGCTATTAAATTTAAGTGCTTAAAACATTAATCTCATATCTCGAAACAGTTGAAATTTGTGTTAAAATTTAAGTGGATCGGTATACTGACAATCTAAGTGAATCGTTTAGAACTTAAAATGTGAAAAGCTTAACGGTGTTGGTGATTTGTCTCAAAAACTTATATGATCCTCTTACACAAACTCGTAAAAATATTATATGTAAATATTTCTTCTCTGCATTTAGTTACATTTCAAAAATCCAAAAAGATTTTTAGTGTGTTTTAGCATAAATTTTGAAAAATACAAAAAGATTTTCGACAACGGATGTTGGAGAGCTGATTTTCAAAATTCCTAGTGCTAGACATGATGAACAAATGGTTTGGGAGAGTGT
Source organism: Helianthus tuberosus (assembly GCA_030545235.1). Classification (NCBI taxonomy): domain Eukaryota; kingdom Viridiplantae; phylum Streptophyta; class Magnoliopsida; order Asterales; family Asteraceae; genus Helianthus; species Helianthus tuberosus. Next base: position 108,402,588 of record CM060449.1, read on the forward strand.
TATTTGAAATAAAAATGATAATTTCTGCTAATGGTTCATCAGAGATCTACATTGTAAAATCATTCTTTGAATGTATTATTCCTGCAAGTGTTTATTTGATGATGAGATTCTTTTTACAAAGTAATCATCAGAAAATTTATTGTTGGGTAGAGATTTGTACAGGAAAGAGCCAGGAATCAAAACTAAACCTGAACATGTGAAAAGAATGTGCAGGATAAGAGCTAGGAGATCTTGGATAGTTGATATAGAGCCAGGTTCCGATATCTGAGGACTCTGTGATTTTATCAAGACAGGCTGCGATCCCAGCATATCGAAAGGGGGAGTCTGAAGTCATCTGTGGAAAGAGCTCAGAGCTAGGTTGTGATTCTGGAAGAAAGAGAAGAGAGAGAGTTGAGGATACTTACAGCGTCAGATACTTCAAAAGAGAAGCCCGAAGGCTGATAAAGACTGAAGATGCGAAGACTTGACACTGAAGACTTGTCAACATTCGAGGGGGAGTTTGTTGGTGCATGCGTCTATCGACTTCGTCTTGTATCGAGTCTTGTTCATAGAATGTTAAATCAGGGCACGTAGTTTGAGATTTCTTGGTATTTCGCTTGAAAGAAGGTGATTTCGCTTGAATGTGCATGTATGTATTTGGAGCGAAATCAGATTTCACTTGAAATCTTATTTCGCTTGAAACCATGTCAAGCGAAATCAAGACCTTATATATAGGGGTTCAAGCGAATTCAGATGTAATCTTTCCGGTTTGGGCAACGAAGTGCTGCCGAAGTGTCGTCTCACTGTAAAACGTTTGCAAATCAATAATATCGACAGTTAAAGTGTATATTGTGCTGAATTGACCTCAGAATGTCTGTTTCCGCCTTTCGTTCTGAGTAAAACTCTTCTGATCGACTCGTTTGGGTCTGAACACGATCCTACAACCTGCACTATCATGAGTATAACCATTATTTTATTCAGTAAATAACATGGGTTGTGTTAAAATTTCAAGTCATTTCGATTTGGGATGGTTCGGGTAACGTTTGATGCAAAACTATGCGGTAAAACGGTCAAAAATCGCCTTTTCGGAGGATTTTTATTAAACTATTTTAGATCAGTAACCAAACTGATATTTTTGCTATAAAAATAAGTAATTTAACTTATATTAAGTTTACTTGGTGTTTGGTTAGTCATACGTGACTTCCGACGCCCAAAAATGTCACCGAATCGCTAGGACTGGACGAGGCCTTAGTGATTTAATAATGATGATAGACTATGTTTGACTTGCTTGCTTAACTTTAAGACAATGTTTAATATTTAATAAAACGAAACTCTTTGTATCCATGGTTTGAAACAATACTTCTGTTACAACACTCCCTGACGTTTCCGTCACGGTTTGTTGTTTTAATGTGGTCGGGGTGTGACAACTTTCAAATTTTTTTATAAAGAAACTTCACATGATAAACGAGCTTTTTACTAAAATAAAGGGGTTGAAAAGAAAAAGGGTTTTGGTGGGTAAAAGGGTGTTTGTTTTGCGGGTTTAGAAATGAAAAAGGTTTGGGCTCAAAGGGGTTAACTAGGGGGATTTTTGGGTAGGTGATAAAAAAATAAAAAATAATTGTGTTGAAAGGAAAATGGGTTAGTCCTAATGCCTCCATCATTTACTTACTTGGGTTTAAGTTGGTAAGGACCGGGAATGTATCGTCGTGGCAAGTTCTAGAGTCGTAAGAACCAAGCGGCTATTGACACAAGAAACGAAAGATGAGTATTTAGTTTAAAGATATATGCTTGTATGCTCAATAAAGGCTCAAAACTCACTTGTTATAGGAATGGATTTATAATGTGATCAAGTATATATAATCAAATTTTAATTAGATTTGTCATGTCTTTTCATAATTTTCTTATGTTGGTCCTTTTTTATCACGACGCTATCGGTTGAAAATTTGAAAAAAATATAACCTTTTTAGAACTTATTATTCCCAAATTAAACCAAGATAAGTAAATAAATGAAAATTTTTGAAAAAAATTGTGGTGATTAGCGGTTTAAATAGAGTTTTGTGTAAGGCTTGTTATTAGGACTTGGAAAATTCAAGGTTTTAGCATCCCCCCACACTTAAATTACACATTGTCCTCAATGTGTCCCAAAAATAAGTTTTTAGGTTGATTGAATGTGTAAATAGGTGTTGAAAAACAAAATTTGTGTTACTGTGCGTCTGGCCACGGCCCCGTGGTCAGATTGCCAGTATCAAATTTTAACAGAAGGCTGGGCACGGGGCGTGTTCAGTGAGCACGGCCCCGTGCCCAGTTACCTGAACTGGGCAAATTTCTGCAGAGTCTTGGGCACGGGGCATCAAAAACTTAGTGTGTGCGAAGTGTAATATGTTTTTATTGATATTTTAAGCCCATTTTACACATTATTCAAATTTTAAATTTATAAAACACGGTATTCTACTAACACTAAACACACACTTGGGCAAGTGCACCCATCGTGAGCGTAGTATAGCGTTGGTAAGATACCGAGGTCGTCTAAGGACACAAAAGCTTTTAGTACCGGTTTATCCTCAACGTCTAATCAAGCTAATTTTTTTGTGAAAGGTTTTAAACATGAAAAATAAAACTAAAAATGCAAAAATAAAAATAAAATAAAAACAGATAGACAAGATGAATCACTTGTATCCGACTCACCTTTTAAGTATCCTTTGATGATTTTTGCACTTTCGGAATTTTTAAGAGATTATCTTAGTTATAGTAGTAGGCCCCTCTTTTGAAGGGGACGTTACCCTCAACCAAGTGGTTTGAGTCAGCAAGGATACAATCCCAAAGGGTCGGAATATTGAAAGATAATTAATTAAGTTATTAATGCGAAAAGTGGTAGGCCACTCTTTTGAAGGTGACGTTACCCTCGGCTAAGTGGTTTGAGTCAGCAGGGATACAATCCCAAGTAGCCGATTTAATGTATTAATAGTAGTTTACATATGAGGGGATCAAGCCATTCACACTCCCGCCATCCAATACCAATGGATATTCAAGGAGGTCCTAGTAAGCTTGATCCAGGTCCTTGCAGGATCTATACACTGAAGAAGGCAAGAACGTTACTAAACCATTCCCTTAACCCCCGACCAAGTAGCCAACATACCTCTATATAGACCGTAGATATATGAATGGTGTAAATCTTTTACTTTATATAGACAGTAAAGTAATGCCAAGACACCATGGACAAATGATAAAGAAAATTCACCTTCAACATAAGAAACTAGTTATTAAAGTCATTAATACAAAACCAAATAAAAAGTGCCGAAAGATTAAAAATCAAAAGTAATACATAAAAGACTTGTCTTCACCAAGTGATGTAAGAGACTTAGCCAAACATGGCCTTTGATTGACAAGAACTCTTACGATCAATCTTGGATCCCGAGACTACTACACACTCTAAAGGTGGATGATGGATGATGGTGGTGGGTGTTGGTGGTGTAGTGGTGGCAAAGTGAGAGAGTAGTAGTTTGCCAAGGGATGCCTTTGAAATGAGCCAAGCACCCCTATTAATAACCTAAACAGAAGCCCGGGCACGGCCCCGTGTCCAGCGGACACGCCCCCGTGGCCATCTCTTTCTCTTCCTTCATTAATTGCATTTGTCAGCATAGGGCTCCACACGGCTCGTGTTCGCTGGGCACGGCCCCGTGGGCAGAACCGTATCTATACTACCAAGATTTTGCAAGATTCTGCGTATCTTAGCATTGACAACTCCCCGTGCTGAGCTGGGCATGCCCCCGTGGTGGGCGTAGAAGCTTCCACAACTTTGTCCTTTCTGCAGATACCTGACCACGCCCCTGTGTCCAGTGGGCACAGCTCGTGGTCAGTCTTCTGTTTCTTGTTTTTGCTCTTGGGGATGCTGTCGAGGGGTCGGACATGTCACGTTTATCCCTTTTCTTTGTATTTATGTTGGTTTTTGCTGCATATTTGTTCCTTTTGATCGTTTAAACTCATTTGGTCCTGTAAATTAAAAAGAAAGACAAAAACACACTTTTTCCAACAGTAGTACTAAAAAAGGGTTAGTTTTATGCCTTATTTGATGTAATTTATATGTTGCATTTTGCACACATCAAATACCCCCACACTTGAATCTTTGCTTGTCCTCAAGCAAAACTCTTTATTATGTGGCTTACACACCCAAATGGAATGGGTAGAAGAGAAGTTTTGGGCTTGTCTTGAGTGTCGGGAATCCAAGATCTTTATTTGGGTTTTATTTTTATTCTATTTACAATCCTATTCGTTATGATTTATTTAGAACGTTTCATAAGAGAAATTACTTATTTGGGCATAACATGCCTTTTTAAAATTCCATTTATATACAAGTTCACATACCTCACGGGAGATCACTCAACACTCGGCCGAAGATGTATTTTTGTGAAACACTCGAGACCGGCATGGAACTTACTTCTACCATATGCTTGCCAAGCAATCAAACCTCCTCCTTTTTAACTATGAACCTTTGTAAATATCAAGAGGACTTGGGAAAGGGTTAGGCTTGGGCTAAGAGTAGGTGGTTTTGGTTAGTGGTTAGTAAAAAGGGCTAAAACCGTAAAAAGCGTCGGTCGTCATAAATCTTTTTGTTTTTGTGAGTTTTATTCAAACTAATCATCTTCAAACAAAGTTTCTTTGAGGAACTTGTTTGTTTATTGCTAGACTTTCATTTTTTTTTATAAAGAAACGTCACAAGATAACCGAGCGTTTTACTAAAATAAAGGGGTTGAAAAGAAAAAGGGTTTTGGTGCGTAAAAGGGTGTTTGTTTTGCGGGTTTAGAAATGAAAAACGTTTGGGCTCAAAGGGGTTAACTAGGGGGATTTTTGGGTAGGTGATAAAAAAATGAAAAATAATGATGTTGAAAGGAAAATGGGTTAGTCCTAATGCCTCCATCATTTACTTACTTGGGTTTAAGTTGGTAAGGACCGAGAATGTATCGTCGTGGCAAGTTCTAGAGTCGTAAGAACCAAGCGGCTATTCACACAAGAAACGAAAGATGAGCATTTAATTTAAAGATATATGCTTGTATGCTCAATAAAGGCTCAAAACTCACTTGTTATGGGAATGGGTTTATAATGTGATCAAGTATATATAATCAAATTTTAATTAGATTTATCATGCCTTTTCATAATTTTCTTATGTTGGTCCTTTTTTATCACGGCGCTATCGGTTGTAAATTTGTAAAAATATAACCTTTTTAAAACTTATTATTCCCAAATTAAACCAAGACAAGTAAAAAAAATGAAAATTTTTGAAAAAAAATTGGGGTGATTAGCGGTTCAATAGAGTTTTGTGTAAGGCTTGTTATTAGGACTTGCAAAATTCAAGGTTTTAGCATCCCCCACACTTAAATTACATATTGTGCTCAATGTGTCCCAAAAATAAGTTTTTAGGTTGATTGAATGTGTAAACAGGTGTTGAAAAACAAAATTTGTGTTACTGGGCGTCTGGCCACGACCCCGTGTTGGTCCGGGCACGAACCCGTAGTCAGATTGCCAGTATCAAAATTTAACAGAAGGCTGCGCACAGCGCGTGTTCAGTGAGCACGGCCCCGTGCCCAGTTACCTGAACTGGGCAAATTTCTGCAGAGCCTTGGGCACGGGGCGTCAAAAACTTGGTGTGTGCGAAGCGTAATATGTTTTTATTGATATTTTAAGCCCATTTTACACATTAGTCAATTTTTAAATTTATAAAACACGATATTCTACTAACACTAAACACACACTTGGGCAAGTGCACCCATCGTGAGCGTAGTATAGCGTTGGTAAGATACCGAGGTCTTCCAAGGACACAAGAGCTTTTAGTACCGGTTTATCCTCAACGTCTAATCAAGCTAAAATTTTTGAGAAAGGTTTTAAACATGAAAAATAAAACAAAAAATGCAGAAATAAAAATAAAATAAAAACAGATAGACAAGATGAATCACTTGGATCCGACTCACCTTTTAAGTATCCTTTGATGATTTTTGCACTTTCGAACTTTTTAAGAGATTATCTTAGTTATAGTAGTAGGCCACTCTTTTGAAGGCGACGTTACCCTCAACCCAGTGGTTTGAGTCAGCAAGGATACAATCCCAAAGGGTCGGAATATTGAAAGATAATTAATTAAGTTATTAATGCGAAAAGTGGTAGGCCCCTCTTTTGAAGGTGACATTACCCTCGGCTAAGTTGTTTGAGTCAGCAGGGATACAATCCCAAGTAGTCGGTTTAATGTATTAATAGTAGTTTACATATCAGGGGATCAAGCCATTCGCACCCCCGCCATCCAATACCAGTGGGTATTGAAGGAGGACCTAGTAAGCTTGCCCCAGGTCCTTGCAGGATCTATACACTAAAGAAGGCAAGAACCTTAGTAAACCATTCCCTTAACCCCCGACCAGGTAGCCAACATACCTCTATATTTTTTTTTTTTTTGGGGTAAAGGGTTACCCCAATGATTTTATAACATAACCAAAAGAATACAAGTAGAAAGGCTAACAACACCAACATACCTCTATATAGACCGTAGAGATATGAATGGTGTAAATCTTTTACTTTATATAGACAGTAAAGTAATGCCAACACACCACGGACAAATGATAAAGAAAATTCACCTTCAACATAAGAAACTAGTTATTAAAATCATTAATTCAAAACCAAATAAAAAGTGCCGAAAGATTAAAAATCAAAAGTAATACATAAAAGACTTGTCTTCACCAAGTGATGTAAGAGTCTTAGCCAAACATGGCCTTTGATTGACAAGAACTCTTACGATCAATCTTGGATCCCGAGACTACTACACACTCTAAAGGTGGATGATGGATGATGGTGGTGGGTGTTGGTGGTGTAGTGGTGGTGGAGTGGTGGCAAAGTGAGAAAGTAGTAGTTTGCCAATGGATGCCTTTGAAGTGAGCCAAGCACCCCTATTTATAGCCTGAACAGAATCCCGGCCACGGCCCCGTGTCCAGCGGACACGGCCCCCTTGGCCATCTCTTTCTCTTCCTTCATTAATTGCATTTGTCAGCATAGGGCTCCACACGGCCCGTGTTCGCTGGGCACGGCCCCGTGGGCAGAAGCGTATCTGTACTACCAAGATTTTGGAAGATACTGTGTATCTTAGCATTGACCACGCCCCGTGCTGAGCTGGACACTCCCCCGTGGTGGGCGTAGATGCTTCCACAGCTTTGTCCTTTCTGCAGATACCTGACCACGCCCCCGTGTCCAGTGGGCACGGCCGCCCGTGGTCAGTCTTCTGTTTCTTGCTTTTGCTCTTGGGGATGCTGTCGAGGGGTCAGGAATGTCACGTTTATTCCTTTTCTTTGTATTTATGTTGGTTTTTGCTGCATATTTGTTCCTTTTGCTCGTTTAAGCTCATTTGGTCCTGTAAATTAAAAAGGAAGACAAAAGCACACTTTTTTCAACAGTAGTACTAAAAAGGGTTAGTTTTATGCCTCATTTGATGTAATTTATATGTTGCATTTTGCACACATCAAACCCCCACCCCATCCTCCTTGTTGTAAGACCCTTACTATTATGTTTCGACTTTCGTATAGTTTACGACTATAAACATGTAATTATGGTTACAAATACACTGAAAAATAGGGATTTATTAAAACATTTTCGGATTTAAAACAATACAACATAATATGTATGAATTCGTCGTTTAAAATGACGACGAAACGATGTGCAGAAGCTTGTATCTTGATCGTGTTCGGTTCTACATTGAGCTTGATCGTCTTTCGGCATCCAAGGGTATACCTACATTTCATAAATCATGAAATGGTTAGTCATACGAGCTTAAAACGTGTTTAAATCAAGTCCGGATACGAAAACGGATAAGAAAACCAAGTTTGCCAGTAACGGGGTCTCTCGCGGACCGCGAGAGACTTAGTTATCTTTGTCGCGGGCCGCGACAATCCTCACGCGCCGCGACGTCGTTTGCTGCTACCTGTCGCTTGACGCGACGACCGCTTTTCGACAGAAAGTTTGTAAGATTTGAGCTGTAAGTTCCCAGCTCTATTTACCCAAACTTGTTATGCCCAAAAAGTTGCATAACTTCCAATTTACCTATCCGTTTTACGATTCGTTTCTTCCTACGTGTTCGTAATTTAATTCTCCATCATATGGAGTTATAACCCGACATCTAAACTCATAAGATATTGGATTTCAAGCCCTCGGCTTGAAATTACTTTATAAAGACTTTTGACCCCGTTTAAGTTTTAAACCACCAACTTGTTACTAAATAATCAAATTACATACACCAATGTATTTAACTCAAAATCCTTAGCTCAGGTTTGTAATTTTTTTTATGAATTACGCGTCTAGTACACAAGTGTAACAACCCTCAAATAAGTCCCACAATAATCCGTAATCGTAATCCCAAACACGTACGATGAAATTCTGTTTCAAAAATTAAATAAAAACGAATTTTTCTTTTGCCGCGGGTCGCGACCAACGAAAAAAGATCTCTCGTGAGGCGTGAGAAACTTGTTTCTATCCGGACACGTTGAGGGAAACGTGTCGTCACACGTGTCAAGACCGCACCATGACTCAGCATACCCTAAACCGCCCTACGGTTCCTCGCGGGCCGCGAAGGAAGAAGAAGAAACTCTCGCGGGGCGCGAGAGACTTCTGTTTCAGCTATAAATAGAACGAGCTCTGCACATTTCAATTCGTTCAATTCATTTCTTTCTCTCAGCCTTTATTATAACAAAATAGTAGCTCGGTATTATACTCTAAAACCCGAAACTCTGCCCGTTATTAGGGTAATAACTCTAATCACCGGTACGATACTTTATCCGATCAATTGAAACCGATCCAATGAATGTTTAAGTGCTGCCCGTATACGGCTATACTTTGTCATTCATCGTGAGGGTTTTGATTTCATGATTATCGTTAAAGTTGAATTGGGTTAATACACTAATACGAGTTCCATTGTATCTAGAATTAGAACTCATAACCAGGAAGCTATTAAACTAGAATACTTAGCGATTAAGTAAACTTAATAGTTAAGTAAAACTTAGCGATTAAGAAACTTAATAGATAAGTAAACTTAACAGCTAAGTAAGATTAATTAATCAGCTAAGTAAGATTAATTAAGCTAGGGGTGTTCATGAGCCGATCCGATCCGATCGAGGGTCTGCTCGTGCTCGGATTGAATTACAACCGATCTGATCGGATCGAATTTGCAAAACCGAGCACAAAAGTGATGCTCATGCTCGGATTGAATTTGAATCGATCGGATCGTTTTCGCTCGGTTTCGCTAGGTTTTTATCAAATCCTAACTAAAATTGAGCGGATCGTATTCGCTCGATTGAATTATAATGCTGCGTTCAACAAAAATAAATCCTAATATAATTAAAACATGTCCAACACTTTACTAACAAAAGCAATACATAACTAAAATCATGATTCTTAAAATGTTCTTAACAATATCAAGAAGTACAAAATAAAGTGCGAAATACAAATTGTCATTTAGTTCAAAAGCTATAAACATCTTCTTTAAGCTTGATCACCTCCATCCACAAAATTCAAATTCAAAGCCATAAACTTCTTCTTTAAGCGAAATACAAATTGTCATTTTGGGCTTTTAATCTTTAAAATCTATAATATATATATTATTAAAAATAATTAGAACGAAACTGAGCGAGCGGACCTTTGCTCATGCTTGGCTTGGATTGAATTTGAATCGAACCGATCCGAGCGGCTCATTTACAAACTGAGCGGGAATCGAACGAGCATTTTTCGAGCGATCGTCGATCGATCCTCGATCGTCGAGCATTTTGGACAGCCCTAAATTAAGCTAAGTAAGATTAATTAATCAATTAGGTAAGATTAATTAAGCTAAGTAAGATTAATTAATCAGCTAAGTAAGATTAATTAAGCTAAATAAGATTAATTAACTAAATTAAACACCTAAATAAATATACATGAAAATAGATATATATGAGGTAGATAATATCTAAGGAAGGTGTAAGAGGATATATATGTGGGTAGGAAGCTTCCTAGAAAATGTATAGTTAACTTCCTAGAAAGTACAAAGGAAACTTCCTAGAAATTTCATACTCCTTACCAATAAATAGGAAGCTTAGAATTCATTTTTCTTTGCTCATTTCTTCTATTCTTCTCTCTATACGTTGGTGTTCTAACCAATAATCACCTATACGATATTCTTTCTGATTGATTCGGGAACCAACTAACGAATGCCAAAGTGTTGTCTAAATATGACTATACTTTGTTAATTTCGTTAAGGTTCTGATCCCGTGACCATCGTTAGGTTTGATATGGTTTTACACTAATACGTATTCCACTCTGTTAAACTAAATGTTTAACTATCAGAAAACTCCGCTCCATAACATACTATCAAACAAGATGTTTAATCATCAGAAGATTCAGAACTATGAAGTAGATGCTTAATTATCAGAAGGCATAGAATCAAGAGACTTGTTAAATCAAGACTGCATGCTTATAATGTGAGTCATTCCGTTTTTATTAAACTATTGTAAAACCCTAAATGTTTTCCAGTTATAATTACAGGGATTAAGTCTTTGCGTATCTTTAATTACTGGCAGTAAGTGGGGTATTGTGCACATTACTTCTGTTTTATCACTCTTAGTTGGGCGAGCCTAATTAGTGATATACGTCACTATTGGGTGACAGGACCCTATAGTGATATGACCACAGTCATAGATTCAGTCGAGTGACAACTGGACCAGCTAATTATAAGATAGGGGCAATTGTTACTGCTCTTAATACTGTAAATTATAACAATGTGTCTTTTGTACAAATTGAATGTACTCACCAGTATTTCCTGCTGACAAAATCTTTTTAAAACGCGTTTCAGGTGATTACAGTAGATTGGAAGAAGAGTTGGATACGGCACCAAAAGGCTTACAGAAGTGGCTCATTTTATCAATTAAATTAAATGAAGAAAAGTTGTTTTATGTATTCGAGCTTATCCCATATTAAAGCTACTTTTGCAAAACATGGGTTTATCCCATCTATTTAATAAATAAAATACGGTGTTTCAAAACTCTGATATTTTTCCTAACTTACGGTCCTGATGAAATTTTCTACTGCAATACTTTTCAAAATAAACCTCCAGTACCACTTGGCTGGCTCGCGGCTCCCGCTCCCGTCCAGGGTGGGGTCGGGGGTCGTGACAGAAGTGGTATCAGAGCCATTTTTTTAAGAAATTAGGTGTTGTAATAATACCTAAGTTTAAACGAAGAGTTAGGAAATATATATTATTTGGTAGGACCCAGGATAGTATTTAGACTTGAACTTAAGAAAGATACCTTAATATAAGCTTCAATAGAAGCTAATTACTTATATAGGTATAACATGGTATGCCGTAAGAATGATGACTAGAACATTTCAAGTACGATAAATAAGCAATAACATTTTATCAATGTTATTTCTTGTTTATTGGTACTACTTGGTTCTATAATATGATCCGTCATGTGAATACAAATTTCTTTGATTCTTGATGAAAGCCTTAATAAAAGAGGCACTTTTAAAATCTTGATTTGAGAAAATCTATTTATGGGAAATACAATGATTATTACCTCTCCGGCGAGAACCGGGTAAGATGGGGTTACCTCTCCGGCGAGAACCGGGTAAGAAGGGGTATAATATGTCAAACCAGTGACATAATTCCCTAAATAATATCATGACCTGATGTCTGACCTGTTTTTGAAAATATGAATCTGTTAAATACATTGACCCTATGAATGGTATGTATATTATGATTATATAGATATGTATATCTATAAGGAAATCCAAAAACCATAACAAGTGAAATAAATTACGAGCATGTGTTTCAATGATAAATCTAGATTTCTTTATCAAGAATCTCTCACATATATCTATAATTCCGATATCAAACATTATTTCGTTTGATCATCTGTCTCGTAACTCGTGCAACAAGATAAACGACAGGAACCCTTTAAGTTGGGACGCCATCGAAAGTATAAGAATTTCCAATGCGTTACCCTAGACTATTAACCCAAGTAGTAAACGTGTAAAGTTGTGCTAGTGCACCAGAATACACATGAAAATTAAACTACACGACAGCAGACATCGAAGTATATCACATACGACTTTCGAAGCAAAGCCTTTGGAAAACAAGATGGGGCACGACAACAACGATGCTAATCCTGCCAGTGGGAGAACTTCTTATTGAAAAGCAACACTTTGCCACGTGATCCTACAAACAACATGAATCTCGCTGAGGTACGTTAGAACAAGATTTCACAACAATCGGTGCATAGCCTAATCATACTCATAATTATTGGCGCTGCAAAAGAAGTCACATACCTTTGCAATCCCCCTATTTCATTTATGACAAATACGCAATGTTTGACATTCCATGGTAATATCACTTAACTACGGTTATCACACGAAATTCCAAGTAAAGTTCTTAAATTTCTTTTGTTGAAATTCTGACTTCTGCATATAGTGAGTAAACTTTTGTATTTCTACTCCCCCTATTGGTCATCATACCATGAGGATTTCTTTCATAAATAGTGAATATTTATTCATTTCATTTCTTGGTAAATCCACCCATTAGAGGGCTTCACTCCAAATTGTTGTTTTATCAAAGCTCAAATATCGTTTCACTATACTTGATCTTTGTATTGTGATCTAGATAAACCGCATTATTGTAAAGCGATAACTCTTTGATATCGATTTGATGAATCTCTTTTTCGATTTTCTTTTAAGTAGCACACATGGTTTTTGTTGTGACCATGTCGGAACTTTCTTATTAATACATGAACTCGTTGTGTTTAAATCAAGTTCAATTGTTTGAACTTGCTCGCAATACGTATTCAATTCAAGGTCCCATATAATGGATTAAGGCCATCATATTCGAAATAATCCCAACAAGCACTTCATTTGTTTTAAACCATAACATGCTTATTTGGTCTTCGACTTCATTGAATCGTTTCTTTGATCCCGATCACCTTGTGGTGACGTTTTCACAAATTTGAAGCTTGCACTTATCTCATTTGTACATATCATGTATGGATTTAATTATTTATTTATTTATATTAAATCCGCTTTGTTGGTTTATCGTATTGAAGCAATCTTAACACAATCGTGTGTTAAGAAAATGGTACACAAATTCATATCACATTTCAGTGTATCTCTTAACAATTCTTACAACATCGATCGAGCATTTTGTGATATTTATTGCTTTATCATCTTCGATCGAAAAACATTATTCAATTGCTTCATTTTCAATCGAAAATCCTACTAGGTTTGTTTGAAACAAACATTCGGATTGACTTCGTTGAGCTTTCATTTGATTCCAAACACGGTAAACTGGTTCGGTCACCGCTATTATTACTACGACACCTTGTGGCGTCGATATAAACTTGTAACTTGAGCTAATCCATATATACCTTTCACTTGACTCATCCTTGAAAGTGGTCTTAATACAACTTTGTGTTAAGTCTATCATACACTAAACTTTGTTGTATTTCGGGGTATCTTTGTAATTCAATAATGTCAACACACTGATTTTTCCTATTGTTATGATTCGATAGTTGACACATCATCTTCGTACTCATATTCAGTCTAGCTTATTGATTCTAAATCTTTCTTTTGATCTGATCCATGTAAACTTAGTCATTCTAATGATTATATCATTACACTTCGTCCAATTAATACCGATTTTTGGAAATTATTCAGTTGAACCACTGGGTTCTATTTTTTGCAAACTGTTCTCGTATTCACAAAATTTAAACATATTGTGATTCAAGTACAATGTCATTTAACGCGTGACATAACTCGGAAATGACATCATGACCTAAATCTCGAGGACGAGATTTAAAACAAGGTGGGGAGGATGTAACAACCCTCAAATAAGTCCCACAATAATCCGTAATCATAATCCCAAACACATACGATGAAATTCCGTTTAAAAAATCAAATAAAAATGAATTTTTGTTCTATCGCGGGCCGCGACCAACGAAGAAAGATCTCTCACGGGGCGCGAGAAACTTGTTTCTATCCGGACACGTTGAGGGACACGTGTCGTCACACGTGTTAAGACCACACCATGACTCAGCATACCCTAAACTGCCCTACAGTTCCTCGCGGGCCGTGAAGGAAGAAGAAGAAGAAACTCTCGCGGGGCACGAGAGACTTCTGTTTCAGCTATAAATAGAACGAGCTCTGCACATTTCAATTCGTTCAATTCTTTTCTTTCTCTCAGCCTCTATTATTACAAAATAGTAGCTCGGTATTATACTCTATAACCCGAAACTCTGTCTGTTATTAGGGTAATAACTCTAATCACAGGTACGATACTTTATCCGATCAATTGAAACCGATCCAATGAATGTTTAAGTGCTGCCCGTATACGGTTATACTTTGTCATTCATCGTGAGGGTTTTGATTTCGTGATTATCGTTAAAGTTGAATTGGGTTAATACACTAATACGAGTTCCATTGTATCTAGAATTAGAACTCATAACCAGGAAGCTATTGAACTAGAATACTTAGCGATTAAGTAAACTTAATAGTTAAGTAAAACTTAGCGATTAAGAAACTTAATAGCTAAGTAAGATTAATTAAGCTAAGTAAGATTAATTAAGCTAAATAAGATTAATTAACTAAATTTAACACCTAAATAGATATACATGAAAATAGATATATATGAGGTAGATAATATCTAAGGAAGGTGCAAGGAAGGTGTAAGAGGATATATATGTGGGTAGGAAGCTTCCTAGAAAATGTATAGTTAACTTCTTAGAAAGTACAAAGGAAACTTCCTAGAAATTTCATACTCCTTACCTATAAATAGGAAGCTTAGAATTCATTTTTCTTTGCTCATTTCTTCTATTCTTCTCTCTATACGTTGGTGTTCTAACCAATAATCACCGATACGATATTCTTTCCGATCGATTCGGGAACCAACTAACGAATGCCAAAGTGCTGTCTAAATAAGACTATACTTTGTGAATTTCGTTAAGGTTCTGATCTCGTGACCATCGTTAGTTTTGATACGGTTTTACACTAATACGTATTCCACTCTGTTAAAATGTTTAACTATCAGAAAACTCTGCTCCATAACATACTATCAAACAAGATGTTTAATCATCAGAAGATTCTGAACTATAAAGTAGATGCTTAATTATCAGAAGGCATAGAATCAAGAGACTTGTTAAATCAAGACGGCATGCTTATAATGTGAGTCATTCTGTTTTTATCAAACTATTGTAAAACCCTAAATGTTTTCCAGTTATAATTACAGGGATAAAGTCTTTGCGTATCTTTAATTACTGGCAGTAAGTGGGGTATTGTGCCCATTACTGCTGTTTTATCACTCTTAGGTGGGCGAGCCTTGTGACAACTGGCATAAACCGGTAATTTCCGTACACTTTAATTATTATTTATTGACTGCAATTATGTGCTTAATTGTCAGCAATGTCTGAACACGTGATTAAACAAGTGAATTCATGCACGTTGTATACTACAAAATATTGCTTTATGCATAAACGAGAGCGTTGCGTCAGAAATACTAGTAAACTCACCGGTAAGACACACTGTGTCAACAGAACTGCAGAAGGCAGTCAGACATTAGAATTGAGGCCTAGGTGTAGGTCCAACGACAAGAATACATTAAAACCCAAGAATACATACAAGGGTTTAATATATATATACTCTCCGGAAGCAAAAATAAGCACTAAAAAGCACCCGAAACGCACTTTAAGTGCAAGATTTTGTATAATTCAGCAATAATTCAACCTTTAGCACACGAACATTATACAGAAAATATAATTTTTTTCAGTCAGAGTATTTCCCTAAGTGTCGGGAATCGAAAGTGTTACAAAAAGATACTTATTAGACAGTAAAAGGTGCAATTTAGCACTTTAACGAATCGGTATGTAACCGAACAATCGGATATTACCCGGAACACCAAAATAATGCTAGAAGCATTGTTTTTATTTTTCTAAGCTAGTTAGGGTCCCCGAACACCCTAACACACTTCACATTATATAACATACTTAACACACTAAATCTAACATTTAACAAGTAACTAGATATGGTAACTAACAATTGAAATGCAACCAATACCCCCCCCCCCCCTTATGTTGGACGGTTGGGAGACCAAAATCCCTCATGGGATTTCTTTATTATATTATATTAGATGATGTTGGCACTTTGTGGACACAATATACACTAGTTAAAAGGTTAGGATGGATATAAGTTAGCACCATGGGTTCTTAACTCCTCATTCTTTCACACACCAACACACACACTTCCTCCCTTCCTCTCTTGCTTGGTCACGGCCGAGAACAACCCCACCAACATCACCATCATTCGATCATCTTCATACAATTCCAAGCATACTCAAGGGTGCTAGAAGGTGCATAGTGAAGCTAGGAGCTTTCGAAAGTTCAAGAACCACTCTTACTTGCTTTTATCCACCTCATTTGCACTCTTGAACTTCCCTAGCCTTGTGCTAGTAGTAAGTGCTTCAAATCCTCATCTTGTTCATGTTTTTGGTGGTTAATAGTAGATGTAATGGTTAAAACTCAAGAACACACAAGATCAAAACTAAAAGTCTTGAAAGAAAGATAAACTAGTTGGATAAAGAGTAGATATGTGTGTAAATCTTGTGAAACTTGTCTAGTTGAGATTATTTGATGTTGTTTGTCATTAAAAGTGGGATGGATCATCATCTACGCATACTAGATCATGTTCAAGAACATGAACTAGTAGTATGTTAAGTGTTAGAAATATAAAAGATGATGAAATCATCCACCATGAACTTGGAACTTGTGTAAACATAATTTTCCTTGTAAAATAAGACTCTAAACATGTAGATCTAAAGATCTACAAGTGGTTTTTCGGAAGAACCAAGCGGAAAATGCTAGTTTTGTTAAAACCCGGACCTTATTTAAATTAAAAGCATTTTAGTAAATAAACAAGTGTATAGACACTTGTGTAACAAGGGAGTTCTACAATGAAATATTTTTGTAAACCTTGACTAGAAGTTGTGAAACTTCATATTCCTTAAAAATAAAGTTTTTAAGAA
Source organism: Helianthus tuberosus (assembly GCA_030545235.1). Classification (NCBI taxonomy): domain Eukaryota; kingdom Viridiplantae; phylum Streptophyta; class Magnoliopsida; order Asterales; family Asteraceae; genus Helianthus; species Helianthus tuberosus. Next base: position 108,419,617 of record CM060449.1, read on the forward strand.
ATTAAACTTATTTTTAAAGATAACAAGACTTACTAAATGTGCTAGTAAGTTACTACACATTTTTTGTAAATATTCAAGTTCATGAAATGGAGAAATTAGTGATTATTGTTGATGATTATTGTTGATAATTGTTGTTGACGATTTAAAAGAAAATAAACACATGTTTTGAAAACATGGGAAACCTCAATTTTTAGGGGAAACTCTGTTAAATTTTTTATAAATTTTGACACTTAGAAAAATATAAGTTTTTGAGAAACTTATTCCCTAAAAATGTATTTAAAAGTATTACCAATGTTTCCCTGATTTTTGGTGATAAGAAATGAGGATTTCTTCAAGAATAAAAATGGATATAAGTATGTATATTTTTTTTTAGAGAAAAATATATATTATTTGATCACCAACTTTTGTGCTAAGTGTATATAGTATGTGTTATACGTGCTAGTGTATTAAGACTTAAAAATACACTAAATACTCATGATAAGTATAAACATAAAAATACACATACAACATACAAGATACATAATTCGGGTGCAAAGTGCAAAAACACAAGATACTTGTATTAATTTTTGAGAAAAATAATATAAGTGAGATACTTAGTTAAAAATATAAAATATTTTTAACACAAGAATATATACACAAAAGAAAGTGACTGTACTTGTGCGACGCAAGTCTAGTGACTGTACTTGTGCGACGCAAGTCTAGTGACTAACGTTAAGAAAACGCGTATAGGTTACGACGTTATTTAAGCAAATCCGGTGAAGTTTACGACGCTAGGAACGCAAAGTTGTGAGTTCATGCTCCCCCTTTTCTTTAACTGTTTTCAGTTTTTATAACTTCGGGGGTGAAATACATGTACAAATGTACAATATTTATAATTGGTATGATATAAATATAAGAAGCACACTTGGTGAGAACGAGAATCAAGTGTGATGAAATATAAGAATACAAGAAGTACACTTGGTGAGAACGAGAACCAAGTGTGACGAAATATAAGATAATAAGAAACGCACTTGGTGAGGACGAGAACCAAGTAGGATGCGTTATGAGAAATGATAATAAGAAACGCGCTTGGTGAGGACGAGAACCAAGTAGGATGCGTTATGAGAATTGATAACAAGAAACGCGCTTGGTGAGGACGAGAACCAAGTAGGATGCGTTATGAGAAATAGTGTCACGAATAGGGTACATAAGCACCATTAATCAACAATATACCTAGACCGCAGAACAAAAAGGTTAGATCTAACGGGTGCCTGGCAGCCACACTCTCGGTGAGGGCGAGAATCGAGTAGTGCTTTTGTGTCTCAGAATATACCAATTAAATGCCTTAGGTTTGGTGACTTCCTATGTCGTGTCACATGTTAATGGCTTTGCAACCCATTAACAATCCTGAAACTTACAGGAATACTTTATTTACATAAAAGTCATACCATACTAAAAATTGATGAATACTTGAGTACGTGGGGTACTCAAGAAAAGATTGAATTATACTTGAGTACGTGGGGTACTCAAGAAGAAATTGAATTATACTTGAAGTACGTGGGGTACTCAAGAAAAATGGGAATTATACTTGAGTACGTGAGGTACTCAAGAAGAAATTGAATTATACATGAGTACGTGGTGTACACATGAAACTGGATTTATATATGAAAACTTGATTTATTCTCAAACTATGTTTTCATACAAAGTATACAAACGTGAAATACAAAACTGCATGAATTCACACCAACATTATGTTGACGTTTTTCCAAAACTCACCTGTATTTCAGGTAACTAGGATGGATGTGCGCGCGGTCTCGCTTATGCTTGTGGATGTCGCTATTGTTTATCTTTAAATAAAGTTGTAAACTTTTTAAGACAATGTTTTATGCGACTTAGCGATGTAAACGCTAAACTTATGTTTTCAAATTATGGTATTTGATGTTTTTACGAGCATATAGTATGTTTACCTTTCGTATGCAATGAGAACCTTTCATGATCACACCTTGTGCTTCCGCCGCAGAAAGGGGTGTGACAAGCCTAATTTGTGATATACGTCACTATTGGGTGACAGGACCCAATAGTGATATGACCACAGTCATAGATCCGGTCGAGTGACAACAGGATCAGCTAATCATAACTTTATAAGATAGGGACAATTGTAATCGCTCTTAATACTGTAAATTATAACAATGTGTCTTTTGTACAAATTGAATGTACTCACCAGTATTTCCTGCTGACAAAACCTTTTTAAAACGCGTTTCAGGTGATTACAGTAGATTGGAATAAGAGTCGGATACGGCACCAAAAGGCTTACAAAAGTGGCTCATTTTATCAATTAAATTAAATTAAGAAAAGTTGTTTTATGTATTCGAGTTTATCCCATATTAAAACTACCTTTGCAAAACATGGGTTTATCCTATCTATTTAATAAATAAAATCCGGTGTTTCAAAACTCTGATATTTTTCCTAACTCGCAGTCCTGCTGAAATTTCCCGCTGCAATACTTTTCAAAATAAACCACCGGTACCACTTGGCTAGCTTGCGGCTCCCGCTCCCGTCCAGGGTGGGGTCAGGGGTCGTGACAACAAGCAATGCACATAAATCCGTTTTGACCCGTTTAGGGGATCTTTATGCATTTAAGCATCAACTCGCTCTTCTCCCTTCACACCTCGCATTCCCATATCTAAATAACTACTTATAATCCACCACAACTATTTTTGTGGTGGATTTAACATAATGAACCCATTAGAATTTTACCCTTCGGTTAGTCATTTTACGCAAATGACCCATTCTTAGGCATTTGACCCACGAAAGTTTATGCCTATTACTATTATGTGTATCTAAGGATTTTATAATCATAATACAAGTTCCTAAACAACCCACGAGGGTCGTTTGCCTGATTTACCCATCAAGGGCGTTTTGGTCAATTTTAGTACCTCATTTTACGATGAAGGATTTTCACTAAATATTTGACCAGAATCGCACGTTTACTGTAATCTTATTTATACGTACCTGGCTCGGATCAACATATTGACCCGTTTTAATACCTTGTCGCAATAATTGCTAATTCATAGCATCCCTAATTCATAAGTCGTTTTATCCTATGAGCATAAGATTCGACAAACACTTATTAGTCGTTAATTGTCAAATGGTATCAACATTACCATTTGACCCGTTTGGTCTAAACGACCAAATATTTTGCGCTTGTAATTGAATGGTATTTATTTACCATTTCGTTAAGTAACTCATTTCAGATTTTTCACCAGTTAGTTAGGTCTCTTAAATCCGTTTCTTACGCATTTACCCAACATGGCTTATGCCATTTGGTGTCGTTTTAAACTTCAACTTTGATCCATTTGTACTTGGCTAAATCGCCGTTTTACAATTCTTATTCATTTAGGTTTACTTATAATGTGGTCGTTCGAGAACTCATTTTATCTTAGTCTTTTCATGACTAATTTACCGTTTCACCCCTTTTTACCATTAAACATTGTTTTATCATTTATACTAGTTCCGACCCGTATTATTTCGCGTCGGAAACCATATCTTGAATATTATCTTTACCGTATTTCTAACTTATAGAATAAACACGTATTCTACAAAAAAGGTGTAAGTTTCACTTACCTTGCATTCGATTATGCCCTTCCCGCGTATTTGATCTGTTTGACCCGCTTCCTCCCCAAGCTTCCACCTAGCTTGTTAAGCGTCAAACTATCATTCATCATTCACAAGGTGGTTAGATTAATCATAATTTAATACGATTATTCCACCTTATGCATTTTATATCAAAATTATCATTCATTGTATTATAGGTCAGTTTGATTTTTTAAAAGTCAAATGTCCATTAGTATATGAAATGCACAATCAAGTTCATCAACTAGTTTAGGCATTCCTTAATTACCCGGTAGGCGTTATCTTTAGGCCACCATTTTAACCAAAGTTCTAACCGAGGTTATTACATTTCCAACACTTTAAGTCGTTCAAGCGATTATCATGACTAATTTATTCATTCATTTCGCAAGAACTAAGGGTTCTCATCTATAAGTGAGACCCGTTTCATCGTATCACTAGCATTCACCCGAACACCTAATATAATCAAGTTCTTCATATGAACTAGTATATAACACGATTTCATACATCTATTTACATGAACAAAATTACCAATTTCATCATAACATACAAAAACCCATTTCAAGTCATGTATGGGCATTCACTCGAACCTACAATTTGTTCAAGTATCTCGCTTCAACTATCAATTATGATGATTTTAAGCACAAATATATCATCATCTTAACTATTTAGTCAAAACCCACTTCCTAGTTTACTTGTTAATCACTTACAAGTAACATTACATCGAGTTCTTCATAATTTCATCATAACTAACGAAATTAAACATACATAAACATTCAATTTCAACTTTGGATCATAATCCAACAATCTATTTGCAAGTAACCTACTTATCTCAAAAATTCAACTTTAACCAATCTAGGTTTTATGACATACCTTATGATCCCCATGACTACGTGATAGTTTTTATCCATTCAAACTCGAATTGTTCTTCGATTCCTCCTTCAATTTTGAAGAATTGTTGAACTAGGGTTAACACCCCTTTGTTTTGTCTCCTGGTCGATCACACACACACACACACACACACTCTTAGTGTGTGTGTTGCGTTTTATTTCTTATTCTAATTAAAACAACTTTCCCTTCTTGGCCATATTAGTCCCTCTTGTTTCATTTATTATAAAGGAAGCTATAACTCATAGTTTATCATTTTAATTACCCATCGCTAACTAGGTTAATTATTCCTAGTTAACTTAGTGGTTCAAGGAGTTATTAACCCATTTTATTTTAAGTCCCGTTAACTCGGGCTTCTTATAAACTTTGTTTTCTCAAAAGCTTTTATTCTCTTTTTATTTAATATTAGGTCACAATTATTTAAATCCTAATATTTACCGGGTTAATTTTTTTTACCACTAATGGTATTTTACTCGTTCATTATTATTAACGCGGTTTGACTATCAAACCCGTTTTCGGGGTGTTACATTTGTTACGAGTTACGGTGTGTTTTCATTATGCAGGAGACGGATTAGAAGACGATCCGACCATCGATCGAGGAAAGAAGGGATTAACCCTACTCGACGAGACTTGTGGACTAACCTCTTGGTTAACCACTGTTTCATCATTGGCCCACCGCTATTCCTTTTAGCACACTTCTCTCTTCTTATTAACGATCATGTCTCATCACCAGAATCTTACCATGGGGGAACCTTTCGTCCCACCAAGTGCAGGGCAAACTAGGGAACACTCCCCCGAGCCAACCAATAGGCCATGTTGGCACATCTGCACACATGGGTAATCTCTCGGTGAATATGCCGGATATTCCCCACCTCGCACCAATTTTACCACTAGGAGCCGATCTTCACTCCTTGTACCTACAACAGCAGGCTCTCTTGAACACAGCCTACGCACATGCCTGCGTGGGCACGCAACATGCCGGAGGGCCTACACCGGCATCATTCACACCCGTGCCGCGTATTCTTCAATACAACGCGCTACCTCCAATACATCCCGCGTCGAGGGTTAGGCGCGCCGCGCATGGAGACTCGTATGTGAGTGTCCATACACTGCAAGAATGGGATTCAACCTATAGATTCTGGGCTAGGGCCTCTGCGCATCAGCGCCTAGGCCCACCCAGATAACACATGCGAGAATCGGCAAGTTTTCGCGGGTCCGAAATATTAAGCCGTCTTGGGCCGCATCCCAACGACGACACATACGACAGAAACGACCCCGATGATTATACATACTGCGGGGACTCCTAGACAGCTTATAGCCAGTCAGAAGACCAAGACGACTACACCCCGGCGCAACCCCGCACTACTTACGATTGTGCTGCAAAGCACGATTACAGGTCGGTTTATAGACCGAAATCCGCAGCCGGCAATTCCAAATTTGTCAAGGAGATTGTCTTGGCCCCACTCTCGAGGGCCAAAATTCCGCGCAGCGTGGGCAAGTACAGTGGGTTGTCAGATCCTAACAACCACATGTGCGTATTCAGCAGCGCCGACCTTGTCGGCGGCTGGTCGCACCCCCTGTGGTGCCATCTGTTTGTCCAAACCCTTACGGGAACCGCAAGGGCCTGGTTTGATTCTTTGCCAGTGGGCTTACTGGCATCATTCAAAGATTTGAAAGAAAAATTTCTTGCACATTTTAGCCAGCAGCGACGTCACGCTCGCGATATGTCTGACGTCATGAATATCTGGCGTGGAAATATGAAGGCTTGGAAGCCTTTGTTACCCGCTTCAATAAGGAGTGCCACGAGATCGGCAAGGTACCAGACGCACTTGCACACGCTCATTTCATCAAGACGGTAAAAAATGACAAAATGATAAAGACGATATCGGGCAAGGAAGGCTTGCCCAAGAAGTGGGACGACATCATGACGGCAGTCAAGACATACGCCCAAACATAGCGCTCTTTATGACCGAATACAAACAAAGATCGCACTTCTTTCGCAGAAGGGCAATCTTCTCGCCAAGAGCCCCGACGTAACAACAACAACAAGTGCAACAGGACCTCGTGGAACCGCGACCATGAGTCTAAATCGTACGATCCGTGTGGGTCCCAGCCGGACGCCAGATCGATGATTAATCCCTAGCGGGACCAAAGGGCACAAAAAAAGGAGACTCGGGAACGCAATTGGACTGAGCTTACCAAATCGCCAAGAGACGTTCTTCTCACGGAAGAATGGAACTTCAAACCTGCCGCGGCGATGAAATCCAAAAGAGGCCAGGACCTTACCCAGTATTGTGACTACCAGAAAGACAATGGTCACAATACGAACAATTGTTTCAGTATTCGGCTGGAGATTGAACGAGCCCTCAAAGAGGGAAGCTGCAACACCTGTTGCCACATGCGCAGAAGCAAACTAAGCGCATAACTCATCATGACGAGGGCACCTCCGAAAAAAAACTGAAATACATGGCAACCCACATGATCAGTGGCGGCCATAAACAACCGCGGAAGGCGGCTAAGAGGGGGCAAGACGACGACTGGCGTGATGAACAAGTCGTCTTCCCCCGTGTTCAAGGCGGACCGCGCGATAGGCGCGCCGTCATACTCACCGGCTGTTTGGCACATTACTGTACCGAGTGTCTCTTTATAGACCTAGGCAGTACCTCTGATATCATATAAGTTCAGATCTCAAATATAAAAAAAAAAGTTTTTTTTACTTTTAAGTTCAGATCAGATCTCACTCGCTAAAACCCTAAGACCAGTCACCACCATCATAGCTTAGCTCTTGAAACAGAGAGATGAGTGTTTTTGTTCTCCGCATAGGCTCGTCGGAAATGCGGCGGAGACATGTTCGCAGGAACCCTAATCCGGCCTTCACCGGTATGTGTTCACTTCATCTCTGGCTCTCGATCTCTCTTTAACACACAAACATGTGTGTATGTGTGTTGATATGGGTAAATAAAGAAAAGGAGTGTGGGTGAGTTTTATAGGGAAAGAGAGTATGTGCAAGTGGTGGTGGTGGTCGAGAAAGAGAAAGTGTTTAGAGAGAAGAGAGTCTTTTTAGAGAGAGAAATAGTATATTTGTTAAATTTAATTTTGTTTTATTTGTTAATTCTTTTTTTAAAAAAAGGTAAAAAGACTAAAATTCTCTTTTGTAATCTGATTTAATAAGGAAAATTAACTGGGTTAGGTGCCAAGGACATAACGTGTAAGATTTGGAAACATAAAGTGTAAAACTCGTAAATTTTAAAAACAAATGATACCGTCTGAAAAAAAAAGTATAAAGATAAAGGACAAATGTTATCAATTCACACAAAAAGTTATGTGTATTTAAAATCTTGAGATAAAAAATGAAGAGTTAAATGCTATTTTAGTCCATGTGGTTTGGGCCGTTTTGTCAGTTTAGTTCAAAGGTTTCATTTTTCGTCTGTGGGTCCAAAAAGGTTTCACCGTTGCCATTTTAGCCCACTGGGCAAACTTCATCCATTATTTATGTTAACGAGAAGGGCAATTCAGTCATTTTATATGGCCGAATTGCACTTCTAGTTAACAAAAATACATATAAAATGACCTAATTGCCCTTTTCGTTAACTGAAAAAATGGTTGAAGTTAACCCAATGGACTAAAATGGCAACGGCGAAACCTTTTTGGACCCACAGGCAAAAAAATGAAATTTTTGAACTAAACTGACAAAATGGCCCAAACCATAATGACTAAAATGGCATTTAACTCAAAAGTGAAAATGCTACACAACCTTTTCATCTGCCACATTAATTTGTGATTTTGCATTCTATTAATTGGAAAGGCAAGTTGATCTCTCACATGTGTGAATTAAAGATGTTTAGACAGTTGAGTTTATGTTTCGGCATAATGCATGTGACTATGTGCGTAGTGGCGGTGTTTGACCAAAAGTTTTAAGGGATCGTAAAGTCATGCGACCCAATTTTTTTTTCCTATCGTTATGTTTCGGGTCGGGCCGACTATTCGATTCGGGTTGGGTCAAATAATAATAGTTACAAATAAAACTAAAAAAATTTCATTCATTCAAAAGACTTGTTCTTACATATAAAAAAAACTAAATATTGTTTAACAAACAAAAGACCAATATATATATATAATGGTACGAGATAAATGAAACCTGGACGAAAAATTACAGCTCAGCCCGACGACCTTTAAGATCTAAAGTGTTAACAAGCTTTACTTTGATTTATATATGATATAAATATTTATGCAAAATAATTGAAGGGGCGATCCTATATAATTTTAAAATTTTCGGATGAAAAATCGGAAATTATACTTCTAACTGAAATATTGGAGGGGGCGGGTGCACCCCGGACACCTACTAACATACGCCCCTATATGTGCGGAAGAAATCATCAAGTGTCCAACTTGTATTGTGCCATTTTCATGGTGCATGTATTGTATTCAATGTTAAGTTGTTGGTTCAAACTTATTGAGTGAGTTATTGGAATTTCTCTCTATTATTCTAAAATTTAGTATTTCCCCACCAGTGAAGATTCAATAAATTTAATTTAATTACAGTTAATAAAGAAGTAACTAAGATAATACGCGTTATATTCAACCATAACCTTTTTCTTTAAAAAGACCTTTTGAACTATTATTCAAATACAAAAACAAAATAATAAGAAACTGATACCTATTGAACATATTGGGGCAACTAAAAGTCTAGTATGTCTTTTGTGAAACCTGGTGCAATACCAACGTGAAGGACCCGAACAGTCAATCTAGAATGTATAAGGGTGGTTTGGTTATCAACGCCGATTAGTGCATGTACTCCTTTGTCTTTCGGCTATCAACGCCACCACATGATGCATGATTAACCATCCCCCTCTTTTTAACGTTATTTTCATGAAAGTAGAAAAATAACGTTAAAATTAGTGCACTTTCACTTTTGCCCCTGAGCGGATATATACGTTATATGAGCGTACCGCAACCGGGACGTAAATTATTGTATTTGAAATGATCACGAATTTCATCCCAAGCAGAAGAAGGATTAAATGATAATCATTATGCACATCTTTGTAATTTCTGTAATAATCACTGAAGAGAAGAATAAAATAAGTTCATATATAACATTACATGAGAAAGCAAAGCAGTTTCGAGGGTTTGATCTCGGTAATTAAGAAACATAATCAGTGATAAGATTTAAGAATGGCGCCACAATAAGTACACATAACAGCTCTCCATGATTTCCAGTACAATGGCACAAGGCAGAACCTGGTGGAGGTCTTCATATCCGCCACGCTTGCTCCGCCCCCGCACCTAGAACAAACCCCTGCTGCAGGCTTGCTCCGCCTCACTTCCCGAGTTTGGTCCACCAGAAAACAAAAGCACACCATGTCTTATTGTTTTTTTTTTTTTTTTTTTTTTTTTTTTTTTTTTTTTTTTTTTTGTTGAGTTTCTGGAGTTGAAAATTTGTTGAAGAAATTGTCTTCAACGGCTGGGTATATATAGGCGTCAATCATTCTATCGTGGTACAATAATTTAATTACAACGTATACAAGTCAATATGTAGTTGTTATGGCTTCCTGTGTTTGGATTTATCTTTTTTATTTAACTCATACATTATACTTTGATATTATAATTTGTTGGTTTATAATAATACTAGTATTAAGCCTCTTGCGTTGCAGCGGTAGTCATAAAACTATGTTAAGTAGTAGCAATGCTATACCATTGTCAGCGACCACCAACACCAGAAAAGATCGTAAAAACAAAATAAATAAAAACGGGAAAAAATAACGCCGAGCGAAAAGCAGACGTAAAATCTTTGAATCACGCACGCTCGTTGCTGAGAAATTAAACTGAAACGTAAAACATAGAAAAAAAAACTAAGTCCATCCAGGACCCGCGTGTTGGACGAACTTGTCAAACGCAGAAAAATAGATGTGACGCGATGGGCCAGTCAAACGGGAAAAAATATACGAAAAAATGTTGAACCCCACACGCATATTGCGGTGCGTTAACTCAAAAAATTTAGAACGAAACGAAAAACTTGGGAAAGATGAAAAGTATGGTGGACCAAAATTGAAAATAAAAAAAGAGTTGAGATTAAATTGCAAAAGATGAAAAACTTTGGGTTAAAAGTAAAAAACAAAGGGTCTGAATTTCAAAATTGAAGTTATTTATTAATTTTAGAAAAAGATAAGGATAAAAATAAATGATATCTATGTATTGGTTATTAATTAATATTAATATTAAAAGAATTTATTAAACAAATATAAATAAAATTTATGAGGTTGAATGAAAGAATGTCAAGTTTGTATCTGTGAACCGTTTGTATCTGTGAACCGTTTGTATCTATGAACCGTTTGTATCTGTGAACCGTTTGTATCTGTGAACCGTTTGTATCTATGAACCGTTTGTATCTGTGAACCGTGTGAACCGTATTTGACCATACATAAACATTTCTACAATTGTTAAACATTACTTTGGTGGTTTGGTTTGATTAAGTGATTAAGTAACGATGCGTGTGTAATATGATACAAGCATGGTGGATACGCCGCTGGTACTTCCTATATATAAGTGTTTGTATGGTATTACATATCGTAGCGTTATTTGAATCATTTCAGTTTGAGACATATAACATTTTATACAAATAACATACTTTTCACAATACATTGTTTTACAAGCAACTTATCTTATACAAACTCATTTTACAATGGTTATTCATTTAACCATACATTATTCTCTTATTTATACATATCATCTGAGCTTATCGTTTTTCAAACGATTTACAAAACAAAGCAAATTACAAGGTTCATGACTAAACATTTTCTCAAACATAAGTCATGAAACCTATTTTCACAAAACCTATGTATCTCACAGGCATTTTTATGCTGACGTACCTATTTTCACATGTGTTTTTCAGGAGCTGTTGCATAAGATGATCAAGATACACACAGGCAGACTTGGGCTTTAGTGACAATAAAAGATGCAAGACTAGTTAATTATGTTGTATTTCTTTGTTTGTTAAGACATTGTAACACTTTTAATCAATAAAACGAAACTTCAATTGCCATGGATTTGAAACAATTAATTATGTTACAACACTCCCCGACATTTCCGCCACGTTTTGTATGTTCTACGTGGTCGGGGTGTGACATGAGAATCCCTCAATAAATCGTCGATAATAGCCCGCCAATCCGAGGAAAGAACGGACTTCAGTAGGGTTCTTAGGTGTAATCCAACTCTTAACGGCTTCAATTTCCGTGGGATCGACGTGAATACCCTGACTATTTACAATGTGACCCAGAAACTGAACCTCCTCCAGCCAAAATTCACACTTGGAGATCTTGGCATAGAGTCGCTTCCCCTAGAGTAGCTCGAGAACCAAACGTAGATGCTGCACGTGTTCGGTCTTTGACTTGGAATAGATCAAGACATCGTCGATGAACACGATGACGAAACGGTCGAGATATGGTTTACACACGCGATTCATCAGATCCATGAAAACCGCGGGTGCGTTGGTTAAACCAAATGGCATAACAACGAATTCATAATGGCCATAAGGAGTGCGAAACGCGGTTTTGGGTATATCATCCTCCTGAATGCTTAGTTGATGATAGCCTGAGCGTAGATCGATCTTCGAGAAACATGTAGCACCTTGTAGCTGATCAAACAAATCATTGATACGAGGCAGGGGATAGCGGTTCTTGATAGTTAACTTATTGAATTCTCGATAGTCGATGCACATCCTGAACGACCCATCCTTCTTTTTAACGAAGAGGACTGGCGCGCCCCAAGGAGAGGTGCTTGGGCGAATGAAGCCTTTCTCAAGTAATTCCTGGAGTTGACTCGAGAGTTCACGCATTTCGGACAGTGCGAGTCGGTAAGGAGCTTTGGCAACAGGGTTGGCTCCAGGAATGAGGTCGATACGAAAGTCGATATCACGACTTGGTGGTAGTCCGGGAAGATCCTCAGGAAAGACGTTAGGAAATTCTCGAACCACTGGGACATTGTTTACACCGGGTCTTCCTTTCTTTTCCTTCTCCGCTACCACAATGTTAGCCAAGAAAGCCCTGTATTCCTTGCGGAGATACTTGCTAGCTTGGACACATGACATGAGTTTGAGACCTTTCGAAGCAGTTTCTCCATAGACACACAATAAATCACCATTCGCGAGCGAGAATCGAATCATCTTATCGAAGCACAGAACTTCAGCATGGTTTTCGCGAAGAAAGTCCATGCCTATTATGACGTCAAAACTTCCGAGTTGCATCAGAATGAGGTCGATTGGGAAGATGTGATTGTTGAGCTCAAGAGTACAATCACGGAGGACAGAATTAACGGCGACAGTTCTTCTGGTAGCAACTTCAACATCAAACGTCGAGGAGAGTTGGGAGCGCTTACGACTAAGGATCTTTTTGAATTTAAACGACACAAAGCAATTATCGGCTCCAGTATCAAACAAACACGATGCATAAATACCATTCACAAGGAACGTGTCACACCCTGGCTTTTACGGAAGCGTGGGTTTATTTGGTGTGACTTCTTAATACCATAGCACAATCATAACAGTGCTATATGAAAATAAAACACATGATAGTCATCCATTCATTACGTTTTAAAAGTTACCACAACATTATTGTTTTAAAAGTCGACACATAAAACAAGTTACAACCATTACATATTAAAACGTGTTCACATGACACCACAAAAGACTTGAAAAAGAAACCATGGTTTAGAGACGTGTAACCCGTCCAGGCAAGGGTCACACCTCCTAAACCCGGATGACATCATTATTCACTACGCAGCTTGACATGATTGCACACATCGCCAGATCCACTAATTTCCTGAAATACATGTAGTTTGAAAAATCAACAAAAGTTGAGCGAGTTCATGTAAAAGTGAGTATGTTTATAAATCGTTAAAGTACGTCCCAGTGTAAAAATGTTCCTGGTATGTAGCAATTAAGGAAAAAGAGATCACCACTGGGTTGCAAAGCCACTGGTATGTGTGAAGTGATGCAGGAAAACTCAAACCTAGCAAATTTGTACCGGGCCTCGGCTATAAGACACAGTCATCTCTATGGGTCACCCTGACCTCACGGGTGTGGGCTTGCTACACCCAAATAGATCTGTCACTCTTGTGTCCCTCGGTCCTAACAACGAGGATTAATGGCTTTAAGCGTTGTACCCACCACTCACATGATCTGAACGTCCCAACCCTCCTTAAGCTAACCATACCATGTATAAAAATGTCCTAAATAATTGTAACATGCATTTCACCCCCGAAGTTATAAAACTGAAAACAGTTAAGAGAAAAGGGGGACATGAACTCACTGAAGTGCGTATCCTGTAACGTCAACCTGAAACTCGATCTGCTGCGCGACGACCTACACGTACTAATGTCTATTAGACGAATGGCGTGCCGTGGCTTAGGGTTTAGTGTTTTGAGTTGCGTTACTTTGATATTATACTTGTCAAAATAATAATAATTATTTTAACTTAACTTTAGTCTTTAGGAAAATTAGTTAGGCAACTATTTCGTATCTACACTTCTCAAGTATTTATATGTGTATTTTCCTTCCCAAGGATGGGGGTATTTATATATGTACATTTGTAATTCCGAAAAATATATTTTAAGTCCCACTTAGAAAAATATATTTTAATCACTTGTCTAAAACATCTTAATTCCAAAATATATATATATATTTTCCCAAAAATATTATATTTTACTTCATAAATTTTCCAAAATAATATTTTTACCCAAAAACGTACATACAAGAGTATTTTTCCGAAATACTATATAAATGACGTTCTTAGCGCTTCGTAATACCACAATACTTGCGTAACTTAAATATTATTATTTTGGAGACGTAATATCATGGTATACATAAGTTATATTATTTTTCCCTAACAATAATATAACTAGTCCTCAGAATAAACATATAATCATACAAGAGTTTTTATGTAAAATATATATTCTACATATACATATTTATCAAACTTTATTTACGAAAGTCAACCTCCGACACTTATAGTTTGTTACAAAAATATGGCGAAGTTTATAGTCGAAACACAAGTCATAAAATATACTTGTAATATTGGTTTGGAAAAATAAATTTTCTAAGTCTTGGGATTTTTAGAAAATTTCGCCAGAGTTTCCCCTAAAAACGGGAGTGTCCATGCTAATAAGCATATCGTTTTCTTTTTGAAATCAATCAACAATTACCAATAATCAATTCTTACTTTACCAAGAGCAAAAATATATGCGTTACACTCTAGTCATGAACTTGACATATTTCGAAAGCGCGTAGTAACTTGGTAAGACTTTTAGTGGACTTAGTTACCTTTCGAAACGTATTTATTTCTTTAAAAATCATTCTCACAAAATGATTTAGTGTTTACAACTTACAATTAATTTTTACAAAAAATTAACTCTTGAACTCTTCTTGTAAATAAACGCTCTTACACTTATTTTGCTTCTAAAAATAATGTAAGTATATGTAAAGTTATGATTTTCCAAAACCGCTTCTCTAACTTGGTTTATTACAAAAATCATTTGTAAACTCTTAGATTTACAAACTCATCAACTTACTAGTTAATTTATTTTATGTAAAAAAAATCATTTCATCAAGTTCATGTCTTACTAGAAAGTGGTTATTTATGTAATACATAGCCATTCTCTAATCTTGTTAAATCATGTTATTAGATATTATTTAACAAGATTCATAAGATGATTATCACACAACCAAAAATCATCACAAGTTTAACAAACCAGCTTTAACCCGCTTGTCGTTGATTTCGGCGGCAAGCATGTAAGTTTCTTCGATCGTTGCGGTCTTTGCGGCATGCACAAAATCCGCAACACAGTCGGGTAGAGCTCGGATGTATTTCTTGATTGCCATGTCGGGCGTCTTCACTTGATCGGGACAGATGATGCTGAGCTGCTTAAAGCGAGCAGTTAGGGCAGCGTTGTCACCTTCTTTCTGCTGAATGTGCCAGAACTCGTCCTCCAGCTTCTGGCGCTCATGGGGAGGGTAGAACTCTACGAGCATAACGTTCTTCAACTCGTCCCATGACAAACCATAGGCTGCATCATTTCCGCGCTTGTTCCTTTCGGCCGTCCACCAGTCTAGAGCGCGGGACTGGAAAATGCCGGTCGCGTTCAGTGTGCGGAGATTGTCAGGACATCCGCTTTGTCGCAGGGTGACTTCGATTGAGTCAAACCATTGAAACAAAGCTGTAGGGCCTTCTTTTCCGGTGAACTCTTTCGGTCCGCATGCCTTGAACTGTTTGAAGCTGAAAGCAGCTTTGGGAGTCTCAGTTCGGGATTCCTCAGACGATTTGCTCATCTTTTCGTACAGCTCGCTGATGACTTGGGGTACAACCTTTGCCATTTAATTAGCGATCATGGCAGCAAGGCGTTTGTCTGCTTGCTTTCGACGAGCGTCTCGGGTAGCGCGAGATCCAGATGACGACATTGTCTGCAACAGACATCGTCACAGGACTCAACATGACATATTCGAATCTCACCTCACAATCCTACTACTACTAAAGCTCAGGAACACAACGAAACATGTATCACATAATCACAGATTCACATAAGCACAGAGACACATAAACACATAAGCACATAAGCACGTAGAGCACAGAGACACAGAAGTACATACGCATTTAATCACCAGAGGTAGTCAGAATACAGAAACCTATCATTCAAAGTCTGCGATTGTCCGAATATAGCGGTCACGTATAACATAGCGAGTAGTATAATATAAGCGAATAATCATAACAACTACATGGCGTACGGTCGTTCCACGAGTGGTAGCGATTTCTTAGCGTAACGAGATAGAAATGCAGTGCGACTCGTGCGTGTCGATCAAAGTGAAAGCGATAATTGAATAAATCCCAAAAATTTAAACACATAAGCAGGTAAACACACATATAACACATAAAATCGACGAATCATCAGAGTCAGCAGTTGCGGGCTCAGAATCGAAATACATAAAAATCGAGAATTGGATCGTCTGCAGCTATTAGACATTGACTATCCAAAGTGATTCGACTATTCTCAAGGACTTGTTGTACACATTTTGACCTTTAGGATTATGCTTCCGCCTCGAATCTTGGGCTTGGCACGCATCCTTTTAGTCTTATTATGACTTCATGTCGTTGGAGTCCGTCGAAACCTTGGTGAGAGTTTTGGAAAAACCAAGTAAAAGTCGGAACAAGTCGTCAAGGTTAGGGTTTCACCCCTGGCTTAACAACTTCATTCCTGTTTTTGATAAAATAGAGGAGAATTATGCGTCAAAGTATGGATTTCACTCCTGGTTCAACGCAAATTCTCGTGTTTATAGATAAAAATGTGGGTTGATCAAGCAATTTAGTCGAGAGTTTGCGGTTCTCACACCTAATCTCAACATAATCGCTCATTCATTTTTTTTTTGAAAATTTCGAGTGCAGCGATAGGGTAGCATAGGCGAGAATAGCGAGAAATATCAGTAAGCTCGTACATAATCCCTACCGGATATGCACAAGTCGGTCTGTTGGTTCCTAACTATAGACTAGGTCTCTAAGACATCGACCCGGACTAGGTCGAGTCTTGCCTAATTCCCTATAGTTATGGCTCTGATACCAATCTGTCACACCCCAACCGATGGCGGAAACATCGGGGCGCGGCACTGAGCGAAACACATTGTCCAGAAGTTTCCATAACAACTATCATTACCAATTAATTAAACAACATGTCCCATACCATGTCTTAAAAGATAACATAATTATTACAGAAAGGATCTAGTCAAAATGTTCTGTTCCGACAACTCAGATTCTTATTACAGACAATTGTTTATTGTTTCTAGACCCTCCCTAGCCTCAATTTCATCACCGCAGAGTAAAGCAATTAAGCATCATAAGCACATGTCACATACGTTAAAGTAAAAGTCAATACACATAGTGTAAAGGTGAGCATACAAGTTTAATAATAGCATATAGAGTTCGAAAGCGTTACGCATAACCAGCACGTACACAGAGTGAAATGAGGCATGTTAGTTATCGACATGAATCTATCGATACCAATGACTGCGGGTTGACTGCCCAAGGCAGTTCGCGATACATACTCACCACTGTGAGCCATGTAGGTAATTGTCCTTAACAACCCCCGAGTGAATGGGTGCTGAGTCCAAACTAATAGTACTACCGTTGCTAAGGCAGGTAGACAGCATTCCATGTGTAAACATAACAAACAAGCATTCATTTAGTCACGTATAACATGCGGTAACGGTTAGCGTTTAAAGTATTGCGTAGTGTGTTCGATGTGATTTTGTATAAGTAACGTATGTAACACCCAAAAGTGCGTAAAGCAAAAAGGGATCGAGTATACTCATAGCGATTGGTGGATTGAAGGGAGCGCTAGAGAGTAAGGTTAGCCTGATCAGAACGATAGCATAACGATAAGCGACGCGTAAAACAATGCATAGTACGAGTGGGTCGGACAGCGGTTCGATCGGATGGTAATCCGATCGGACAGCCAGCCGTGCGAGTGATAGTCCGTTCGGACGGTCTTCCGGTCGGATGGTCGTTCGAGTGGATTGTTCCTTCCTTTGGGAAGGATGTGTTTGTGTAAGATGGCTTAAATTTTGAAGTTTTCGTTGTAGTATTTTGAAAACATAGAAGTAACTCTACCTTTCAGGTCGGTCGATCGAACGGCTGTTCGATCGGACGGCGAACCGATCGGTTAGAC